>CAWUFW010013254.1:0-487104 GCA_963921515.1 Calotriton arnoldi | reverse complement strand
CCAGCCCACCCTGAGTAGGGGTGGTGTTAGTGGTAGGCATCCATCCCCCTATGGGTGGGGATGGCAGTAGTGGCAGGCATCCAGCCCCCTGAGTGGGGATGGTAATAGTGGTAGGCATCCAGCCCCCCATGAGTGGGGATGGTAGTAGTGGTAGGCATCCAGACCCCATGAGTGGGGATGGTAGTAGTGGTAGGCATCCAGCCCCCATGAGAGGGGATGGTAGTAATGGCAGGCATCCATCCCCCCATGAATGGGGATGGTAGTAGTGGTAGGCATCCAGCCCCCCATGAGTGGGGATGGTAGTAGTGACAGGCATCCAGCCCCCTATGGGTGGGGATGGCAGTAGTGACAGGCATCCAGACCCCCATGAGTGGGGATGGTAGTAGTGGCAGGCATCCAGCCCCCTATGGGTGGGGATGGCAGTAGTGACAGGCATCCAGCCCCCCATGAGTGGGGATGGTAGTAGTGACAGCCATCCAGCCCCCTATCGGTGGGGATGGCAGTAGTGGCAGGCATCCAGCCCCCCCTGAGTGGGGATGGTAGTAGTGACAGCCATCCAGCCCCCTATGGGTGGGGATGGCAGTAGTGGCAGGCATCCAGCCCCCCCTGAGTAGGGGTGGTGTTAGTGGTAGGCATCCAGCCCCCCATGAGTGGGGATGGTAGTAGTGGTAGGCATCCAGACCCCCATGAGTGGGGATGGTAGTAGTGACAGGCATCCAGCCCCCTATGGGTGGGGATGGCAGTAGTGACAGGCATCCAGACCCCCATTAGTGGGGATGGTAGTAGTGGCAGGCATCCAGCCCCCTATGGGTGGGGATGGCAGTAGTGACAGGCATCCAGACCCCCATGAGTGGGGATGGTAGTAGTGACAGCCATCCAGCCCCCATGAGTGGGGATGGTAGTAGTGACAGCCATCCAGCCCCTATGGGTGGGGATGGCAGTAGTGGCAGGCATCCAGCCCCCCTGAGTGGGGATGGTAGTAGTGACAGCCATCCAGCCCCCTATGGGTGGGGATGGCAGTAGTGGCAGGCATCCAGCCCCCCCTGAGTAGGGGTGGTGTTAGTGGTAGGCATCCATCCCCCTATGGGTGGGGATGGCAGTAGTGGCAGGCATCCAGCCCCCCCTGAGTTGGGGTGGTGTTAGTGGTAGGCATCCATCCCCCTATGGGTGGGGATGGCAGTAGTGGCAGGCATCCAGCCCCCCATGAGTGGGGATGGTAGTAGTGGTAGGCATCCAGCCCCCCATGAGTAGTGATGGTAATAGTGGTAGGCATCCAGACCCCCATGAGTAGGGATGGTAGTAGTGGTAGGCATCCAGCCCCCCATGAGTGGGGATGGCAGTAGTGACAGGCATCCAGCCCCCCATGAGTGGGGATGGTAGTAGTGTTGGCATCCATCCCCCTATGGGTGGGGATGGTAGTAGTGGCAGGCATCCATCCCCCTATGGGTGTGTATGGCATTGGTGATGGCCATCCCGCCCCTATGGTTCTGCTGTTGCTAGTGTACGTCATTTGTGCATCCCTATGTGGGTGTGACATATTTCGGGTACGTGTCGTTTGTTTGTGTTGTGGGTGTTTGACTTACCGTCTGCGCCGTACGCGTCCGTACCGGTCCCGGTAATAGATGTAGAGTATTGGTAGGACCTGCGCGATGGGATTCATGGTTGGGTCATCTCGTTCGGGTTTCTCGTGGCTTCAACTCGTACTCGTCGCTGGCTTGTTCGTCTCGTAGCCGTGGATCGTCTTGTGGCGCGAATCGGAGCTTATGTACAGCTCTCCCGGATGCTCAAACGTGCCGGACGTAGCGACGAGTTCGGCGCGTACGGAAGACGCATCGTACTAGTCCGGCCGGAAGGTGCTGTGTATTTGGTTCCGTGCGACTCGATTCGGCGTTTACAGATCCGGCTCGGGCGGGGAACAGGAGCTGGAATGGGTAAGTACGGCTCGCTCGGAATCTGGGCTGTTATTCGCATCGTACTTGTTCGTTCGGTAGAGTGTTCGAGTCGGTCGGAAAACACGCGTTCGGCTGGTATTTTTTCCGGACGAATACTGTTAGGTGCGCTTCCGGCCGACATCGGAATCGACCCCCTAGTCTTTTCCAAGGAAAAGATTAGAGTGCCAGAGGATATATTAGTGATTAGTGGGACTTCAACACATCCCAAGCACTCCCTGCTGTGACCCGGGGTGGAGCCTAGCTAGTTTGGGTGGTGAGTATTCTGAGTAGACGTAAGGAAGAATCCAAGTGGCAGGATCCTTCCTCGGCGAGCACTGCAACCCATGTGCACCCTTTTTTACCTAGTGATGGTGCTGACACTGCTTACCGAAACCAGTGTGCACAGGTGCCCTAGTTGCTGACCATCCCTGCTTGGTGGGTCATGTGGAATGCACTACATCAGCAGTAGTATTGCCCCCCCCAACCAGCAGAGAATGGAGGTGCTGCCTCTGCTAAAACAAAACACGGAATGCCTCCTGTAGCAGAAATGTATACTTTGTTGCTGGTTTTAGGGGGATGTGGTAAAAATATCAAGCAATTCAAGTAGAGATCTAATGAATTGTGCATAGCATATCAATTTTTCACAAGGGGTACTTCTTACCCAACAAAACAAAATGCTATTTTATTACACCACAGTGTATTTATATATATAATAAAATAAGGGTCAAATAAATGGCAATCTCCCGCTGTCAGACCGAAATGCCAGGGTTTGTTGTAGTCCAAGGGTGATCAGAGACAGACCTGGGGCCACGCAGCAGCAAAGTTCTCCCTATTTCACAGTCTAAGCAAACTCATGGTATGGAGACAAGGATTCGAGAGTCCGTTCAAATGGTGACTGGTGGTCAATCTGTTGATGTTTTAGTCTCAAGGCGTCTAACAAGTACTCAAGACCATCCTCAGGACAAAATGTCGGACTTTGCATATATGTAGAAGAGACTTTCTTTATAAGATAACAAAGAACAGATCTTAACACAAGTCAGGGACCCTTCCGTGGAATGGACCAGAATTAAACCATTAAAACCAGGACAAAGTAGTTGGAGTGGGCCCTGCGAAAGTCCTCAGTAAGAAATACACCAGCAAGCAAAAGATCAACATTCCAGCTCCTTTTAAACCCTGTGTAGCCAATTCACGAAGGGATGCAATCTCAATGTGTCACCAGTGTGAATTAATCCACACCTTACAGAGTGCTGCAGGGAGTGCAGCAGCCACCCAGCAAAATTAAAAAGAACACATTAAGGGGCCGATTCCGATTCGGGCCGGAAATCTCTCCGACCGAGTCGGACCCGGAGAGATTTCCGACCGAATCGGACCCGTGCAGCCCGACCGAACGAGTACGATGCGTCCGTATGCTATCGTACTCGAGTCGGTCGGACTCCCATTGAAGTCAATGGGACCCGGTCGTACAACGCGTACGCGGGCTCCCATTGCCTCAATGGGTGCGAGGCGAACAAGGGCGCCCCCTACAGCGGGTACGCGGCGAAGCGACTCGCGCCGTACAGGCACAGGTAGGGGGGACCCATGGGTCCCCCCTGTGTGCGACTCGCGCGGCTACGCGTACAGGGGGGTCCGACACGGACCCCCAAAGTACGGCTCCGACTGCTCTTTCGAGCCGGACGGCGCGTGTCGGTCGGACTGCTCGCGGCGCGCATCGTACTTACCCGGACGGGGAACGTCTCCATTGCGCGGTGCGAGTCGTGTCCGAGCGAATCGGTCGGTGCGGTTAGACCCGGGAACGAGTCGGTCGGAGCAGTTGGGACGCCCGTACGAGTCGGTCGGCGATTTTGCATCGTACTCGCTCGTCCGGACGCGCGTACGAATCGGTCGGGAAATAGGGCTCCGAATCGGATCCGGTTATGCCGAATCCGATTCGGAGCCCTACCGGCCGAGATCGGAATCGGCCCCTTAGTCTCCTGGGTCATTGAATCCATGAGCCCAGAAGAGCTTACCATATTTTTTTAAAGCACTCCAAACTGAAGCTGTATGCTCTACAGCAGGTCCCCTTGTCATTGGTTCTATGGCTGCACTTTATGGCTTGAAAAATGTTTTTAAAAAAAGAATTAAAAACATGTTTAATGTTTTTTAAATGTTTTATTTAAAAATAATTTGAGACAATCACTATTATTAAACGTAATATGTGAATTTTGAAATATACATTTGACTATAGTTCTGTTCACTGCCTGGGAGAGTGCGGGCAGGGTATGCAAGCCTCTCCCGGGCAGACAACTACGTTGTCCAGGGTGACATTGCAGAGTATCAGGCACCAGGGGATAGGGTCACTAGGGCCGATATCTGCTCAGGGAAGCGGTTTGCAGCTCATAACCTAGGGCGGGCACATGCCCACCCCTGCTGGTGACCAACACGCCTACTGCCCTCTCTGGTCAGCTTGCTGCCCCTGCCCCTCTCCCCTTTAGCATCCATTCTCAGTGAGCATGCTCCTGATCCTCTCACCTGCCCTCAGTGGTATATTGTGCTGAGCCTGCAAGTCTATCCTCCCTGGTCAGTATTTTACCCTTGCCCATGCCTCCCATCCTCTGTCCTCCATATGCATGTCCCTCCAACCTAACCTCTATGGTCCATTGGGCTGGCCCTGCTCATAAAGGTCTGCTTGCCATGGTCAGATTGTTGCCAATTTTCCCCTTCTGCTTGCCCTCCATTGACCATCTGCATGACTCTGTCCCACCCACTTTGGACAGCCTATTGCCCCAGCCCATACCAGTCTGCCCTATGTGGGCACCTTGCTGTCAACACCTGCCACCTTACTGCCTGCCCGTTTTTCTATGTGTGTAGACCACTGCCCCCTTCCTCTTGTCCTTCATGGTACGTTGTACTGCCCCTCACACTTGTCCTCCGTGTTTGGCTTGTTACTTCTACCAACCTCATTCCTGCCCTTTATTGTCAGAGTCCGTGACCCTGTCCCCTCCCTTCTGCCCTTCACAGTCCGAAATGCTGCCACTGCACCTCCCACATACCCTCAATGGTTAGCTTTTGGCCCTGCCCCTTCTTCCTTCTCCTGTCCTCCGTTGTGCGAGTCAATTCCCCTTTTACCTCTCTTGAGCCCTACTTAGCCCGTTGTACTGCCACTGCCCCTCCTATCTTCAGTAGTAAATTTGTTCCCCCTGCCCTGCTCACCCCTGCCCTCCTCATCCCTGATCTCCATTGTCTGTGTCCATAACCCTACGCCCTTCCTTCGTATCCAAGGGCCATTGAGCTGCTACTGACCCTCCTGCCTGCCCTGCATGGTCCATTGTGCTGTCACTGCCCCTCCTGCCTGACCAGCATGGTGAGGTTGCTGGCTCTGTTCCTGTCCCTCCAACGCATTCCATCGTCTGAGTCCATCTCCCTATCCCCTGTCTCGAGTTCTTCATCATCCGTTGAGCTGCCTCTCCCCCTCCTTCCTGACCTGTGTGGTCTGTTGTGCCTCAAATTCCCCTCCTGCCCATCCTGTGTGGTAGGATTGCTGTTCCTGCCCTTTTCTCCCTGCCCTCTGTTCTCTGGGTCCAGCTCCATCCCCGCCATTCTGCCACCCATGGTCCTTTGTGCATTCCCCAACCTCTTGCCTATCATGGTCCATTGTGCTGCTGCCCACCCTTTCACCTGTCAAAATGATCCCTTGTCCTGCCACTGTCCTTCTCACCTGTCCTGAGTGATCATCTAGCTGCCCCTGCCCATGACCACCTCCCACCTTTCCAGCCGTTGTCCATGTGCATGCCCCTCCCGTCCCTGCTGTCCTCCATGGTGCCTTGTGCTTCTACTGCCCCTCTGCCTGCTCTGCATAATCAACTTGCTGGTCCTCCCCCCACTCTCTATTTATGACGAACGTGTGGCACACCTAAAGTCATCTTACATTTAAAGCATTCCCTTTAGAAATTAACAAAATGTGTGGGTTTTTTAAAATAGAAATTATGGTTACTGCTCTAGAAAGCTAAAATGAGAACCCATCTTCTATGTTCTCAAACAGTGACAAAGGGCTTTTAAACTAGCTGCTAATTTTATGTTTGTCATCCATTGGGCTATATTTGGGCTACACTGGGGTGGGATCAGTGACTAAATATCGAGGGACAGAATATCGACTGGACAGAATATCGATGCCAAAATATCGAGGGACAGAATATCGAGTCCCTATCTACAAACAGGTAAGTACTAAAATATCGAGTACAAAATATCGATGATTAAAATATAGTTAACTAAAATATCGAATTTTTTCAATGTATTAAAAATAATATAAAAGTAATTAAATAATAAACACAATTAAATAAAACATAGTTAAAATAATGTAAAAAAGCTTAAAATGTAAAAATAATAAATGTAATGTAAATAATATTATAAAATAATTATTAATCTTAATTATAAAATATTTAAAGCATTATTAAAAATATGTTTACATATATATATAAATAAACATATTATATAAATATAAAAATAAATATATAATAATTTAAATAATTAAAGTACATTTTTTTATGTTAATTAATAATTTACACTACATTAAATATAACAAAATTAAAAACGTTGCATAGCTAAGGGAATAAAATTAGTATTCACACTCCAACAACTGCAAAAGTAGGGAATTTGTTGGATAGCGGGTGGGTACAAATTACTATTCCCACTCAAGTGAGTGGAACAGTAGGGAAAGTGTTGGATAGCAGGTGGGTAAAAATTACTATTCCTACTCCAGCGAGTGGAACAGTAGGGAAAGTGTTGGATAGCAGGTGGGTACAAATTACTATTCCGACTCCAGCGAGTGGAACAGTAGGGAAAGTGTTGGATAGCGGGTGGGTAAAAATTACTATTCCTACTCCAGCGAGTGGAACAGTAGGGAAAGTGTTGGATAGCGGGAGGGTAAAAATTACTATTCCCACTCCAGTGAGTGGAACAGTAGGAAAAGTGTTGGATAGCGGGAGGGTAAAAATCACTATTCCCACTCCAGTGAGTGGAACAGTAGGGAAAGTGTTGGATAGCAGGAGGGTAAAAATTACTATTCCCACTCCAGTGAGTGGAACAGTAGGGAAAATGTTGGATAGCGGGAGTGTAAAAATAAATATTCCCACTCCAGTCAGTGCAACAGTAGGGAAAGTGTTGGGTAGCGTAGGGGAATAATTGAGTAGACCCACTCCTACAATATAATTAAAATTAATTAACAAATAATTAATTAATAAAAATATATTTACCTTCCAACATTTTCCCCTATAAACGTCACCTCCAATAGTGTAAAATATTAATGAATCAACATAATTAATTAACATTTAATTAATTAGCTAATTACAATTAACAATGAAATTAATAACCATCATATCTAAATTAATTAACACAATTAACACTATAAAATAACTTTGAATAAATAATATTTAAAAATGATTAAAATTTCAATTAAATTTAACTTATTTCCCACCCTACTCCCCTATCAACACTCAACACACTACTAAAAAAATGTACATAATTAACATATTAATAAACGAATTTTTAATAATTAATATGTAATTAATTACTAATTAATAAAAAAATAAACAATTTACATAGTTATCAATTAATTAAAAAAGATTATTATTCACTTTTTATATATTTAGTAATACATTAATTAACTTAATTAACAATAGTAATTATTACACAATAAATTATTAATTAATAAATTATTAATTTTTATAATGTAAATTAAATTACTTCCCACCCTATTCCCCTATAAACCCACAACCCGCTACGGAACTAATATACGCAAAAATTAATTCACATAAAATCCATTACCTTAAAAAAATGTAACATACATTAAAAAAATATTATACATTTTTAACACATATAGTAACATATAAAACAATTAAAAAAACATTTGATATAATAAAATTCGATATAATGACATTCGATATTACTTACCTATATGTCGATATTTTTTCGAACTATATTATGTCTTTTCTATATTCTGTCCTCTCGATATTTTGTACTCGATATTTTGTCCTTTCGATATTAAAACTTCGATATTTAGGGCATCATTATGATGGCGGGCGGACAAAGTCCGCCCGCCATTGTTTCGGCAAATGGGACCGCCCGCTATGTATGCGGCGGTCCCGCAAATCCAATTAGGATGCGCCCGCCACACTGGCGGGCGCATCCACGCATCCTAACATTGCGGCGGGCGGTGCTCTCAGCAACACCCGCCGCAATGTGAAAAGGCATTTGTGCATTTACATGCACAACGTGGCAGGCACCGCGCGGTGCCTGCCACGTTGTGCATGCAAATGCAGGGGGGTACCATAGGTACCCCCATGTGCACCCCCACCCCTCAACACCCTGGGGGCCTGCAACGGGCCCCCACATGCAGACTCCGCATGCCTTTGCTTGACGGCAACGCCGCCATGGAAAGGCACATCACCGCCTGCATCTTGATATGGATGGCGGTGTCTTGCAGACACCGCCACCATATCAATCCCCTTTTCCGCCCGGTCTCCTGTTTAACCGGCGGAAAACCGGCGAACGGTCTTTCCGTCCGCCGGGGTCCCCCCGCCATCCTAATATGGCAGGGGGGAAATGAGAGGCGGGCGGTCAATAATGGCGGGCGGATCGCCACCGCCATTCAGCGGTGGCGATACGCCCGCCATTATAATAGACCCCCTAGTCTCTACACCACTGGGGTGTTACATGGACTACATTTGGGTACTATTTTCTCAGGGGATCAACTTAGGAGACTTGCTCCCCCAAACCTTCATTTAGTGCAGTGTCCTCTGTAATAAATGCTTTCGGTTTTAACAGCTTTGATTCCATCAAGATGGCGTTCAGGTGTACCACACATTTGTCATGAACACAGAATGTTAGCACTCTATGTGGTCTTAAGTTTAAATTAATTACCAAAGAGTTAACTGACAGGCTACTGCTGGTGTTGAATGTACATTTCAGTCTGCATGTCAGAATGTTTTACTTAAATGGATGAGAAAGATATTTGAGAACCAATAAAAAAAGGTGTCCTAATTTTGCTTTCTACTAGGGATGGGTCTAACTTGCATAAGTCCATGGAGCATAATCGTGTAGAATTACCCAAAAATGATACAAGATTATGCAGAATTGTGAATGAAGAGCAATTCTTCGTTTAGGGTTATTTTCTTAGAGAAAAATGCCCCTTTACATCCATAATAGACGCAAGGATGCATTTTGAGCTAAGAAACAGCACTAAATGCAAGAGAACATGAATAGTGAGTGCAGGCTAGCCACTCAAGCTTGCTATAGGTGCACTTGGGGTAGGATTTGCCATCCTACTTCCTCCTGATATTTAGCACTTTTTTCCCAGTGAAAAATGCCCCCTCGCATCTAAACTGGATGTGAGGATGCATTTTGCATTTAGAAATAGTGCTAAATGTAACAGAACATGATAAGCGAGCGTGCGCAACCGCTTGTACTCGCTAAATGTGCTCTTGCAGTGGGGGTTTTCCCCAAATTGCAATTTGCAACACAAGTCTAATTCTGCATTAAAGAGTAATGCAGAGTTACCAAAATTACTTTGATTACTCCAGAGAAATTCAAATTCCACCCAGGCCTACTTTCTACAGCACTAACCATATTTTCGATGACAAAACAAACCCCCTCATTTGATTCATTGCTACATTAAATGTTTTAAGTTTTGATTTGATTCAATCAAGATGGCTTCAGGTGTGCCACATTTTTCATAAACTCAGTGTTAGCGCTGTAGTTGTTCATTGGAACACTGGGAAGGCTGCAGTAGAACACAGGGTAATCAACTGACAGGCTGCTTTTGCTATTTGAAGTATGTATTACTCAGTATGTCAGATTTAATCCTCACCTGACTGAGGAAGATAATGTGAATATACAGAAAATATGCTCTCATTTTAACTTCTGGAGCACAAGAGAAAACTGTTTTCTTTCAAACATGATTCATCAAATCCCCACACAGGATCATAAATTTACACAGTGTACACTCACCTTAGAATGCACCCCAATTCCTAACATTATTGTAGTACCACCAACAAATGATTTATACTGTGACAAAAATCTGTTAGTAAACTTTATACATGGGACAAGTCCTTTAAGGTCAAAGTGTGCTCGCAGGCCCCCATGTATATTTGTCATTCATTTTCAGGACACAGGGACTATGTATTAGAGTCCTGTAATGTCTGCCCCAACATATTGTTCAGGATATAACCAACCAATCAGAATTAACTAGTACCCTTTAAAGAGGACAATCAGAAAATATCAGGATACAAATGGTCAAGATAGTACTAACAATTGAATCTTAACTTCTCAAAAACTACTGAACGGATTTACGCCAAATAACAAAAAGCACACCTTCAGAGAAAAGATTAGCTTTCTGACAAATTTGGCGTAATTCTGTTCAGACTTTTTCTGAAACAGTCTGAGCTTCCTGTGGAAAGTTGCATGGGGAAAATGCGTTTTGGGACACTCTTTTTTTTCTCAGCTCCCACTTGACGGATCACCCCAAAACCTTCCAGGAAGAAGCCGAGGTGTATAAACTTTTTTTTGGTAAAGTTTTGTGAAGATTTGTCAAATGGTGTGAAAGTTCTTATCAAAACATAAAATGCTCTTCCTATGGACCTATGGAAAGTCTGACCTAACTATAACTACACAGTGGCAAAGCACGAATCCATATTGAGTTATTAAATTCTATTAGATGGTTTATTGAGTTCTGAGTCTCAACTCCATTACCACTTCCCTGAGTAAGACTTGGAATGCTCGAATTCACTACCCTGAGGGTCAAGTGCTAAAATTGAGAACTTGGTGCTTACGTTTGGGCTTAATAGTAAGAGCATACTCCAGGACACCAGTGATAACCAGCTCTGATTGTCACAACCTGAGTCCAGCAACCACTGTCTGCCCTTCGTCCTTTACTGGACACTGTTATGAAATCATAGAAATCCCACAAGGGCATCTACAGTCTCTCCCTTGCAAAACTGGAATACTTAATCTGTAGACCAAATGGTACCTGTCAACCATCCCTCCTTTGTGGAGGAAGCCCAGAAACATGCACCCAGCTTCAACTGACTACATGGATTTTAAATATGGCTTCACATAAGTGAGTTCCTGAATTGGCTAGGAACTGGACCTCCATGAAAAACCCTTGTCTTTATCTCTGGATCTTAAGTAGTTTTGTGGCTACCAAAGTGAGATATCCAACAAAAAAAGAGTTCTGAAAAGTTTTGTTTTGCCATGGGTTGGAGCAATAATAGAAGTCTGTAGGAACTCCAACTGTGGCAACTTGCCCTGGAAGTAGAGGAAGCTGGACTGCTGGCTGTGGCAAAAAGGTAGCCAACCACCAGGTGGAATTAATCTATTCAGGGGCTAAGAAGACCTTGCCACTGGACTGACCAGAACCAAATCAAAGATATCTCCTTCTGTGTTCATCACAAATGAAAGTCCACCATGTATATATAAATAATTTAGAATGATCTTTTCAACAAGAGAGTATAAAATTAAAGGCAAGTGAAATGAAAAGATCAAATAATACAGGTTTGAGCAAAATCAGGTGACATAGATCCAAACACAATATTTTGAATAGAGAGTGAAATACTACAATGGAATACTATTGAACATTTAGACAAAATAACTTTCCAGAAATTAAACCCATGAAAACAATAATAGACTAAATGAGTTAGAGTACCATTAGAAGTGGAACATGACCAGCATGATGACGGAATTGATTAATCAAATTTAGAAATACATTCTGGGATAATAACAGCTCTAGTACAGACACAAAATAGAGATTGTGCAATTCGTGCAGCCTTGGAGGTATTAAATATTTTAATGTTAAACACAAAAGAGCCGCTCCTAGTATGGTGACCTTAGTGCTACAGTGTTATTTTTGTGAGTGCAGGCATCTCACAAAAAGTAAAAGACTGGTCTCACACACCACCTGGTGTCATGCTTCATCATTGACCAGTCCTCGCCCTCTAAAAACTTGGTTTGATAGAGGGCGGGCATACACCTGAAGACAGGGATGCACTTCTAAAGCTCTATCAAACCAAGTTTTTAGAGGGCGAGGACTGGTCAATGATGAAGCATGACACCAGGTGGTGTGTGAGACCAGTCTTTTACTTTTTGTGAGATGCCTGCACTCACAAAAATAACACTGTAGCACTAAGGTCACCATACTAGGAGCGGCTCTTTTGTGTTTAACATTATTGATTGGAGGCTGCCTACTCCTAGTACCCCGTGCCTCTAGTTCCCTTCCCTAGGTCTCCTCTGGGGTTCTTGTGGTTAAACATTAAGGGGTCGATTCCGATTCGGGCCGGAAAAAGCACCGACCGACTCGGAGCCGGAAATTATACCGACCGACACGTACCTGTGGCGCCCGACACGCCAAGTACGATGCAAGGCGTGCAAAATCCAACCGACACGTACCGAACCCAAGCCGAACGACCGAGCCGCACGGAAAACAGCAATCCGGCCGGAAAAACACGCGAATCGAACCGACCGACACGCACCCGGAACAAATCCGACCGAAACGTACACGCGAACTCCAAACCGCAAAGTACGATGCAAGGCGCGAAAACCACGACCGAGTCGTACGGAGGACAAGCCGTACGACCGACACGCATACAAAACCGAGCCGAAGCAACACAAAACACCGCGACCGACGCGTACGCAGCATAGAAAACTGCACAAACACAGCGTGAACGAAACGGAGAACACCGTACGAGACAAATGCAGGGTCCGACTCGGTCACAAGAACGTTTCCAACATGCACAGACAGTACAAAGGAAAAATCACACAAAAAAGGCCAAACAAGCAATTACAAAGCCAATAAATACTGGGGGGTGGGGACAGAGAACAAAGACACACCCACAACTCCACCCATATAAAGGACACAAATCACAACCATGATCCTTTGCAAATGCCATTCCACTGCCAGCACCCAAGAGACAGCAACCACACACCCACAGCTCATCCCTCACACAAGCCACACACCATCAGCACACCAACAAATACCTACCTCACATACACCCAGCAAAACACACACTCACACACCCTCACCTGCACACCAACACACACATCACTCACCATCACCACCCATCACCATGCCCCCAAGAAGAATCACAAGTTCCTAGATTGTGAATTGGAAGTCATGGTAGACGAGATCCTCAGGGTAGAGCCACAGCTGTTTGGCACACTGGTCCAACAGACCCCCATCTCCCAGAAAACCAAGATGTGGGAGAGGATCATCAACAGGGTGAACGCACAATCACCATGTCTGCGCACAAAGACCGACATCCAGAACAGGTGGTATGACGTGCGCAGGAGGGTACGGGACCTGCTCAAGAAAGACTACATCATCAGCCAATACACCGGCAGTGGCCCTCCTGCCAAGCCAATATACCTCAGGCCCTGGGAGGAGAAGGTGCAGGCCATCCTTCCGCCAGTGAGCGTATATGGACTAGAGAACATCCCAGAGCCTGGTGAGTACACAACAAATGTACACAATATTCTGCCACAAAACACACACACATCACTGTCAAGGGGAGAGTCAAACCATGCACTCATAGCAATTACGCAGCAACCAGAACAGAATCATCCCAAAATGTGTATGTCAGTCAGATAAACACAACACATGCCATTAAAAAAGTTACATCCAACCGTGCCATCACATGTACAAACACAACTACAACTACAGCTAGGCAGTGGCACAAATAGAACTAACAAACACATCCAGACATGTAGCCACCACAACAACACCAACACACAGTGAAGACCACTCAAAGGAAGGAATTCTGTGTATGCTGGCCAAGTCAGTGTAGCCAATAGCATCATGGGAGTCGCAGTCACACAAATTGCCCCCCACAACTGTCCCATCAACACCACCCTGAACCATGCTCACATCACAGGGAGTGGAGAAGGACTCACAAGATGGCTGACACTGGCTACTGCTGTGGGGAGCACAAGGCCCTGCTGGCAACTGTGCACCAACAAACAGCAGGACACCACTGACTGACATCCTGAGAGACAACTTCCACTCCCTGCAATGCAAGCACGTTCCATGGTGGGATATCTGGCTGGCTGGCTGGGAAGGAGGACTTGCAGCACTGACCATAGTCACAAGCACCTCCCCTCACACCCCCTCAACACAAACTCCACAGAACCCACCTGGTAGAATGCAATGCCTCCCATCCTAACTCAAGATCCCACAAAGAACCACCACCCTGGGTTATGTTGTGTGAAGCACAGGGACACTCTTGGGACTTTTAGCCAAACAACTGCCAGGACAACACTCCCAGCCATCCTGTCAGCACAGCCAGCCCACCCCACAGGGAAGCAGAGTCAAAAGGAAGGAAGCATGGGCATGCTGGGAAGGGGGTGGAGGCAATAGCATGATGGGAGTAGTAGGCACAGATATTGCATCAGCCTCACAACTGGCCCATCAACACCACCCTGAACCATGCTCACATCACACAGAGAGTGGATAAGGACACACAAGATGGCTGACACTGGCTACTGCTGTGGGGAGCACAAGGGCATGCTGGGAACTGCACACCAACCAACAGCAGGACACCACTGTCAGCCATCTTGCCATTGCTCACACACCCACACATACTGAACTCCCCACAAAAGCAAGTAAGTATGGGAATGCTGGCAAGTGGGGTGGAGGCAATAGCATGATGGGAGTGGCAGTCACAGATATTGGTCACCCTCACAACTGGCCCATCAACACCACCCTGAACCATGCTCACATCACAGGGAGTGGAGAAGGACTCACAAGATGGCTGACATTGGCTACTGCTGTGGGGAGCACAAGGCCCTGCTGGCAACTGTGCACCAACAAACAGCAGGACACCACTGACTGACATCCTGAGAGACAACTTCCACTCCCTGCAATGCAAGCACGTTCCATGGTGGGATATCTGGCTGGCTGGGTGGGAAGGAGGACTTGCAGCACTGACCATAGTCACAAGCACCTCCCCTCACATCCCCCCTCAACACAAACTCCACAGAACCCACCTGGTAGAATGCAATGCCTCCCATCCTAACTCAAGATCCCACAAAGAACCACCACCCTGGGTTAGGTTGTGTGAAGCACAGGGACACTCTTGGGACTTTTAGCCAAACAACTGCCAGGACAACACTCCCAGCCATCCTGTCAGCACAGCCAGCCCACCCCACAGGGAAGCAGAGTCAAAAGGAAGGAAGCAGGGGCATGCTGGGAAGGGGGGTGGAGGCAATAGCATGATGGGAGTAGTAGGCACAGATATTGCTCAGCCTCACAACTGGCCCATCAACACCACCCTGAACCATGCTCACATCACAGGGAGTGGATAAGGACACACAAGATGGCTGACACTGGCTACTTCTGTGGGGAGCACAAGGGCATGCTGGGAACTGCACACCAACCAACAGCAGGACACCACTGTCAGCCATCTTGCCATTGCTCACACACCCACACATACTGAACTCCCCACAAAAGCAAGTAAGTATGGGAATGCTGGCAAGTGGGGTGGAGGCAATAGCATGATGGGAGTGGCAGTCACAGATATTGGTCACCCTCACAACTGGCCCATCAACACCACCCTGAACCATGCTCACATCACAGGGAGTGGAGAAGGACTCACAAGATGGCTGACACTGGCTACTGCTGTGGGGAGCACAAGGCCCTGCTGGCAACTGTGCACCAACAAACAGCAGGACACCACTGACTGACATCCTGAGAGACAACTTCCACTCCCTGCAATGCAAGCACGTTCCATGGTGGGACATCTGGCTGGCTGGGTGGGAAGGAGGACTTGCAGCACTGACCATAGTCACAAGCACCTCCCCTCACACCCCCCCTCAACACAAACTCCACAGAACCCACCTGGTAGAATGCAATGCCTCCCATCCTAACTCAAGATCCCACAAAGAACCACCACCCTGGGTGATGTTGTGTGAAGCACAGGGACACTCTTGGGACTTTTAGCCAAACAACTGCTAGGACAACACTTCCAGCCATCCTGTCAGCACAGCCAGCCCACCCCACAGGGAAGCAGAGTCAAAAGGAAGGAAGCATGGGCATGCTGGGAAGGGGGGTGGAGGCAAAAGCATGATGGGAGTAGTAGGCACAGATATTGCTCAGCCTCACAACTGGCCCATCAACACCACCCTGAACCATGCTCACATCACAGGGAGTGGAGAAGGACTCACAAGGTGGCTGACACTGGCTACTGCTGTGGGGAGCACAAGGCCCTGCTGGGAACTGCACACCAACCAACAGCAGGACACCACTGTCAGCCATCTTGCCATTGCCCTCACACCCACACACACTGAACTCCCCACAAAAGCAAGTAAGTATGGGAATGCTGGCAAGTGGGGTGGAGGCAATAGCATGATGGGAGTGGCAGTCACTGATATTGGTCACCCCCACAACTGTCCCATCAACACCACCCTGAACCATGCTCACATCACAGGGAGTGGAGAAGGACTCACAAGATGGCTGACACTGGCTACTGCTGTGGGGAGCACAAGGCCCTGCTGGCAACTGTGCACCAACAAACAGCAGGACACCACTGACTGACATCCTGAGAGACAACTTCCACTCCCTGCAATGCAAGCACAGTCCATGGTGGGTTAACTGACTGGCTGGGTGGGTGGGAAGGAGGGCCGGCTGTCAACCAAACACAACCAATGCAGACCATGTTCACACCCCAACAAATACATAGAAAGCCCAAATAATGCAGGACAATGTGCCACACCAATATCAACCCCTGACTGTGACGACTTAGGACAATGCAATGTACAGGCCCGCACCCAGAGGCACAGTCACAACTGTCAGGTGTGTCAACCATTGATGCCTGCAGAAACATAACATACATTGTGTGTGTCTCCCAAAAACAGGTGATGATGGGGACACAGCAGCAGACGCTGAGGAGTCCCAGTCCCAGGCTCAAGAGGATGCGGAGCTCACTGGTGTCGTACAGCCTCTGCCCTCCTCGGACGAAGAAGACCAACCTGGCACATCCGGTGCAAGTCTACATGCAGCACCAGCAGGACCACCAGCTGCAGCACCAGCAGGACCACCAGCTGCACCCCCTGCACCCACCCCTCCAACGACTGTCAACACAAATACCATCCCTGCCGACATGGACAGAACAAGGAGCAACACCAGCACAGGGACCCTGGACCAACCTGGGGCCATGGACACCACCACCACCACCAACCTCCAAGGTGGACCAGGGTCATCTGTGTGTGCCACTGCACGCACTGCACATGTCAGCAGGGGTGGTGGGAGGGGTGGGAGACAGAGGTCGCTGCTTGCAGACGTTGCTGGTGTGCATGACGACCCACAACTGGTACGCATAGCTGATGCGTACCAGTCCAGCACCGGAGACCTCAGCCAGGTAGTGGGGCTCCTCAGAGACATGAAACAGCAGCAGGCTGCCCATCATGCCCGCTTGGACTCTCACATGTCCCACGTGGAGTCACACATGTCCCGCGTGGACTCACACATGTCCCGCATGGAGTCCAAGTGGGATGCACTGCATGAGATGACGGCGGTGCACAGGGACATTTTACAATGCCTCCGCCAGATGAACAGCAACGAGTCCACACCTCCCTGTGTGCCAACAACATCTGGTGCTGCCCAAACTGCAACTGCCACAGGGAGGGAGGATGACTCTGGCGGAGAGTCCCCTGCACTGCAGCAGCCTGTACTTGAGGGCCCCCCAAGAAGAGGGGTCGTCCGAAGATGGGCAAGTGAGAGGCCGATGGCCAAGCGCAACTCCCAGGAAGCCTGAACCTGTTCTGGATGTTCACCTTTGTGCACAGACTGTTCACCCTGTTGACGGCAACACTACTCCCACACATTGCATGGGGAGTACAAGTTGGACCAATGTCTCAGACAACTGTGGCCCCGATACTGGGGATTCTGTCTACCAGGACTTTCAATTCACCTAGGAACTTCTGATTGCAAGATTTATGTACAGCACTACCCATCCTATGCACTATTCACACAAATGTATCACAATAAACACACTAATACACCATACTTGCCTCTGTTGTGATTCCAACGTGGGTGCTGTTATGGGGATGATGAACTGCAAAATTACACTGTGTATGCGAACTGCAACAGCAAGTACAACACAGGCATGTGAGTAAAGGCAACGTGACACATATGAGGGAGACACACCACCAGGGCTACACAACACATACACACCTAGGCCATCTGACTCATTGCCTACACTGATGTTGCCAGGGAAGACGGTGCAATGCACAGACACCACACCCATTCCCAGTTGTAGTCAAGTAGCCCACAGGTGCAGTAAGCAAATGGCAGTCAAATGTGTGACCACAGACAACGCACATCACAAAGTGAAGCACAGGTTTATTACACAGTTGCAACATGTCGTAATCACTACAGATGCAAGGTAATCCCACCTGGCAGTGGGCACACAGTCAACAACTGTAGACGGAAGGAAGTCCATGGGTGTGGCGCACATCACCTGTAGGGACACAACAGCTACCACCCTGGAAGTGCAATCACGTCGTCGGTGGACACAGTTGACCAAACGAATCTGAAAGTACCCTGTGAAGGACAGAAATGACACACAGTCAAAAGCAATGGAGTACAGGACAGAACAGCAAAACACATGCACAATACATGTTACAAGATACCCACCCAGAACCAAGTTAGCATGTCAACACTGTTGGGGAGTACAGCCCACCTGTTAGCACACATCGCAACACACATCCAGTCAAGTGGCCCATGGACACACTCCCACAGCACCAGAGCACCACCCACACATCATGCCAACTCACATCATTGACATGACACCTCAGGATACTCACATTCAGCTAAAGAAGTTGGTGATGAGCTGTGTGCGGACATCACCATCACCATCATCATCATCATCATCGTCACTGGCATCGTGGTCCAGGCCAGGATCCTCCACAGGTGGCGGATGTTGGTCATTGTCATCCTGGATGAGAGGCAACTCCTTCCGCACTGCCAGATTGTGGAGCATGCAGCAGACGATGATAATCTTGCACACTTTCGCAGGGGCATATGGGAGGGACCCTCCGGTCTTGTCCAGGCAGCGGAAGCGGCTCTTCAGGAGACCAAATGTCCGCTCAATCACTCTCCTGGTCCGACCATGTGCCTCATTGTAGTGCATCTGGGCTGGTGTCACAGGGTTCCTGAGGGGTGTCAGCAACCACGGCATGTTGGGGTATCCCGAGTCACCTACGGACAGACAAGTGCACATTAGCTGACTTGGAAAAGTGGGCGGAATACTACAGATCAGATCACACACAATGGCACAAAGTCAGTACACACCGACAAGCCAGGCACGCTGGTTCTGCATCTGTGCCATCATCCTGGGGATGCGACTACTCCTCATCACAAAGGCATCGTGTGCTGAACCAGGGAAACGGGCACACACGTGTGTGATGGTCATGTCTGCAAGACACACCACCAGTGCATTGACCGAGTGGTAGTGCTTGCGGTTCCTGTAGGCCTGCTCCTGGGCCTGTGGTGGTACCAAAGCCACATGTGTCCCATCAATGGAGCCAATGACATGCGGCATCCTCCCCAGGGCATAAAAGTCACTCTTCACATCAGTGAGTCGTCGCAGTCTAGGGAAATAGATGTACCGGTTCAGGAATAGCAACATTGCCGCCAAAACATCGCGGAGCACACGGCTCAACATGGTCTGTGACATCCCACCAGCAGTCGCCACAGTATGTTGGAAGGTACCGGTGGCAAAGAAGTGTAGGGCTGCGATCACCTTCACCTTGGGGGTCAGCGCTGTAGGATACGGCCGGCCAGGCTGTAAATGTGGGGACAACTGCACTGCCAAATCCTCAATCAGCTGCCTGGTGAAGCGGTACCGTCGGATGCTGTCCCGTTCCACCATCGTTGCCAGGTCTGGGAATGGTCGATGGACAGCAGGAGCCCTGCAGTGCAGAGGAGAAGTAAGCAAGATTGTCAGTCACCCCACATATGCGGCATTGAACACACTCAATATCCCAACATACATCATTATGAGGCACAACTACATGAAGTGTGCAGTTCCGTAAGGACATGTATGGTACATACATGGCCAACATCTGTCAACACGGTCCAACAAGTGGCATCAATTAGTCCCAGGTTGGCCCATTGGATATCATGAGGCCGTGTCACAGTTCCCATCTCCTGCTGCCGTGTCACAATCACCCCCCACAGTGACATGTGAGGACAGATGTGCCCCAGGCACCACAGCTCAACGACAGGTACATTCCCAGGGACCCTGTATTGCCACATGGACACTGGCATTACATGGAGTATCATGTATACACCACAGCAAAACAACCATGACCCCCACAGGTAGTGGTCCCACTGGCCACGGCAGGACAGACATGGACGTCTGTGACACACACACGCACAACATCAAAGTCCATGCACACACAACGTGGATGTGGAGACTGTCTCCCATTGTGCACATGAAATCAGAGACATTGTAAAGACTACATGCACACAGACTGTGGAGGACCATCACTATTGTGCCACTGGGACACCCTGGCTCAAACATACCGTCCCACATGGGACTCACGGGGTATGTGACATGACATACACATACACCACCGTGAAATGTGACCATGGCACATGCACAGATATGAACAGTTGCACATCACAGTGGTCATGTACATGTAACACCCAGGATCCTGTCCCCATGAACACGTGCACAGCCTGGCGGTGGCTGCCCACAGGTGACACCCACAGGACAACATGTACACCAACATACACACAATAGGAAATGCAGCCTTACATGCCTTATGATAAAGTTTGGACAGGCTGTCGTGATGTAGGTGTGCCCCTCACTCCTGGGAGCTATCTGTGGCTGGCATATGTCCATCTGAGACAGGCATGGTGACATATGCCAGTCACTTGTACAGTGATGCGTTGAACAGCAATGGACCGATCGGTGCCCCCGGCCGGCCCATTGCATTCAATGTGTGCGGGTACGCGTTGTACCCCTGTACGCGTTGATCAGCAATGGACCGATCGGTGCCCCCGGCCGGCTCTTTGCATTCAATGTGTGCGGGTACGCGTTGTACCCCTGTGCAGCGTTGTACTGCAATGGACCGATCGGTGCCCCGGCCGGCCCATTGCATTCAATGTGTGCGGGTACGCGTTGTACACCTGTACGCGAGTTGATCAGCAATGGACCGATCGGTGCCCCGGCCGGCCCATTGCATTCAATGTGTGCGGGTACGCGTTGTACCCCTGTACGCGTTGTACTGCAATGGACCGATCGGTGCCCCGGCCGGCCCATTGCATTCAATGTGTGCGGGTACGCGTTGTACCCCTGTACGCGTTGATCAGCAATGGACCGATCGGTGCCCCCAGCCGGCCCATTGCATTCAATGTGTGCGGGTACGCATTGTACCCTGTACGCGTTGTACTGCAATGGACCGATCGGTGCCCCGGCCGGCCCATTGCATTCAATGTGTGCGGGTACGCGTTGTACCCCTGTACGCGTTGTACTGCAATGGACCGATCGGTGCTCCCGGCCGGCCCATTGCATTCAATGTGTGCGGGTACGCGTTGTACCCCTGTGCGCGTTGAACTGCAATGGACCGATCGGTGCCCCGGCCGGCCCATTGCATTCAATGTGTGCGGGTACAGCGTTGTACCCCTATGCAGCGTTGTACTGCAATGGACCGATCGGTGCCCCGGCCGGCCCATTGCATACAATGTGTGCGGGTACGCGTTGTACCCCTGTACGCGTTGATCAGCAATGGACCGGTCGGTGCCCCGGCCGGCCCATTGCATTCAATGTGTGCGGGTACGCGTTGTACCCCTGTACGCGTTGTACTGCAATGGACCGATCGGTGCGCACCCATTGACAATGGCCTTGCCTGGCAACGGACGCGTTTTCGAATTTCGAACGAGTCGGTTGCTGGAAATTCAGTTGGTCACCCACAACAATGTTGCAAAATCATGTATGTCATGAAGTTGAAGATTTGAAGGATGCTGTGGGCGTGTATTGGTGCTGCTATTCCATGGATTGGCCAGATTCAGAAGATGCAAACGACTTGGACCTATCACTTTGGACACAAGGGACAGTATCCTCCTCTCCAGCACATATATATTGCTGGCTGTTCCCCTGAGAGCTCACTTGCCTGCACTACATGCTCCAGGATGACATCTGCCACTGCACTGCTGCTGTCTCTGCCCCTCTGGACCCTGCAATGGCACGTACTGTGGAGAGAGCCCCAGCCTTCAGCCTTGAGGAGAACCAGGCCCTGCTGGACAGCCTACTTCCACAGTACAGCAAGCTGTATGGGACACCAGGGGAGCAGGTGAGTGTTCTGTGCACTGCCTTTCTGAATGTGCATATTGTCTGACTAGCAAGGCTGAAAGTCTGCACGCCACTGGCTAGCAGGCTCACTGAGTAGTTGTCACCCCCCATAGTGTGTAGTGACATGCACTGGACAGGTATGGTGCAGTGACAGTGCATTTGAACAAGGTTTTACTTCCCATGCAATGATACCATGTAGTGACGTCTGGCAAACTGCCCATGGGCAGCTTTGCACTGCCTGTGTACATCATGTGCCCCTGTGATTGAGATATGTATATACAACTGTGTCATGCACGGATATGTTGCATGTGTAGTAATGGCCTTTTCACTTTGTCATCCTGACAGGTTAATGCCCATCGGAAGCAGGAGATCTGGAAGGACATCGTCCGGGCTGTCCAGTCCGTGAGGTCTACAAGCGCCGGATCCGCAACTGCCAGAAGAGGTGGCAGGACCTTCGGGGCTGGACCCGGAGGATTGCACGGGTCCAGCTGAAGCTGTCGCCTCCTCGCAGGAGGGGCGGAACACGGACCCTGACCCCCCACATGCTCCAGATCCTGGCGGTGGTGTTTCCAGACCTAGATGGGCAGCTGAAGGCCAGACAGCAGCAAGGAGGGGTGAGTCAAAGACTGCACTGTGAACTCTGTATTACATGCTTTGTGCCCTCCTCTGGCCTGGTTCAACTGCCACAGTGCAGCAGTCATGTTGTCCAGGAGCCATGTCCCTCTATTGTGCACTGCCCACTCCTCATCTGATACCCAGGTGTGGCCCTTACATTCAGGGAATTGTGTCACTTGGGACTGTGTCCTTGCAGTTTGCTTCACTAAAGGTGGGGGACAGCATCTGTTTCCCTAACTCTGTTGTGGGCATCATGGGTGGGTCCATTGTTCACACAACGCCTGTGTTCGGACATGTAATCTGCGTGTTGCTTTGATATGCGGTCCACTTGCTGAGCTGAGCCACCACATGTGCCTGGGGTATGTGGCACACGCCCTTGCAGCGGGTGGGAACAATGTTTGGGCCCCAGGAGTGTGCAAATTACGTGTGTCACACATACATAGCCAGCTATCCACTGTCCAGGGCTCATCCCTCATTCATGTGGGACAGGACAGTCATGCCTACTCCAGGCCATGCAATGCACTCTGTACTCCCACTCCCGTGTATCAGCTGACACATTGTGCGCAGTGATTTGACCCCTCAGGTGTCTGCATCTGTGTCAGTGTGCTGTGGATTAGTTGCCAGGACTGCTGGGGTGTTTCTTGGTAGGGGCTCAGCATGCCACTGGAGATGTGACCATAGGAGACGATACTTGTGTGTCACATAGGTGTTTGATCAGCTGCCCTTGCAGACTGGGGTATGCGAATGTGAAGTTCAGGCAGCTGTTCCCCATTCACAGCAGATTGTGAGGGGCTCAGGTTCAGAGGGTAGTGTCACAGGTCTCCCATATGTCCAATAGGTATGACCTGGACAGATGAGGGTTAAGATGATGTGTTGTGGGGGGATGTACATGTGCACTTGTGCAGCTCCAGGACTTGCATTCCCCATGACCTACTATTGTGACACAGTGCAGAGTGTTGTTGTCTGGCTGCCAAGTCATACATCACTGAGACAGTGATGTATGACTTAGCAGTCATGCCTCCGCCATGGCATGTGTCTACTTATTGGTGATCCTGCAGGGGAGTGACATGTGCTACATGCACACCATTGTGGCGATGGCTATCAGGACATGGGTGCATCATGGTGTCTGTCGCTGGTATGCATCACATGCATTTCCTATTTGACTCTGGGCATCCCTTTCATCCGGAAACCTGTACGGACTCAGTGGCAAGAGCTGTGATGTGTGCATGTCCACATGCTACACCGTGTCCTCTGCACTGTCCAACTACTGTGTAGTTGGTGCATGTGTCCACACTGGGGTGTTGCAATCCAACAGACACCAGACAGATGGGTGCAAGGCCATGTGGGATGTGAGTGCCATGGTTGGCATCAGACTGACAATTGGCTGCTCCTGTTCAGTTAGGGCACTTTTAGCAATGTACAACTAATGATGCCAGGGCTTGCTCTGTAATGTGCTGTGCTCACAGTGGTGTGTGCGTTTGGTGCAGGTGACTGATGTCTGTCTGTTTCCCCATTGTTTGCAGATACATCCACGGCCACGGAAGGGGACAGCTCCACGGACCAGGAGGAGCCGGAGAGCCAGACTGGGTCAGCAGCCGAGCAGTGGTCGGAGGGACCCAGTGGTACGGAGGGCGAGGGGAGCCACACCGAGGAGTCCTCAGCACCATCCACCTCAGCTGAGGACCAGAGCAACTCGGAGGATGACTCCCTTATGGAGGCGGGTGTCAGCAGCCACCACACCCCAGCTAGTGTTGCTGTCCCCGCCACCACCAGCACCACCACCGCCCTCCCATCGGTTCCCATTCCCCAGGTCCGTGGAGGCTCCCATGTTCGGGAGCGTGTCTCCTTTGGGCCAGGCACCGCACCCCTGCCCCTGTGTCCCCTGCTGCCCTGAGTGAGGAGTCTGTGTACCTCCTTCGCCAGCTCCATGTAGGGCAGACAGCCATGCTGAGTGTCCTCCATGCGCACACCGCTCTGTTGACTCAGCTGGTGTCGTTCATGGAGGGCATCTCATCGGGCATGTCTGACCTACAGAGGGGCAATAGGTCCATGGACTCCTCCCTGACTGCAGCAGTGTCCCTCCTCAGACAGTCCCTCACCCCTCCTGCCTCTGCTCCATCCACACTCCCCAGCACCTTACCCGTCCCAAGCACACACACACCGGCACAGGCACACACCAGCACACACACATCCAGCACACAGACACACACGCCACAAACAAAACGCACACGCACGCACAGTCAGGGGACTGAAACCAGACTCATAGGGGATGGGGCCCTGGTACACACACACGCATCCACGAGCACTGCGCAGTCCTCAGTTGCCTCCAAAACACCCTCCCTTGCCTCACCTGCAACCCCAAAGACCCAGCGCCTCTTCCTCAGTGACCTCGGCCTCTTCCCCTCCGATCCAGCTGCTCCAGCATCCAGGGGGAAGAGGAAGCCCACCCACACGGAGCAGAGTGCCCCTCGCCCCCGGACACCCTCCCCCAGGCGCAGACAGACTGAGGCCCCCACCCGCAAGTCCCCCGGAGTCGTAGGAGCAAGACCCCGCCGCCGCCCTGCAGCTCAGGCACCAGGTCTCCTTCCTCCATCCCTCAGGCCCCCACTCCACAGGTGCCCCCACCACACCCTGCCCCAGGTTCCCCCACCCACAGATATACCATCCCCAAGAGGATCCGGCCTTCTCCCCTGGCACTTGCTCTCCCAGCACCACCCCCCCGCTGCGCTTGTCTGTGCCACTGATGTGGTGAGGGTGTCCTCCCCTCTGTCCAGCCCACCTTGCCTGTTCCCCATTCTCCTCCCCTGGTGGTAGGCACTGCAGTGGAGTCCACTACCACCCTGTCTGACTTGGGCACTGCAGTGGCGGACCTGTCCACTCCATCTGCAGGGTCCACTGCAGTCGTGCCGGCACCCACACCATCTGAGTCATGCCCCCAGTTGTGCCGGCACACACCATGTCAGACACCTCCACTGCAGTTGTCAGTGGCTCTCCAGCACCCACCACCCCTTCCCTGCTTCCTCCTGGTGAGCCCTGATCCTGTCCCTGCGGTGCCTGGCCTGCCCCCGGTTGCCCCTCCTAGTGGATTGTCCCTGGTTTTGTGCAGGCATGCGTAGGGTGACATCTGCCACTGTCACCCAGTTTTGACTTTGACAATGGACTGGCCATTGGCCTTTGTGTTTTTTCTGGACTTTGTTTTCATTCCACACATATGCTGAATAAAGCAACTTTCTGTTCTCTAGTGCTTATGCTTCTGATGTACATGTTGTTGATGATGCTAACCATGCCCTTGCTGCAGTGATGGTGATTTTTGGTCTCATGATAATGAAGTGTTACTGTGCAGGAACCCATGTGGTCCAGGGGAATGTGTCCTATCCTGTGGTGTATCCATGTCATCCATAGCAGCATCTGAGGGTGTCATGTGTTCAGTATTTGGCAATGGGATTTCCTACTTAGATTAGCTATTTCACATCTGTGGCTTCCACCCCTGCACATCTGTTGCGCCTGCCATTGTTCAATTCGTCTACTTCCCTGACTGTGTGGCCATCTCCACTGGACATGCAGGTTTGGGCATCAATGGGGAAGGACTCATCCGTGTAGTCAGTGCAACATTGCTATACAAGTGTGTTGGATCTGTGCTGATGATTCCGTTGGCACTTCCATGACCAGGCTGATGTGACGGGAGCCCTCATTTGGTGCTAATTGTTGATTGTGTGACCAAGTGCTCAGCTGACATGATGGGGCCCTACTGAGGCAACATATGGCACAGCTTTCCTCACACAGGAGTGGAGTCCCCTCATGGCAGTGTGTACACCTGTGACATTGCCTGCGCCCAAGGTGTGTGTTGTATGTGCATGTCTGTGTGTTCACTTCCGTTTAGCTGTGCATGCTGTGATCCCCAGTGTTGTACCTGTTTGTGATGCTTGCTGAGTTGACCTATGTTCCCCCAAAGTCTTCTCCCTGGGTTCTCTGTGATGTGGGTGCATGGCACATTACTGGTCATCAGGGTGTCACCCATAGGTGTGTTTGCTGTCAGGGCTGAGTTTGTGTGCAGACGCAGATGGGTCACAGTCAGGTTTCCCCTTGGCACTTGTTGTTTGCCCCTGTCATGTGATTTCCAGTTTGTGTTATCTTTCAGTGATTGTGACACGTTGTGTGTGTGACTGCTGGCACTCCTCAGGGTCCGGGCTGCAATGTTGGTTGTTGTCTATGTGTGTTCTTTGTGGGTGACCTTGGCTTCTTCATTGGTGTGTGACTGTGGCTGGGATCCCATTGGTTGGTGTGGTATTGCCGTCATGTCCATGTACAGCGTAGTGTGCAGTGTGTCAGACATTCAGGAGTCTTGTTGAGTGGCCATGTGTCATGTGTTTCTGCACCTTGGTTCCCACCCACCACCCTGGAATAGTCATGGGTGCATGTGCAATGTCACCAGTGCATGTGTACTTCACTGCTGCACATTGTTGGAGGTAGAGGGGTGTGGTGTTGAGTGTGTGCAGATGAGAGTTGTTGCCCGGCTAGGCCCCTGCCTCCATGTTGGCCTTGGCTTACTGGCCATGCTGATTGATTTGTGCTTGTGTAGGTGTGATGGTAGTTTGTTGCTCAGGACACATGACTGTGGTTCACAGTGTGAACCACATTTAGCTTTGTCATCACAGTGGGATTGTAATGCAGCCCAGGGTCACCACATTGTGGGGGCCCTGGGGGTGGTGCTGTGGTGTGTCTGTGTCTTGCTGTGTCAGTTGCTGTTCCTACGTGCCTGTGTGACATGTGTGATTTGTGCTCCCTCTCATCTGACAATGCCTGCTTGCCCACATAGGGGATTTGGATCCATGAGTTACCTTTGTGTGGCACTGTATGCACATCTGTATGATTGGTATTCAGGTCTCCTCATGTGTTGTGTGGTTGCCTGGGGACACTGGCACCCCCTCACCTGTTGTGTATGATGTGCAGTGTGGGTCTGCCTGTTTGTGTTTGTGCATCTGCACCACTGCATTGGCATATCTTGGGTGTGCCATTGGCTGTATGTAGTTTGGTGGGTTTCCCCTGCTGTCCCTGGGACTCCTAGGTCATCGGTCAGCACAATGATCATGGTTTGTGTGTCCCATTGCTGCCATGGTATGGTATCTGTTCACCTCACATCTGCAGTCTCCACAGGGTATCTGCATTTGTGTGCCCATTGGTGCAAATATGTGGGTCTGCATTCTGATGGTCACTTCTGTCATTGTGTCATTGATGAATGTTGACAGTGTCAGCCCCCATGGGTGTTGTTTGTCTGCACATGGCCAAAGGTATGTCTTATTTGCACTGCAGTATTTGGCTCCCCCAATTTATGTTGCAATGGGACACATACACTACTTTGCCACTGATGTGTTTTTTGTTCTGTGACCAGGAATCATCCATGCAGTTTGGCAGTTGCAGCTCTTTCTTTGTCAACACTTACCTTTTGGTCACTGTGATGATGGGGGTTTAGACCCCATTGCCACAATGTTCAAAATGTGCTTCAGCTATGGACCCCACACTTACATTTTGCTCACTGTGATGATGGGGGTTTAGACCCCATTGCCACAATGTTCAAAATGTGCTTCAGCTATGGACCCCACACTTACATTTTGGTCACTGTGATGATGGGGGTTTAGACCCCATTGCCACAATGTTCAAAATGTGCTTCAGCTATGGACCCCACACTTACATTTTGCTCACTGTGATGATGGGGGTTTAGACCCCATTGCCACAATGTTCAAAATGTGCTTCAGCTATGGACCCCACACTTACATTTTGGTCACTGTGATGATGGGGGTTTAGACCCCATTGCCACAATGTTCAAAATGTGCTTCAGCTATGGACCCCACACTTACATTTTGCTCACTGTGATGATGGGGGTTTAGATCCCATTGCCACAATGTTCAAAATGTGCTTCAGCTATGGACCCCACACTTACATTTTGCTCACTGTGATGATGGGGGTTTGGACCCCATTGCCACAATGTTCATGGCCTGCTTGCATTGTGGGTGCCACACACATATATGTGTGGCACATGTGCTAGGGGGTCACATTGTATGTTCAAAGTCATGTTCGGTGCTGTAGGCATTTGACACAGTCTACACACGCTTGTCATGGTGTTGGGGGATGTCTTTTTCTTGCATTCCCTAGGTTGTGGTGTGCTGGTTGTGTCATGCATTGTCCATCCTATGAGTGGGGGTGGTAGTAGTGGTAGGCATCCAGCCCCCCCTGGCTAAGGGTGGTAGTAGTGGTAGGCATCCAGCCCCCCCTGGCTAAGGGTGGTAGTAGTGGTAGGCATCCAGCCCCCCCTGGCTAAGGGTGGTAGTAGTGGTAGGCATCCAGCCCCCCTGGCTAAGGGTGGTGGTGGGCATCCAGCCCCCCCTGGCTAAGGGTGGTAGTAGTGGTAGGCATCCAGCCCCCCCTGGCTCAGGGTGGTAGTAGTGGTAGGCATCCAGCCCCCCCTGGCTAAGGGTGGTGGTAGGCATCCAGCCCCCCCTGGCTCAGGGTGGTAGTAGTGGTAGGCATCCAGCCCCCCCTGGCTCAGGGTGGTAGTAGTGGTAGGCATCCAGCCCCCTGGCTAAGGGTGGTAGTAGTGGTAGGCATCCAGCCCCCCGGCTAAGGGTGGTAGTAGTGGTAGGCATCCAGCCCCCCTGGCTCAGGGTGGTAGTAGTGGTAGGCATCCAGCCCCCTGGCTCAGGGTGGTAGTAGTGGTAGGCATCCAGCCCCCCTGGCTCAGGGTGGTAGTAGTGGTAGGCATCCAGCCCCCCTGGCTAAGGATGGTAGTAGTGGTAGGCATCCAGCCCCCCTGGCTAAGGGTGGTAGTAGTGGTAGGCATCCAGCCCCCTGGCTCAGGGTGGTAGTAGTGGTAGGCATCCAGCCCCCTGGCTAAGGGTGGTGGTGGGCATCCAGCCCCCCTGGCTAAGGGTGGTAGTAGTGGTAGGCATCCAGCCCCCCCTGGCTCAGGGTGGTAGTAGTGGTAGGCATCCAGCCCCCCCTGGCTAAGGTTGGTGGTGGGCATCCAGCCCCCCTGGCTAAGGGTGGTAGTAGTGGTAGGCATCCAGCCCCCTGGCTCAGGGTGGTAGTAGTGGTAGGCATCCAGCCCCCTGGCTAAGGGTGGTGGTAGGCATCCAGCCCCCCCTGGCTCAGGCTGGTAGTAGTGGTAGGCATCCAGCCCCCCCCGGCTCAGGGTGGTAGTAGTGGTAGGCATCCAGCCCCCCCTGGCTAAGGGTGGTAGTAGTGGTAGGCATCCAGCCCCCCCTGGCTAAGGGTGGTGGTGGGCATCCAGCCCCCTGGCTAAGGGTGGTAGTAGTGGTAGGCATCCAGCCCCCCTGGCTCAGGGTGGTAGTAGTGGTAGGCATCCAGCCCCCTGGCTAAGGGTGGTGGTAGGCATCCAGCCCCCTGGCTCAGGGTGGTAGTAGTGGTAGGCATCCAGCCCCCTGGCTCAGGGTGGTAGTAGTGGTAGGCATCCAGCCCCCTGGCTAAGGGTGGTAGTAGTGGTAGGCATCCAGCCCCCCTGGCTAAGGGTGGTAGTAGTGGTAGGCATCCAGCCCCCCTGGCTAAGGGTGGTAGTAGTGGTAGGCATCCAGCCCCCTGGCTCAGGGTGGTAGTAGTGGTAGGCATCCAGCCCCCCCCTGGCTCAGGGTGGTAGTAGTGGTAGGCAATCAGCCCCCCCTGGCTAAGGGTGGTAGTAGTGGTAGGCATCCAGCCCCCCTGGCTAAGGGTGGTAGTAGTGGTAGGCATCCAGCCCCCCTGGCTCAGGGTGGTAGTAGTGGTAGGCATCCAGCCCCCTGGCTAAGGGTGGTGGTGGGCATCCAGCCCCCTGGCTAAGGGTGGTAGTAGTGGTAGGCATCCAGCCCCCTGGCTCAGGGTGGTAGTAGTGGTAGGCATCCAGCCCCCTGGCTAAGGGTGGTGGTGGGCATCCAGCCCCCCTGGCTAAGGGTGGTAGTAGTGGTAGGCATCCAGCCCCCCTGGCTCAGGGTGGTAGTAGTGGTAGGCATCCAGCCCCCTGGCTAAGGGTGGTGGTAGGCATCCAGCCCCATCTGGCTCAGGGTGGTAGTAGTGGTAGGCATCCAGCCCCCCCTGGCTCAGGGTGGTAGTAGTGGTAGGCATCCAGCCCCCCTGGCTAAGGGTGGTAGTAGTGGTAGGCATCCAGCCCCCCCTGGCTAAGGATGGTGGTGGGCATCCAGCCCCCCCTGGCTAAGGGTGGTAGTAGTGGTAGGCATCCAGCCCCCCTGGCTCAGGGTGGTAGTAGTGGTAGGCATCCAGCCCCCTGGCTAAGGGTGATGGTAGTGGTAGGCATCCAGCCCCCTGGCTAAGGGTGGTAGTAGTGGTAGGCATCCAGCCCCCCTGCCTAAGGGTGGTAGTAGTGGTAGGCATCCAGCCCCCCTGGCTAAGGGTGGTAGTAGTGGTAGGCATCCAGCCCCCCTGGCTAAAGGTGGTGGTGGGCATCCAGCCCCCCTGGCTAAGGGTGGTAGTAGTGGTAGGCATCCAGCCCCCCTGGCTCAGGGTGGTAGTAGTGGTAGGCATCCAGCCCCCCTGGCTAAGGGTGGTGGTGGGCATCCAGCCCCCTGGCTCAGGGTGGTAGTAGTGGTAGGCATCCAGCCCCCCGGCTAAGGGTGGTGGTAGGCATCCAGCCCCCCTGGCTCAGGGTGGTAGTAGTGGTAGGCATCCAGCCCCCCCTGGCTCAGGGTGGTAGTAGTGGTAGGCATCCAGCCCCCCCTGGCTCAGGGTGGTAGTGGTGGTAGGCATCCAGCCCCCCTGGGTGAGGGTGGTAGTGGTGGTAGGCATCCAGCCCCCCCTGGGTGAGGGTGGTAGTAGTGGTAGGCATCCTGCCCCCCCTGGGTAGGGGTGGTGGTGCGCATTCAGGCCCCTGTGTGCATATGTGGCATTGGTGATGGGCATCCCGCCCCTATGGTGCTGCTGTTGCTGGTGTAAGTATATTCTGCATCCCTCTGTGTGTGTGTGATGTGTCGTGTATGTGTTGTATGTGTTTTGTGGTTGGTGTCTGACTTACCTTCTGCGCCGTACGCGTCCGTGCCTGTTCCGGTAGTAAATGTAGTATATTGGTATGATCGGGACGAAGGGATTCATGGTTGGTTCGTGTCGTTCGTCCTTCTCGTTGCTTCGCGTCGTCCTCGTCGCTTCGCGTCGTCCTCGTCACTGGCGTGTTCGTCTCGTAGCCGTGGATCGTGTTGTGGCGCGAATCGGAGCTTATGTGCGCCTCTCCCGGATGCTTTGACGTGCCGTGCGTAGCGACGGGTTCGGCGCGTGCGGGAAGCGCATCGTACTTGTTCGGCCGGACGGAGCTGCATTTTCCCTTCCGTGCGACTCGATTCAGCGTTTCCGGATTCGCCTCGGTCGGAGAACAGGACCTGGTTTGGGTGAGTTCGGCTCGGCCGGATTCTGTGCTGTTGTGCGCATCATACTTACTCGTTCGGTGTGCTGTACGGATCGGTCGGGAAACAGGCTTTCGCATGGCTTTTTTCCCGACCGAATGGTATTGGGTGCGCCTCCGACCGAGATCGGAATCGGCCCCTAAATGTTTTAAGCCATATTTTATCCCATTGATGAAGAGAATGCTACAGAAAGGTCATTTTCCCATAGTAACTCAATAGAGTTTTTTAATCAGACAAGTGTAGGTGATAATAAAAGTTTGTATATATGTGCAGGTTTGGGAATAGAATCTTGATCAATGGTGTGCATTAGTGTCTAGGGTGTAAATGAGGTGAGGACAGGAGGAAAGTTGTGAGTCAATAAAAAGTATTGGAGAGGAGCATATTTTAATTCATATTCCTGTAAAAAATAACTTGGTAGGTTATGTTGTGTTTGTAGTTGGGGAAAAGGAATAACACAGTTATGCTTTACCAATTGATGGACAAACACAATAACCTTCTCTTCCAATGTTTAAAATAAAATGACTTGCAGCAAAATTTAAAAACGTATTAAACCAAATACAAGAGTTCTGAAAAAGATGATGAAAATCCAGATTTGCTGAAAATATTGTATGTAACAAGTGCTGGGAGTATTTTAGGATCAGATTTTTGGAAATAAAAAGTACAATTAGACATGTGAACCGCCTCTTTGAAAGAGAAATCCTTCAATAAAGAGCATTCAAAAACAATCCATCGTGGTATGGGAGAATCTTGAAAATCTTTAATTAAGGCATAAAATTGTTGAACTAAAACAAACAGAATGGTAGAGCTTAAAATCTGGAAAACGAACACCCCTCTCATTCTTTGGGTGTTTAAGTTTAGATAAAGCAATACATGAATGTTTGTAGTTCTGGAGAAATTTTATACAGATAGAATTAATTTGAATAAAGTAATAATTGGGTATTTTGAAAGGTAACATAGAAAGTATCTAAAAGACATGTGGCACAATCATCATCTTGAGCATAGGTCTTCAAACTGTGGGGCACGCCCCCCTGGGGGGCGCAGCATCCCCTCAGGGGGGGCAGGCACTCCACCCCACCACTTCACCTTCCATTGTTGCTTCCAGGCCCATTAGGCTGAAAGGGCTTCAGCCCCTGCCGTTGTGTGTCTCAGCCCGGGCTTCTGCTGCAGCTCAAGCTGCTGGGGGCTGGGCAGTGTCTGGAGTCTTATCTCCGACACGTCCGGGTTTTTCACAGGTCTTCAAAGACCATTTGCATATTTACATACCTTTGTAAACTGGTTACAGAGGCTGTTTATTTTCTGGTTCCAGTACCTCTTGGGCCCCGACTCTGCCTATTTCTTACATTTGGATTTTACATTTTACTGCCTTAATGTGAAAATGCATTTCATGAAAAGGAATATAAAGTAGGGTTACCAAAAGAAAAATGCCAGCCCTGTATGGTTTAAAGAGCCTGCAAAGGCCTTGTCTTGACTAAGCCTGGGCGTAGTTTGCGTAGCAGCACTTCACGTAGCTACGTGAAGTACATTTTTAACTACACGTAGCTATGCACATTGCGTAGTGCGCAGCTGTGTGCTTGAATGCACTGTACAATAATTGCCAAAAACATCTTGTACAATGCAAGTTAAGATAAAATAAATATCTCTGTCTTTATATGCTAAAAATGCATATAGTTACTACAGAAAAGTGAAAACGATAAATTAACAAGCAGTGAGAGAGGTGATGATTTTAGGATCCTCCCTAACCTAGGGGGAAAACCAAGCAGATGCCTTGAAAACAAAAAACACATCTTTTGAACCATTCAGTGGTGGTCCCATCCTCTTAGGACCACCCCAAGCACAGTTATTGGCAAAAATACAATCCCAACCAAAGGCCCTGCAAAGCATTATGGGACGAGATTAGCAGTGGGCAGTGAATATTATAGTATCTAATATCAAAATAATTCTACAAAGAGCTGCAGTTCCACTAGTCGTTACTAGATGTCCCTCACGAGTCAAATGCAAAAGCCTCATGAAAGATTTTCAATACTTTTGCATTTGACTCGTGAGGGACATCTTGTAACGACCAGTGGAACTGCAGCTTGATGTATTAATAATTTCAATGCTTTTACATTTGACTCGTGAGGGACACCTAGTAACGACTAGTTGAACTGCAGCTCTTTGTAGAATTATTTTGATATTGGAAACTATAATATTCACTGCCCACTGCTAATCTTGTCCCATAATGCTTTGCAGGGCCTTTGGTTGGGATTGTATTTTTGCCCATAACAGTGCTTGGGGTGGTCCTAGGAGGAAGGGACCACCATTGAATCGTTCACATGATATGCTTTTTGTGTTCAAGGCATCTGCTTGGTCCTCCCCCTAGGTTAGGTGGGACTCCAAAATCATCACCTCTCTCATTGCTTGATATTTTATTGTTAAAATTCATTTTTGTGAATTGGTTATATATGCTTTTTAGCATAGAAAATTGCTTTATCAAAGCATTTGAAGGTGTTTATTTTACTGCTGCTACGCTACGTCAATAAACACAGTTATTCTCTCTGCTACGTGCAATTTGCGTAGTGCGTAGTAGCACAAACTTTGCATGCTCCGTGAGCGTAGCGAAGTATTATGCCCAGGGTTAGTCTTGACACTAACTAGGGCTATAAATAAAATAGTATGTATTCATTTGAAATGTAACTTTTCAATCTTTGTTCCCTTTAATTATCAGTCATGGATCATTCAGGTAGCCCTAGAACACAATTAAAAATGCTTTCTATTTATTTTTGCTGTTCCAAGTATGCACAGATAAGTGCTGAAAATAGGCTTTAGGGGACTGCTTATTTTTGTATTGTCTGGGACATCAATATAATGAGCTGGCAACCCTAATCACAAGATTGGAAGCTTGTTGCAGGATGAGCACAATATTTATTTCTTCCACCCTCGATCCCTGGACCCTGAATAATGCCATAAAAGCAATATTTTAATTTATATCTGAAACCCTACGCTAGCCCTCAATAACATGCTGAGTAACTTCAACTGTGCCGGGGAATGCACCCAGCATTCAGACAACTCACTCCTCATTCTCGCCCTCCACTTTCACACTCACCCTGCACTCACAGGGTTCACAATGTACTCACACTGATCACCATGCACTCACACCCCCCGCTCACCCTGCAATCAGTGATCACACTGCACTTATGCCATTCGCCATGAACTCACACGTTCTCCCTCCACTTACCCTGTGGTCACATGAGCACACCGCTCACTCTGCACTCACAGTGATCACTCTGCACTCACAATGCTCTTGCGCTGTTCATCCTGTACCTCACCCTGAAGTCACACGAGCACACTACTCACCCTGCTCATGTGACACTTCACTCACCTGTCCCCCTCACTGCTCACTCTGCAATCTCACTCAAACAAGCCCATCACTAACCATACATTCATTTGTCCCACTCTGCACTTACATCTGCACCCAAATTCATATGGTCACCTCACTCACCCTGCAGTTACTCCTCTCACCCTACTCTCACACTGTTGCATCGGTCACCATGCACTCACATGGGCACTCCTGTCACCCTCACAGCGCAGAGGGCTAATGTGCCTGCTACAAAGAATGTGTACCATACAGATCACAGAACTGAGTGTTAGTAAACTACGGGTAGCCCTATAAAAAAAGGGAAATGTTGGTAAGAAAGGAGCTATAGAGAGATGAGGTGCTTTGTTGGCGAGTGGTAGTGAGGGAATTCATGGAGAAGGAGGAAATGGGAGAGGGGGGGCACAAAAAGACTGTTGCACCATGTGTGACCAGTATTGGCTGGGAGTCTTAGCCCCCCCCCCCCCGAAGTTCGGGTCTAGTTGCGCCCCTGGTTGCTTCCCACTTCGGAAGTACGTTTGCTGCCTGTTTTTCATACTCCCCATCTTGAGTTAGGGCTCTCTGATTGGAGTAGTCATTCAGAACCACCAATCAGCATGTGATTCCTGCAGCAGAGCACTGCTTTGACGTCAGCACTGACGTTCCTCCAATGAATGGGACAGCAGGAGAGATGCCAGGGAGTGCCGCGAATTTTGTATACATAGGGTTGCAAAATACTTCAACTTTGCTGATGAAACAGCACTTCTTCACTGTTGATTGCCTTTTGCCTCGTGGTTGCTGAATTTAACATCTGGTTGCTGCCGTTCGCCTCGCTCTTGAACCCTTCCCCATCAAGGTTATCCTGGTTTGTACCCTCGCAGCTACTGCATTTCACTGCAAGTAATTTACAACGGTTGTATCCTTCCTGAAGATTCCATTCTCTGGCAGGTAAGAGTGAAGAGCTTTTTGTTTTATTTTTTTAAAGCCTCGCTCCTTTCCCCTTCATCCCACTACTAATGGGAACGTTGGAGGCTTCAAGGAGGAGCGGATTTGGCATTAATGCCATAGGTGCTGACTTTGGTTCTGAGGATCCAGGTTCGAGTCCTGGCATTGGCTCAACATCATATGATCCTGGGCAAAATTACTTAATTTACCAGTGACTTACGAAAAATGAATTTGACCTTGATTAAAGTTGCTGGTGCTTGTTTAACATGTTCCAACCCCTAGAACTGAGTCCACAAGCCTAATATAACAAATATTGTGAAGTATGCATACCATCTGTCCTCACTTCTTTCATTTACCAAATTTAAATACTTTCTTGTGCAGCTATTTCTGAAGGTTTGGAAGGCAATCTTCTTTATAAGCCAACTATGCTAACAAATTGACTCTTGATGCTGCTAGAGAATAAAGATGTATATATCATCTTGAATCACTTATATCACGTGTATGATGTAAATGTCCCCTAGGCCTTCTTGGAAAACTGTGGCTGGCCTCCTACTGGCATTCACAACACCTGGCCATACTCCACATATTCACGGATTTTTCAATTGTGTCAGAAAGCATGTTTTGTGGAACCCCTTTTTCTGATATCTTGTCTAGGGGCAAGGATGTGGCGCAACAGCCAGAGCTGATGACTGTGGAGCTGGGGAATCAGGTTACATTCTTGGTGTCTGCTCAACATCCTGTGATTCTCGGCAAATCACTTAATCTCCCTGTGCTTACAAAAAATGAATGTGTGCTTGTGTAATGTAAAAGATGCTCCTGTAAAGCGCTCCAATACCTTTGGGTAATGTTCGCGCTATATACAAATGCAAAAAATATATTACAAAATTTTGTGAGCACTCCCGTTTCCAGGTACTGCTCAAGACTGGAAGTGGAGCACAACCTAAGGATGGCAGAAGCAAGACTCCATCCACACATTGACTGTCTCTGTGGAGAAAAACAGGCACACCCCTCACCTGCGTTTTGGGAGTGTCTTTACTAATCTATCCTAATTTTTGTGTTTTATGTGACAAATAAAGCGTCAATGTAATTTTTTGTGCAAATTTTTTCTTGGAGACTTTTCATTTGAACTTTATAATAAGCACAAGCACTACAAAAACTTTAGTTTACTAAACACTCTTACTTTATTTAATATTATTTGCCCTATACGACCTGGGCTCTGCAGGAGGGAATGGCCATCAATGATGCAGAGTACCAGCTTTCAGAACTTTTTTGTCAGGTGGTGGTGGTGGAGGGGTTCGACGTGTAAAAAGGTTTAGAAGGGGGGGCTCAGCTGACAAAAGTTTGAAGACCTCTGATCTTGAGGGTATCCAATCTACCCCACCAGTTAGATGAAGGGGAGACCAGGATTCAAGTAATTTCTGTATTTTAAGTTTTAAAATATTACATTTCTGATGAACACAGAATATCGAATGTTTCTTCATTATCGATACACCAGACAATTAAATCGAATTTATATTGGTCACCTTTCACTACATATGTTTCCTCTCACTCATGTGTCTCTTAGTTCTTTTATTTTTAGATCTCTACTTTCTATCTTTCCTCTCCGCTTTCTTCCTATTGTTTCCCCCATCTCTTTTCTCACATTTCTCTTTCTTTTTCTGTTTTCTATTTTAATATAAAATTATACAAATGTGTTATATTCCATAAATTGCTCTTATCTGTTCTAATATATTCAGTACTTGTAAAATTATGCAACGTTTATTACTGATGCATTGTATTTACTATGTGTCTTTGTTAGAACTCGGGGTCTCTAGTTGGCTTAAGTATGTACCTTATTCCAGATAGGGACCCTTGCTTCTACATCAGGGTAAGGAGGGACACACCTTTAGATCACCCCTGCTCACCTCCTGGTAGCTTGGCACGAGCAGCCAGGCTTATCACCAAGGCAAATGTGTAAAGTATTTGCAACCACGCTCTCAGTGACACAGGGATAACACCACAAATGGACTCCACACGAGTTTCATAAAAAACAAGTATAAGTTTATAAGAAAAAAGATATACGATGAGACCACACGATAAGAATCCAACATATGCGTATTTGTAATATTTCACCTTGGCGGTTATTAGGCCAGCAAGCACTGGTAGGTTCTTGCAGTATTAATGAGCAATTCTCAATGATCTAATGCAGTCCTAATGCAATGCTATGCAGTTCGTAATGCAAGAATCAGGCAATTCGTAATGCACCAATCAGGCAGTTCGTAATGCGACAATAATGCAATTTGTAATGCAACAATCAGGCAGTTCGTAATGCAAAAAATAAGGCACTTCGTAATGCAAGAATCAGGCAGTTCGTAATCCAAAAATAGGGCACTTCGTAATGCAACAATCAGGCAGTTCGTAATGCAAAAATAAGATACTTCAGCACCGATCGTGGTGCTCTGCACAGTCTCTATGCCACTCTTACTGACTCGCGGTCAGCTACTGCCAAAACATGCCCCCAACACGGTTATGATGGAAAACAGTGCCGCTCCACGGGCCGCGATACGGACTTGAGCGGAGGCTCGCGCTGCAAAGATGGGAAAGGCCGAGAGCGTTTCTCTCGGAGCCCGCACCCCGCCCCAGGCTGCGACACACGCACGCTCGCTGAGCGTTACCTGGGGGGGTGCAATCTCACTCTCCTCTCCTCGCGACTTGGGCCTCCGGTCCGACTTCGTTGATCTTGGGCAGTGGATCTCGGACCCCCGACGATGATGGTTCGAGGTCTCTCATTGGCAAAGGCAGGCTCGGGCCGGCGGCACAGCTCCTCTGGGGATGCCGGTTCGGGCCAATGGCAATGACGATCGCAGCAGCTCTGGTCACGCTGCTCGATCGACGCAGAGAACAAGACTGCTCTGGGACACACCGTCACGGGGAAATTCTCACAAAGGTCTCAGGCTGCAACAGGGCACACACACACACACACAGCGTCGCTGAGACTCACTTGAGCTCCGGGTGCACACGATCACAGGGCAATTCTCACGAAGGTCTCAGGCTGCACAAAGCACACGCACACAGCGTCGCTGAGACTCACTTGGACTCCGGGTGCACACGATCACAGGGCAATCCTTACGAAGGTCTCAGGCTGCACGAAGCACACACACACAGTGTCGCTGAGACTCACTTGGACTCCGGTTGCACACGATCACAGGGCAATCCTCACAAAGGTCTCAGGCTGCACGAAGCACACGCACACAGCATCGCTGAGACTCACTTGGACTCCGGGTGCACACGATCATGGGGCAGTTCTTACACAGGTCTCAGGCTGCACGAAGCACACGCACACAGCGTCGCTGAGACTCACTTGGACTCCGGGTGCACACGATCACGGGGCAGTTCTTACGCAGGTTTCAGGCTGCACGAAGCACACGCACACAGCGTCACTGAGACCCACCTGGAAACTTTTATGTTCCTGAGTTTCCACAACAGGGAGCTAGCTCTCCTCGGGCCCTTGGGGACAAGTTACTTCATGACACAGCACACAGCAAAGTCCTCTCAAGCAGGGGGACACAGCACACAACAAAGTCCCTTAGCCTCTCCTTGGTTAAATCAGCAAACTGCAGACCAGCACCAGAACACACAGCAAGGGTCAGTCCTTTCATTCAGTCTATTCAGCTGTTTCTTCCTTGGCAGAGGTTCCTCTTGACCACGACGTAGGTTCAATCCTTTTCAGTCTTGATCAGTCCAACGTTCAGGGGTTTCAGCTCTCATAGTTATACCCCTAAATGTCTTTGAAGTCTTTGTGTTCAGGGGGGCACTGACCCCTGTCTAAACCAGTTCTGGGTGTCTCCCTGCCAGTGGCACCTTTTCCCTTTGATAGTGAGGGTCTGGGTCTTCAATCACTCAGCAGGAGATGGAGCCATTGTTTTATGGCGGCAGCCCAGGCCTCTTCACCTCCAGGGGTTACTCCTCCCCCCTACACTCCAGATGCAGGTCAGCCTGTTGCTGTCTCACCTCCTCCCCTGGGTCAGGACATTTCCCAGATCCTATCACATTCAAATCCATACAGTCAATCCACAACCGGGCAGAGACACACAGAATTGTTAGAAGTGTGGTTTCTAAACACACAATGTAAAAACCATCTTCAGAAAAAGATGTGTTATTAAATTGTGAATTCAGGCACACTAAACTTCACCTCTACATCTTAAGCCTATGGGAAGATAGGCTGGAAACATATTACACAGCCTCCCCCATTCTGTCCTATGGGCAAGATGGCCTTGCAACAGTGAAAAACGAAATGGAGAGTATTTCACTGTCAGGACATGGTACACACCTCAGTACATGTCCTACCTTTCACATACACTGCACCCTGCCTAGGGGGCACCTTGGGCATACCATAGGAGTGTCTGATGTGCATAAAAAGGGAAGGGTAAGGCCTGGTAAGTGGGTGCACTTGTCAGGACAACATGGCAGTTTAGCAAACTGCGCACAGGCACTGCAGTGGCAGGCCTGAGATCTCTCTTTAAGGCTACTGGAGTGGGTGGCACAATTAGTGCTGCAGGCCCACTAGTAGCATTGGCATTACCAGCCCTGGCACACATAGTGCACTTTACTAGGGACTTTACTAGTAAGGCAAACATACCAATTATGGACAACCAATTACCATTACACTTTACACAGGGAGCACTTGCACTTTGACACTGATCAGCAGTTGCAAAGTGCCCAAAGCATCTACGTTGGCAACACCATGTCAGAAAAAAGGAATAGGGGGAAGGCAAAAAGTTTAGGGAACTTTAGCCAAAAAGGGCCAAGTCCAACACAACCCCCTCCCAGCCTAAAGCCAGGGTAGACCAATCAACTACCTTGATGGACTTCCCTGCTTGGGGCGATAGAACACGGACGCAGGCCCGCTACCGCAGGGACACCCTCCTGTTCTATGCCTTCCTGACCCCAGGGGGTTCTCTTGGTCACTACTCCCTGGGCCAACTATGCTGCTCCACGGGTATTTCCTGGCCATCGGGGACCCTCTAGGGGTGCTGGTCCCTTGCCAACTCCTACCCAGAGCGGTACCCCTGGAAGACCCATCGGCGAGGATGCTGTCTCCAGTTATCCGGCCCTCCAGGTTAGAGGTGGGGTTACCCCGGTCACTTTAAGGGGACCTAGCCCTACTGGCTGGGCACTGTCCCACGGGTTTCCCCACGGGGGAACACCTCCCCCCTTAACCTTCCATTTAGATTTTTGTGCTTGCCACTTAGGAATGGCACCCACAAACTTCAGGACCGTGGGAGCTCTGGTTACAGACGCCCCGCGACCTCCTGATGTTAGGTGTTCCTCCTCGCACTGCTGGCAGGTAGGTTCTAGACCTCCGCCCTGGTGCTCCTCTAAGGATCCCTCCAGTCTCTGGGGTAAGTTGGGGACCCCCAGGGATGCTGCTTACACTCTCTCCCTCTCCTTTGAGACAGGGTGCTAGCCTGCACGCCCCCCCCCCACTTCTCTGGGCCCTGACGGCGCCATTCTGTCCTTCTTCCCTCCCACGGGACTGGAAGATCCCTGAGTTGCTGCTGGGGTTCCCCTTTGGTGTTTCTTCAGACCCCCCCACCCATGACCAGGGGGCTGTCTCGGAGGCAGGCTCCTGGGAATCAAAGAGCTCGCAGTCTAGCAGGTGTTGGCGCAACTCTGAAAAATGTTTACTGAGCCGAGGCTCCCTGGAGCCCAAGTTGAGCAATCCTTTGTAATCATTCACCATGCTAACCAACATCCAATCATCCAGTGCACGCGTGTACTCATCCAGATCCTCCACCCGATTACTGGATTTCAGTCTCTGGAAATCCCTGAATTTCTGCAGGTACTGTTCAGGAGTGAGCCCATACCTGAGGCATAAAGCCTCCTTCATATTGGCGTAGGTCAGGGTCCCCCCCCTCTCTAAAGGTGGTAAAACATCCCTCCCAGAAGCCTCAAAGTGTTTCCGTAGGCCCGCCCCCCAATGCTTCTCAGGCACCTCATTCATCCTCAGTGCGATCTCATATGCTGTGAACCACGTATAAATATCATCACCCCTTTGGTAATCTCGCACTAAGTCTTTGGAAATGTACACCTTACCCGCTGGCACTGGTTGTGCGCTGCCACCATTTGAACTGGACTCCGCCTGTTTATCCTTAAGGTCCAGTTCCCTCATGCTTAACTCATGAGCTAAGAGAATCTTCTTCTCTTCCAAGGCGAGAGCGTTCTTTCTCTCCTCTGCTCGCTTTTCACTTTCAATGAGCAGTTTTTTCTCTTCTGCTTGAGCCTTAAGTTTTAAAACCTCCAACTCATGCTCTCTGACCCTTTGGTTTTCCTCCAGCTCCTCTGGGGAAAAACTCCTCCCTGAATTGTTACTACCAGCCCCTGAGACTGGTCCTTCCACCGGCAAATCCTGTGGACCAAATCCATTCCCTTGGTCATCCTCATCCACCTCAGCATCACCTGTCTCCTGAGCCCCTTTGGCTTCCCACCAGGCCCTCAAGGCCGTTTGCAGCTCCTCCTTCTTGGCGCTACTTCTCATGGGACATCCCAAAGCTCTGCAGAATCGCCTCAATTGATCAACTTTGTAGGTAAGCAATGCCTCAATGTCAAACTCCAATTCTGCAACCTCACTGGCTACTTGACACCTCTGAGACATGATGTGTGGCTTAAAGGTCGCTCAAAAATAGAACCAAAAATCAAAACACAATATGTGGTTGCGTCGTGGTCTGCACTAAACTAGTGATGTACACCAATCACTGTGAGTGAATTTGCAAATACACGTTCAAATCCCCAACCGCTGACCACCAATGTTAGAACTGGGGGTCTCTAGTTGGCTGAGGTATGTACCTAAGTCCAAATAGGGACCCTTGCTTCTACGTCAGGGTAAGGAGGGACACACCTTCAGATAACCCATGCTCACCCCCTGGTAGCTTGGCACGAGCAGCCAGGCTTATCTCCAAGGCAAATGTGTAAAGTATTTGCAACCACGCTCTCAGTGACACAGGGATAACACCACAAATGGACTCCACACGAGTTTCATAAAAAACAAGCATAAGTTAATAAGAAAAAAGATATACGATGAGACCACATGATAGAAATCCAACATATGCGTATTTGTAATATTTCACCTTGTCGGTTATTAGGCCAGCAAGCACTGGTAGGTTCTTGCAGTATTAATGAGCAATTCTCAATGATCAAATGCAGTCCTAATGCAATGCTATGCAGTTCGTAATGCAAGAATCAGGCAATTCGTAATGCACCAATCAGGCGGTTCGTAATGCGACAATAATGCAATTCGTAATGCAACAATCAGGCAGTTCGTAATGCAAAAAATAAGGCACTTCGTAATGCAACAATCAGGCAGTTCGTAATGCAAAATAGGGCACTTCGTAATGCAACTATCAGGCAGTTCGTAATGCAAAAATAAGATACTTCAGCACCGATCGCGGTGCTCTGCACGGTCTCTATGCCACTCTTACTGACTCGCGGTCAGGTACTGCCAAAACATGCCACCAACACGGTTATGATGGAAAACAAGTGCAGCTCCACACTCCGGCCCTGGTACTGCCACTCCTCGGCAACTACGAGCCGTGATACGGTCTTGAGCGGAGGCTCGCGCTGCAAAGGTGGGAAAGGCTGAGAGCGTTTCTCTCGGAGCCCGCATCCCGCCCCAGGCGGTGATACATGCACGCTCGCTGAGCATTACCTGGGGGGTGCGAGCTCACTCTCCTCTCCTTGCGACTTGGGCCTCCGGTGCGACTTCGTTGATCTTGGGCAGTGGATCTCGGACCCCCGACGATGATGGTTCGAGGTCTCTCTTTGGCAAAGGCAGGCTCGGGTCGGCGGCACAGCTCCTCTGGGGATGCCGGTCCAGGCCGATGGCAATGACGATCGCAGCAGCTCTGGTCACGCTGCTCGATCGACGCAGAGAGCAAGACTTCTCCGGGACACACCGTCATGGGGCAATTCTCACGAAGGTCTCAGGCTGCAACAGGGCACACGCACACAGCGTCGCTGAGACTCACTTGAGCTCCGGGTGCACACGATCACAGGGCAATCCTCATGAAGGTCTCAGGCTGCACGAAGCACACGCACACAGCGTCGCTGAGACTCACTTGGACTCCAGGTGCACACGATCACAGGGCAATCCTCACGAAGGTCTCAGGCTGCACGAAGCACACGCACACAGCGTCGCTGAGACTCACTTGGACTCCGGGTGCACACGATCACAGGGCAATCCTCACGAAGGTCTCAGGCTGCATGAAGCACACGCACACAGCGTCGCTGAGACTCACTTGGACTCCGGGTGCACACGATCACAGGGCAATCCTCACGAAGGTCTCAGGCTGCACGAAGCACACGCACACAGCGTCGCTGAGACTCACTTGGACTCCGGGTGCACACGATCACGAGGCAGTTCTTACGCAGGTCTCAGGCTGCACGAAGCACACGCACACAGCGTCGCTGAGACTCACTTGGACTCCGGGTGCACACGATCACAGGGCAGTTCTTACGCAGGTCTCAGGCTGCACGAAGCACACGCACACAGCGTCGCTGAGACCCACCTGGAAACTTTTATGTTCCTGAGTTTCCACAGCAGGGAGCCAGCTCTCCTCGGGCCCTTGGGGACAAGTTACTTCAGGACACAGCACACAGCAAAGTCCTCTCAAGCAGGGGGACACAGCACACAGCAAGGTCCCTTAGCCTCTCCTTGGTTAAATCAGCAAACTGCAGGCCAGCCCCAGAACACACAGCAAGGGTCAGTCCTTTCCTTCAGTCTCTTCAGCTGTTTCTTCCTTGGCAGAGGTTCCTCTTGACCACGAAGTAGTTTCAATCCTTTTCAGTCTTGATCAGTCCAACGTTCAGGGGTTTCAGCTCTCATAGTTATACCTCTAAATGTCTTTGAAGTCTTTGTGTTCAGGGGGGCACTGACCCCTGTCTAAACCAGTTCTGGGTGTCTCTCTGCCAGTGACACCTTTTCACTTTGATAGTGTGGGTCTGGGTCTTCAATCACTCAGCAGGAGATGGAGCCATTGTTTTATGGCGGCAGCCCAAGGCCTCTTCACCTCCAGGGGCTACTCCTCCCCCCTACACTCCAGATGCAGGTCAGCCTGTTGCTGTCTCACCTCCTCCCCTGGGTCAGGACATTTCCCAGATCCTATCACATTCAAATCCAGACAGTCAATCCACAACCAGGCAGAGACACACAGAATTGTTAGAACAGAAAAAACAGCCACTTCTAAAAGTGTGGTTTCTAAACACACATTGTAAAAACCACCTTCAGAAAAAGATGTGTTATTAAATTGTGAATTTAGGCACACTAAACTTCACCTCTCCATCTTAAGCCTATGGGAAGATAGGCTGGAAACATATTACACAGCCTCCCCCATTCTGTCGTATGGGCAAGATGGCCTTGCAACAGTGAAAAACGAAATGGAGAGTATTTCACTGTCAGGACATGGTACACACCTCAGTACATGTCCTACCTTTCACATACACTGCACCCTGCCCAGGGGGCACCTTGGGCATACCATAGGGGTGTCTGATGTGCATAAAAAGGGAAGAGTAAGGCCTGGCAAGTGGGTTCACTTGTCAGGACAACATGGCAGTTTAGCAAACTGCGCGCAGGCACTGCAGTGGCAGGCCTGAGATCTCTCTTTAAGGCTACTGGAGTGGGTGGCACAATTAGTGCTGCAGGCCCACTAGTAGCATTGGCATTACCAGCCCTGGCACACATAGTGCACTTTACTAGGGACTTTACTAGTAAGGCAAACATACCAATTATGTACAACCAATTACAATTACACTTTACACAGGGAGCACTTGCACTTTGACACTTATCAGCAGTGGCAAAGTGCCCAAAGCATCTAAGTTGGCAACAGCATGTCAGAAAAATGTCTAGGGGGAAGGCAAAAAGTTTAGGGAACTTTAGCCAAAAAGGGCCAAGTCCAACAGTCTTGCTATCGGTTTCTAAATCTTCAACAAAAACATTTAACTACAAAAAAGATATCTGCTTCACAAAAGAGTTGAGGACATGTAGGAAACATTACATGACTTCCAGTGTGATGACCCTGCATTGATGTGAACCATCACCCTCAGTACACCAAGAGTTACTTAGAACTAACCAGTTCAATTGGTGTCCCTGGTCCTGTGGTTGCCCCTGCTACAAAAAACGTTTGGCCACAGTCAGCTGTGGCCTTCCTATGAAATGTGTCTGGTGTGCACCACCCTGTCACCTATGACCAGACCCAGTAGCCAGTGGACCCTGCCACCTTCAGTTTTGTTAGGAGCTTGTTTGGACCGTGAAATGATATTTTTTTGAAATTGTAAAATCCTTAACCTGAATAAGTGAGACGTCTCTTGTGGATAGATCTGCATAAGTTAGAGAGCGCTAATAGGGATGAGGGGCGACGTGAGGCTTGAACACCTGACTATGGACAGAATAAATACAATTCAGCTGAGGCAGAATTCTTCTACCCTTTAATTTGAATTTGGCTTGAAGTAAGGATCCAGTAAGCAATCCATCAGTGGCAGCATTCCAAAGTAGATGGCTGTGCTACCAAAGAAGAAGTATTTAAAGTAAGTAGCAAAGCCATTAATTTTCAAAGTCTGGAACTAGATTCCAACAACACAATGTCAGTCCTACTACAAGCAAAATTGCAAAGACACTGAGGCCTTGGGGTCTCCTTGTTTCATATTTAGAGGAAGTGGAAGTGATTGCCACTAGATTTCCTGTTACTTTGTATTTGTCTTTGAAGCAAGAGGGTTATACAGAGATCCAATACCTTGCTTTGACCAGCCTGTTTTTTTAAAGAAGTCTTTCTAGCCCTTTCTGTGGGACTGCTGTTTTTCTCTGCGGTTTTCTTATACCTCTTGCTCTTTTGACCTAGGGTTTCCTATTCACAGTCACCAAACTTTGCACCTAAACATCACTTGAACAGACTCTGGTTGGGGTCCATAACAGACCCCCTCACTACTGCTTCACCCTACTCAGAAGATTTAGGAGGTTACTATTCATAGCCAGTCTCTCATGCCACCTTCACTCTGCCCCTTAGCTCTGTGGGAGGAAGACTATAATCTGTGGAGACTGCAACGTGTAATGATGTAGTAACCTGCTGGACTGGCTTCTTTGGCCAGACAAGTGTTTGGAAAATGCTTAGGACATAAAGTCCTAACAGATGGCTTGAATTCTGTTGCTTTCAGATGGTGAGATTTTTGGTATTTAAAATATACTTGTTCTCTGCAACATTTTCGACAGATTTTCTGCTTCCTGGTACAAACCTCTCTAAATTGTCCACCTTTGATCCAAGGTCACTGGGAAACTGAGACAAAGAGAAAATCAATACTTAAAATAATGTAATGTGCTTAGTGCATTTAGTTTAGTTCCAATGACTGGCGAATGTAAAGAAAACCCTAAGAAATGGGCAAGACCTAAAGGTTGGTGCATTGGATAACATTGTCTATAGATGTCCAGTTACTTTACCTGCAGGGTCTTACCAAGATTACTGTGAAACTATTTGGGGCCATTAATATATTGGTCCTAGAAGGTGTTTGAGCCTTCTGGTTTATTTTGATGTTAAATTTTGTAGACTGTCCTACTTATGTTGTGTGTAAATGAATACTTTGGGACTCCCTTTAATAATAGTGGACATTCAAGAGGTCCACCAGGGCAGCAGAGGGATGTACTCCGCTGACATTGTGGAAGAACGCATGCCACACTTAGATTTCTCTGTCCAACCTGCGGGAGCGGGAGTCTCTAGTTAGGCAAAAATAAAAAATGCCAACTTAGGGTGGTTCATAGCATACTGTACACATGACTAATGTGGTTTGGGACCGGTGACTAAGGCCTGACTATTGCAACTTAATTATTTTACCTTTAAACATTCTGCTGACTGTATAACAGTCCTTTCAGGGGTTCCTTCCCCAAAGAAGTCTCCCTAACAGCAAACATAAAGTGAATACCAAACCAAGTTGAATAAAGTGAACACCAAACCAAGTTCCCTTACAGCCCCAAAGGTTTGTGATGGTTCTGCGCCTTGCGCAGTAATCTGTGCCAAAGATATACAAGTATTATGAAGGTATTTTCTCAGTTCAGTAGTCCTGATGAACAAAAGTGGAAGTCTTATCAAATTGCTTAAAGTCTTCTTGGTCCCTAGAGTCCTGCGCACTTGTGTTAATGCATGTAAGCACGTTGCACTCATTTCTATCAGGAATTGTGTTAGTGCGCTAACCTTTTTCGGATCGTCATTGAAGGTTTCCTTATCCTCTGCTTTGCAGGTTCTTATCAGCTGTTGGCATTCTCAGGAATCGTCGCAGTGAAGGAAAGAAATGTTGTCGGTAGAACAGGTAAGTCTTAGGCTTGCAGCACTCAAACAAGGATCAGGAGAGTCTCCCCAAAATGCATCTCTCGCCAGTCCATAACCAAGCAGTATCTCCAGGCTTGGGTATGGTATTTATACAGTGAGCCCATCAAAGATGGCCGCCAGTCACATGTCCCAGCCGAAATCTCATGGATTCTTGCAAAAGTTCAAAGGATAAATCGAACGGCATACTGCCTCAAAAATCAAGGTGCTGGGGCCCGGCTAGAGAGGCCTTTAATGCTTTTAAAGACGAGGCAATGGGTTGGGGAGGTCTGATAAAGGGTGAAAGGATTTGATTTAGTAGGGGATTATTTTGCAGGGCCCAGATAAAAAAAACTGTTTCTGGCAGTTCCCATGACAGTGTGCATGTGTTGACCCGCCTTCCGTGATTTCGGTGGTATCCCTGCACCCCCTACCCTCTCCACTGCCCTCTGTTCTCCAAGTGCGTACCCCTGCCCCATCCCTCTAGCCCTCTGTGGTCTGTTGTGCTGACCCTGCTTATTCTGAACTGCCCTCCATGGTCAGTATGCTGCCACTGTTCCCCTGTAACCTGCCCTCTGTACATCGTCTGTGTTCCCATGCCCCCTCCCATCTTCACTTTATATGTGCTTCTTTTTCCCAACCTCAAAACCTGCCATTCACTACCATGCATTTGAATGGGGACAATGCCTCCACATACTGGAATGGCTGCCACAAAATGTTGTCCATGTTGTGGTCAGCCAAGCAAGGTGGATCCCTTTAGGTACCCCCCATATGCAGTTGGAGTCAGGGCTTGCTCACCCTGATCCCATTTAAATATTTTTAAATTCATTTTAAGGACACAGACTATGTCCCTGTCTCCTGTAATGGCTGCCCAACCTATTGTTCAGACTGTGGTCAACCAATCAGGATTGACCATTCCCTTTAAAGTGGTCAATAAGAGTACATCTGGACACCAAACGTCCTGATATGCCTATTTTTTTAATACCTTCATGAACAATCGATCACCTCTTTAAACTTTCTTATACACCTCAATTCCAGTAAAAAAATCATAATGTTTATTAAAAGTAGGTGATTTCACAGATATGCTTCATATGTTGCTAATTCTGCTTGTTGTGAAAGTATTCGCCCATTAGTACTGCAGATGTTATAGAAAAATGGGTTTACGTGTACCTTGCTACATACCTTCCCGTATAAGAAATGCTTGTAGCAAACTGTCATATATATAGGATGATGTCATCAGTGATGTGATCAGTGATGTCATGAATAATGTCATTTGAGATGTCTTCATTGATGCCATCAATGATGTCATTTAACATCTCATGAGTGATGTAATTTGTGAAGTCATAAGCTGTGCATGGAGAGGGTACAAGTTAGCTCAGTAAACTATAACTGGTGAATTTTAGTAATTTTTTTGTTTTTTAAAGATTAATTTTTACCTTATTTCAATATCTAACTATATCATTGCTTTAATTTTTTTTTTTGTCAATTGTTTTTTCTAACATTAAATAAGATTGTATTACCAAACCGTACAATAATGTGACTTTAACCTTTGTTTCATTCAGTTCATTTTAGCATTTTTTTTATGTAAGGGAAGATTATATTACTAATTATAACGTCGCTTTAAACATTGGGTTTTTTCCAGCTAATTTCTGGGTTTTTTGATCATATTCATCCAACACCCCCACTGCGCACAACTTTCGGCCATGTGCATTGGGGTGTTGGACCAATCCCAGCATGTGTGGGTGGCCAACCTACTGCAGCCTGCTCTTCATGGCCAGCTTGCTGCCCAGGCCCCTTCTTCCTTCCCCTGCCCTCCATTCTCAGACTCCTCGCCTCTGCACCTTAGTTCCTATCCTCTGTTGTGCTACCTGCCCCCATGCCAGCCTGACCTCTGTGGTCAGCTTGATGCCCTGCCCCCCCTCACAGACAGCCATCTGTTCTCTGTGTGCATGCCCCTGCCACCTTCATCTCCCCCTCCATGGTTTGTTGTGCTGTCCCTGTCCATTCTGGCCTGCCTCCCATGGTCAGCTGGCTGCCGCTGCCCATCTCCTCCCTGCCCTCTGTTCATTGTCTGTGTGCCTGTGCCCCCTCCCACTTGACCTCCATGGTTAGCTTGTTGGTCCTCCACATACCAGTCTGCCTTCTATTGTCAGCTTGCTGCTCATGCTCCTGTCCTTTGTTCTCCTTGTATGTGCCCATGCCCCCACCATTCTGCCTTCTGTGGTCTGTTATGCTACCACTGCCCCTCGCACCTGTCCTGCGTGGTTAGATTACTGCCTCTACTACCCCCACCTCCCCCCCGCCCTCCATTCTCCATGTGTATGCCACGGCCCTCACCCTCTACTCTCGGTGGTCCGTTTTGCCACTGACCCTCTCTTTAGCTATGGGGCCATCACAACTGCATCTGCATGCTTTAAAATGCCCTTGGGTCAAATGATACTTAGGCCATATATTCAGAAAACTGAAGGAAAGGGTCAATGAACACCAATCAATCATAAGAAATAAAGAGGCCAGATATATTAAGGTTTTTAGCATGCGCAAACCCTCAGATTAGGTAAATTAGAGGGGTCGTGAGTGCTAGAGAACCCTTGTTTGAATGCACTGAACCCATTTAGCTGTCCTGAAATCTTTTCGGAATTGCTAATTCGCTTTAGAAATGGATACTGAATCGCTATTTGGATGGTGCGGAGTATGGCGTCCTGTCTGATAAACACTGTCTTTGATATTTAAAAAGTTACTAGATAAACACAGGTTCAGAGCCAGTGTTAAACCATCAATAAAGCATGGTGCAATGGGGCCACCCTAAATACCAAACACCCCAAACAAAATAAATATGAATCAATAAGTACTCTGGGAATAAGGACTCAAGATAGTCTGCAGCAACTTAGAAAACCATGATGGTTTACTAAAATTTAATAAGAAATTACAGAAGGCAAGAATAATATTATTTTCAGTGTAAGTGACACATAACAAACTAGCCATCAAATGCAGCAGGAGGCCTGACATAAAATTAGCCCCAGAGAAAATCTCAAAATATTTCTAAGTCTAGAAAGCGAGACAAACGAGCAGGGGTTTTGCCTCTGGGAGTCGAGCCAAGCAACGACTGGCTCACCTCCAAAAACATCGGTTTATATAGAAAAATATACAGCAAAAACCATCTGACAAGCACAAAATAAGTAACATCTACCTAGCACCAACAAATCAAAATGCAGATTAATGCAACAATTCCTAACACCATTCTCTAAATAAACAAAATATTGAATACACTATTGATATCCGAGCTATGGATGCAACCGTACAAAGTTTGTTACATGAAAATACAATACAATTGTTAAATGAATGAACTTTTATTCCATAACACTAGCAAGACGAAATGGTCCTGATTGTAGCAGCCCAAAATAAAGTTAATCTCACTGCGTACATGATTTTGCTGCAGAGATCAGAAAGCATCTTCGATTGTGCACATTTTGAATTCATGAGAAAAGAGAGGGGAAAAAAACAGTCACTGTTGCAGGAAATCCAAGATGGAGACGAGGCCTAGTTCTGGCCTAGTCTGACTAACCTAAGAAAAACGCATTTCTACAGTGTGCAATCTATTCTAAATGTGTAAATACTAATAAACTAAAGTAAACTTTCTCATTTCCAAATAGTGAGTCAGTATCATATATCAATGGTTTGCCATCAGAATTCCCTGTTGACCCTTTCCCTATTGTAATTTTTTTTTCAAAAGTTCCCTGGGAGTAGGATGTAGTCCGGGAGACCCCTGCAACTCTCAGAGTAGCTCTTTTTTTGATAAATAAAAAACGTTTAAAAAAAAAGTGCAGCTTAGTCTCATTTAGGAAAAATGAGCTGTCTTCTAAAAAAGTTGACTTTATTTAAACACAATCACAGACATAATGGACTGCTGCCCTTTGCAGGCCTCCATTCCTGTTATTACAGCAAATTAGACTAGGTTGTAACTTGCTGTGTACCTCATGAATACTAATGAGGTAGGTCAGATTGCAATCCACCCTGAATCAGCATTTAATGAACTGACCTATTAGAACATAGGTCGGTTGGCAAAATTCCACACTTGTCGCAAAAATACTGTTTGCAAATTGTGATCAGCTTTTCTGACCAGTGTGATCATACATTTGGTCATGGATTGTAAAATCAAGCCTCTTTAATCATTTCACCAAAAAGAGTCATAAGTGAGGTATTATTGGAAGGTTTTTACCCAATGAAGTGGACTAATCATCCCCTGATCATCTTCTAAATTAATCGTTCAATTAATAGATAATTTTGTCATAGGAGCAACCTACTTTTTTAGACTCTGGGTGATAATAAATCTGTAAAATGTGCTGCAAGTCCTATCTTGCTCATTGTCACAGGGACCAAGTTATTCTGATGGTAATATAACACTAGGAAACCTAAAATATAATTTAACTGTAAGAAATGGGGTTGTTGATTGACTCAGGTGTTAGCCCTGGTCAAGCAGCAACCACAATTCTTATCAGGGTGAGGCACAAGCCAACCCCAAGTTAACATGTACTCAACCCTCTGGTAGCTTGGCACAGATCAGTCAGGATTAACTTAGAGGCAATGTGTAAAGTATTTGTGCAATACTTCAAACAGTAATAAAGTGGAAGACAGCACACAAAAAGGTTCCCACACCAAGGGGGTCATTACGATGGTGGTCGGATGGCCACCGCCCGGGCGGTGGTGGGACCGCCGTGCCGGCGGTGGACATCCGCCCGCAACCGCGAGCCAGAAAACCGCCGGTCAAATTAGGATGGCGGTGGAGACCGCGGCGGTGGGAAATTCCGACCGCCGTTTTTCCGCCGGTTGCCTTCCGCACTCCCCCCTGGCGGGCGGATCAGGACCGGGATAATGTCGGCGGTGCAGAGCAGGCTCTGCCGGCAGGATTATGATGCCGGCGGTAGCCAGCCTTTCCTCAGCGGTCAGACCGCCATTGGAAGGCAAGTGGTGATTGTCTACTGGTGGCTCGTTGCGGCCCCCAATGTTTTGGGGGTGTGGGTGCACTGGGGGGTACCCGTGGCCCCCCTACATTTCCTTTACCAGGTGGCAGGCACTGTGCAGTGCCTGCCACGCAGTGCAGGGACATGCAGGACATGCTCCTTTTGGCATTGCGGCGGTGCTGCGCGCAACAGCTACCGCCGCAATGTTGATGCCTGCGATCCGACCGCCGCGGTCGGATTTCTACCGCGGGCATCGTAATCCGACCAGCGGTTTTCCCGCGGTCCATGTGGGCGGTCTTTTCCCGCTACCATGGCGGTCGGGGAGGTTTTCCGACCGCCATCGTAATGGGCCCCCAAGTTAGAAAAATAGTTATTTTTAATGAATAAAACAAGACAAGAACAATAAAAATTCAATCAGTAGACCGGAGGTATGCAGGTTTTAAGATTTCAGTGAAAATAGCGCCAAAAAGCACAAAGCAACAACTGTAGATATCTGGTCATGCCAGACTGGGACAAAGTCACAAGTTCAGTTCAAACTTGATGGAGTGCGGGCCAGTTACAGGGATCCACTTAGGCTTGCTGAACAAAGAACCTTAAATCCTAATTTGTGGATGTCAGGAAATGCCTCTTTTTTCATGTTCACCCTCACATTTTTGGACTGATGCTGCTCGTTTTTCGAGTCTGAGAGTGCACTGAGGTACCAAGGGTATATAAGGCAGAGTGTTCACCCAGGACTGTAAAAACAGTTTGGGCCACCCTGCATGTGACTGAGACAAAATGGACCCCAGTCTGCCACTGCAGACTGAAAGGGCAATGTTTTGCACTGCTAGTTCGACTTTGCCATTACACCTAATGGCAAAGCCACCACTTCCCTTTAGGATATATGTAAGTCTCCTGTGAGGAAGGCCTCTGGAGCCCTATAACAAGTAGATATATACACCCAAGCGAGACAGATGATTTTTAATATGTCTCATCAGCAACACTTCTAACTTGTTGTTTTGCTGTGGAAAGGCTAGGAGCCTCAGTGGCTAAAACAGGGTTACCGTCTGGCATCCCAGCCCCACGAAATTCTGAATGGGACTGCCTAACAAGGTAAAGCAATGTATCACATTAATTGTGACATTGAATACAACCTGATGTCCAGGCCAGATTAAAAGTCACTATTGGAGTTAGGCAACTTTTAAAAAGTTGCCAGTCTGCACTCCAGCTAGTACAGTGACCTCACAAAGGCCCTAACACAGATGGATTTCTGACCACCTGGGGAGATGTGTGAATGACTCCCAGCCCTGGGAACAAAGGCAGTTGCTGCAGAGTGAGGCGTGACCTCCTCTCCCAGGAGGGTCACTGAAGGTATTATCCCAAAAGGCAGGTTTCAAAGGTGAAGCCACCTTTGAAGGGCCACTTCTGACAACATCGCTGTGTCCAAACGAGTTCCCCATGGGCATGTGGCACACTGGTAACCATACCCCTAGGGTGGGCTACGTTGCTCCTGATGACCAAAGAAGGGTTGTGCCATCTTGAAAGGGGCAAGAATAGGACACTCTGGGATAGTCAGAAGCCACACATGACAGGAACTTTGTCACTAGAGGGGAGAGGACCCAGTAGCCCACTGGCTAGACACTGGATGGTCCCCTTGTGTCTCGTTCCTAGGATAAGTAGGGCACCCCTGGCACCCTGCCCCTCAGTTCACACTGCAGAAGAAGAGAGTACAGAGGAAGAGCTGCCCACCTGCCTTTTACCTGCACGATGAGAGGCTGCACCATTGTGAAAACTGCACCGGCTGCACTTTTGGGCCAGTGAGAAAGGGTTTCTGTGCACCCAGCTCCTGACACTGGGAAAAGTCAATTTCCCGCCTTCACCAACATCAGTGACTCTAAGGAGCTGCTGGCTGATCCCCTAGAACCAGCTCAAGGGCAACAAGAGCTGAAAGAGCCCAAATGGACAAGTTGGTAGCCACCAAAGACATTTTTGTCACTACTAGTCGCCGTGCATGACAAGAGAAAAATCAGAGATCACCAGAATTTGCACCTGTGTCTACCAGACTCAGAAGTGCTATCAGAGTCCAGATTCATCGCACTCAAGAAACACCAGCCCCCACCAAATAGTTTGTGTCCAACCATGGTGAAGCGTGACCAGTAGTTCAGCATCGACTGTCCGACTACTGCAATGTAGAAGACTTTGAGGGACCCCGATCTTTTTGGCCAAGGTTGCCCAGCGACACCAGTGGACATAGGAGCCCCCACCGAGACACCCCTGTCAATAGCACCACAACCGGAGCATCCTTTAGAGCATCTTTGCCTGTATCCCTCTGCATCAGGACCACTCCACTGACTTCTATGGCTGTCGTCCTGTAAAGTTTGGAACTTGCTTTAAAAACACTCTGGTGGCCAGGTAGCAGTCCAAAGTATCCTTTCTGTCCCCTATACCTTTTCCCTGCTGAATTTGGTCGCCCAACCTGGGCCTAAGTACCCTAACTAACTCTTTCAAATTTTTGAAAAGTTTACAAACTTTTGTTGACCAATGCTTGTTTACGGTTACATTTAAAAGTAATAAAAACATCTAAAATATGTATCTCTAGAACCTTCCAGTGAGTTTTAATGATCAAGGTATCTAACAATTCATATAAATATGCTCTATTTTTATAACTTGTTGTCTTTTAATTGGTGTGTGATTTTCTTATTTTGTTGTTTGGTGCTGTTAAAAGCTTCACACTAAGTTCCTTTGCCAAACCTTACTGCTTGCAGCCACAACTACCCAGGGTTGAACTATGGTTGAGTAAAAGATATTGACTGGACCCAAGATGGTATCTACGAGTGTACTCCATGATAAGGCCCCACAGTCATATCAGATAGTACACCCAGATCCTTGCAGCAGAGCATTGCAAGGGTCAGGTTTGAAAATGCATCGCATAGCCAAAGTGATGCATCAGTTCCAAGATGTTGCAAGGCTGCTGTGCGAGTTCCTGTGTCATCGTCTTGGTTCCCTTCGATGAGGGCTTGCAATGCATCAAGTATGTGTCTCACAATCAAGGCAATGCAGCGGTTCCAAGGAGCTGTAATGCTGCAATGCTGAGTCCGGCATCATCATCGAGGCTAACATCGACGAGGGGTGTGAGGGCCTGCTCTCAGGGTGTGTCGAACAGTACCAGTTCTGATAAGGCGAGAGGCTGCAATGCCTTGTGGGACTTTGCAACAGAGGGGATCCACACAGCTGTTCCAATGCGATGCTGCTGTTCAGGGTTGCACCACGCATCAGAGGGGATGTATCAGTCCTGCTGGATCCACAGGGACAGGCAGAGCACCCCAGACCCACTCCCAAGGGTCCAGGACAGGGGTGGCACCACATGGCAGAGTAGCCTCACAGACGTAGAGTCCAGGTGCTGGGATTGAGATTGTTGGAGCCTTCTGATCCTGAAGATCTAGTCAGGAGGCCAGCTGACTAGCCCTTGAAGTCACTTTGAGGCTCTAGGTTCAACCGATACAGGTTCAGTCCTTCTCTACCAGGCAAGAGGGCAGCAGGCCAGCACAGCAAGGCAGCAGTCCTTCAGAGTAGCAGTCCAGCAGAGTGGCAGTCCTTACAGCAGCACAGCAGTCCTTCTTCCTGGCAGAGTATCCACAGGGTCAGAAGTGTATTGAACAGTTGGTGTCTGAGATCCAATATTTATACAAAGTTATGCCTTTGAAGTCGGAGAAGATTCTTTATGCATACCTTTCAAGGTCACAGTTGCCCTGCTCTCCATGCCCCGGCTCCAGCCTAACTACACAGGATGCGCATCCCTTTGTGTGGAGGCAGGACACAGCCTATTCAATTGTAAGTAGTGCTGGGCCAAGCTCCTCCCTCCCATTCTGCCAGTGATATCCCATCCATCACACCTAAAGTCCCTATTGTATGTGGCTGCCTAGGAGGAATACACAAAGGCCAGCTGTCAACTACACCCAGCCATATGATCCAGAGACAGTCTACAGACAGCAACTAGCTAAGGCAAGAAAATGCCAACTTGGCACCGTTCCATAAGCAATCCATGAGGGAATTTGAAAAATTAATACCCATAAGTCACGAAAGGGATATTCGACAATGTGTCCATCCCCGTTGACTTTAAGCTCCATCCCCATGGCCAGTAATTCTCCAAAAAGAGAAAGAAATAGTTTTATTATGCGAGTACTGTGAGGTTTATTTTCAGTAGAACTTAAGACTGGTGTAATATGTTTATTGATTAACGTGACTTTAGTTGCACTGTCTTGAATGTTCAATTTTTATTGACTTTTTTTTTATTGTTTCTTTATTGTTGTTGATTTATGCAAAATGTATTGTGTATCACTTTATGTACAGGCTTGCATGAAAATAATGAAATTGTGATTATAAGTGTTTGAATATTGGCAAAGCAATTTAGCCAGAACCAAGATAATATATTTACATTGGCTCGAATGCCTGCTTGAATAAACAGCAGGACATATAAATAAGTTAGCCGGATTCTCTTTTTTCTTGAAAACTTACCACACCCTATCTGGCCATACTAGGACGTAACCCCTATTTGACCAACTTTCTAACAGTGGCATTTTCAAAATTGGAATTTAAAATCTAACTTTACCATGAGAGAGGATTTTTCATTACAATTCCAAAGACACCAAACATGAACTGGTAACCTTCTCCCATTTGGAAATTACAGCTTATGAAATGTAATAAGGTAACTACAATGCTATCCTACGGGAGAGGTAGGCCTTGCAGTAGAGAAAAACAAATTTAAGAGTTTTTCACTACCAGGACATGTAAACCTTGAAATTGCATGTCCAACTTTTTAAATACACTGCACCCTGCTCTCTACGCTTTCCAGGGCCTTCCCAGGGAGTGATTTTACATGCATTAAAAAGAATGTTTGGGGTTTGTCGAAAGGCTTATTTTGCCGGGTAGAAATGCCAGCTTAAAACTACACACACAGGCTGCACTGGCAGGCCTGAGGCAGGTTTTCAAGGCTGCTTACGTGGGTGGCACAACCAGTGATGCAGGCCTACTAGTAGCATTTAATTTACAAGCCATGGGCACAGGTAGTGCCACTTTACTAGGGACTCACAAGTAAATAAAATATGCCAATTGGGCAGAAACCAAGTTTTAAGGAGAGAGCGCAAGCACTGATTAGCAGTGGTAAAGTGTGTAGAGTCCTAAAGCCAGCAAAAATGAAGCCAGCAAAATAAAAGGGATGAAGGCAAAAAGTTAGAGGGAAAACCACGCCAAAGATGCCAGATCTAACATTAGCCAAAACACTAAGGCACTCATAATGAGAGACACAATGTTGGGAAGGGTAATTGTGCACCCCTGGAGTTAACCACATTGTGACATTACCTGGGATCATGAGTGAAACCCGGAGGTTTGACTGAGGAGTGGCGAATTACTGAGAGAATTTGTATTTTGGTGTTATAGTCTCCTGGTCATTCCTCATTCTTCATAATAGTTTCCACTTCAAGATTCCTCAGGGAAATATATGTCCAAGGATTTACCACATGGCCCGCCAAGTTCCATATTGATCTCATTGTAGAATTCGATAATCTCTTTAAAGGGGCATAAAGATCATACATTGGCGAGACTTTTTAATGCATGGTTTAATGAGTCACTTAAAGGGGAAAAACATAGAACAAGACATTTGAAACACTCCTGGTTGAAAGCCTACCAGCAAGAGGATTCACTAGTTTTTAAGCACAGGTGAAACTTTATAAAAAGAGCGCTGACTGAGGCCAAGACACAAATTTATAAGGGAGGCTCACAACTCCTATCAGTGGCTATTTCAGTCCTGGGATCCTTCCCTCTTTATTTAGCCCTTGTTGTGAAGCTTTCACAGTATTTTTGGGATGTGTTAGTGAGCTTCTTCTTGGAGGTAACCCAAAGCATCTGTATAACGATTATTTAATTGCAAGATACCCAGGAGGATTGTATGTCATTAGATTGCATGCCATTACATCAGAAGTTACTAAATTGCAGCCACTACATCGGGAGTCACTATATTGAGAGTATCAGGACTTTACAATTTAAAAGGAGATTTTTAAATAATTTTTAGTATGTATGAATATCAATTCTTAAAGTAGTCTGCCTATTGGGTCTTCTTGGGCAGAAATCAGTATTAGTAGTTCACCAGAGGAGAGACCCCCTGCAAATCACATGGACATAACGCAAGCCGCAGCAGGACCCTTAAGGAGCCCCTCAGCCCTCGAGGAGGGCCCCCATTCAGGCCACAGCCAATGAATTGCTGTGATATATAGGAGACTCAGTGGCCCCTCATCACATTCTGCAAGGGGGCCCCATTATTTTTCATTGTGCCACTGCTGCAAGAGAAGTCTCCTGATTAGATATTGGCCACAAGATTGTCCACAGACTTAACTCCTTTTCCTGATGTGACATCCTTGACTGTGCAGCCAACTCTCAAGTTCCCTTACCTGCATAGGCTCGTTCAGTGTATTTATATTTTAGACTGAGGCACTTATATGGAGGGTGGCTCCTGCAATAAAGCCTGGCCTGCCAACCAGGCTCCCTACATCTTCTTCTGATGGCCTAAAGGCTCCACAGGTGGGATAGTGGTACAGTGCAGCCTTCGGGCAGCCTTGTACTCAAGAACCCACAGGTGGGGTAGTGGGACAGTGTAGAGTCTTTCCACCATCATTGCCCTTTCATCAGCCCTCTCAATCACTAGCATTATTTTCCACTTTTCTATCTCTTAAGGACAGTTGAGACAGCCTGTATACTATTGGCCCTGAGTGGAAATGCAGCTGTGTATGCCAGTCTGGGTTCTGTTAATGTTAAGAGGTCCTGTTGGCTGACTGAGTCTCAATTGCCCTTAATGGCTTTACACAAAACAGGCCCCAAAGAAGATAATCCCAGGTTTGATTTTGACTTGTTGTCTGGATTTATTTTCTTTGTTTGGTGCTATATTAACTGTGTGTGTCCTGCTTTGTCCTTCTACAGTAAGAACAGTCCTGGCATGTGACTTTTAATGGGTATAGGCTGCTTTAAAAAACATGTTTACCGTTTGGCAATGCAAATGCAGGAACAGAACTCTGCTCTCCCTTGCAGCCCTCCATCACTGCATTCACAGCCAGTCACAGGGGATTGGAAATAGTAACCTGTCTAATTAATATTCATTAGGCAGGTTATTTAGTGACCCCTGTTAATAGACAATTTGTGATGCAACATAATTGTACATAGGCCACATCATCAACTGCACACCCATTTACAAACCTGTTGGTGTGCAAATTGCGCATCCTAGTTTGCAAATGGGTGTTCTTAAATCGGGGCCTAGAGCCCGATGTACAAAAAGTAGGAATTTTGATTTCCAAATTGTGCTTCTTACCAAATCGTAATTAGGAAATCGCAATTCCTTATGCAAGAAAACGTACAACTTCTAATTTGTGATTCCCAGTGGGTCGCAAATCGACCTACCTCATGAATATTAATGAGATAGGTCACAATTTACGACCCATTAGGATTCACAGCCATAACAGGGCTGGTGGCCTGCTGCGATCTGTGATTGCTATTAAAAAATATTTTTTCAACATTCTCAAAGGAGGAGTACACAGGGGACCCCTTCCCACTTACGAATGGTTTACCACCACTTTTAAAATTGTCTAGTCTAGAACTTTGTTGCAAAACAGTAATACATACCGTACCAATTTGGTATTGGGAAGGGACGGCCAAAACACGCCTGTTTCAAATACCGAATCACAAATGCAAATTGTGATTCAGTAACAAGTTACCGAATCACATTTTGCATTTTGTACAGCTGAAGAAGCATTTTTGCCATTGCAAATGGCCTAATTCTGCAAATTGGGCCGTGAGGGATGGGAAAAAATGCTTTGTAGACCTGGCTCTGAATTCCTCAATGTCTTCTATAAGTGCCTCAATTGGGACAACAATTTCTCCCGCTCTTCATGGTTACCTTATTGGTAATCAGAATCCCTGCTGGTTATCCTTGACCCTCACCCTTTTCTGAACCGGTATGTCACTGTGTGGATAAAAGAATCCGAAATAATAAGCAGCTTGCCGGAGGTATATTTAAGTATCTAAAGGAAGGTCAAACATCAGTGAAATAGGTGCCTAAACTCACTGTTTACTGACTAAACTGGCAACAATCAGCGCAACACAACTAAGTACAACACCTGCACACTCATAAAGGGCATCATCTAGCATCTTATAAATAGACAATTTTACCATTTTGTTTAGTTCACAACTTTGTAATTCTTTAGGCTATAACAGAAGGGTCCTGCAATTTGTGCTGTAACTTTAAATTTTTAGAAAAATTTTGTAAAATATTTGTGTCATTTTTTCATATTTTAATGTGTTGTGTAGCACTTTCAAATGAGAGGTTGTCATTACTAATGATTCTTTGCTGTGGAAAGATTCTAATGGAAAAACACCAAGGTCCAGATTTACTAAAAGTTCATGCAAAACAGGGCAGCAGGCAAAGTTGCTGTGCTGCGTTGTGTGAACTGAAGAGAGCAGAAATGAACCATATCTACAAAGATGTTCTTGCCCCATAGTGCAAGGGTGTCTTGTGTTTAGGTCTGCATAGGTTTTTATGTTTTGGTCTGCATAGTTTTTGTTCAGGAAAGGGGTACCTTCCTGCACAAAACTATGCTTTAAGACTATTTCCTCTATGTTAGTTTGCTGCAGAATGTAGCACCCATGCAAAGAGAAGAAAAACATGGAGAAATAAAGATATTTATTTATTTATGCGTTTTTATATAGCGAAAACTTTACCCAAAAGTGTCAGAGCACTTTACAATAGAACCAGTTCCATTACATAAGGACTTCAGAGTACATGAATTACATAAAAGATACGAAACAGATAAACTCTAAACTCACAAAGAATGGTAGTAAGTACATATGTCTACTACAGATACTAGCGGTTAGAGTTACATATATACAAGTTGTAAATTCACTCAAGATTACATTTTAAGAAAAGTTGAAGTGATTATGGTTGGACAAATATATATTACATATATACAGAGCATGATCTTCTTGCCATTGCTGGGGTTCTTTCGGTGAACATTCAGCCAGCCCAGTGTTGTTGCACTCACGAGCGATGATCTTGGGCCTGGAGGTGACCCTGAGCTGGTGATGGCCAGATGTCCTCTGCACTTGTTGTCCCAGTTATCCCCACATTTCCAAGACAGCAGCAGAGATCCCAGGGGGCCTGTGGTGTTGATGGGGGTAAGGGAGTTCGCTTTTGTGTTGCTCAACCCAGCACACGGAATGGGGTGAAGATGGGGGTGGAAAGAGGCGGTTGAATGGGACTATCTGTGGGGATGTCCAAGTCAGAGGGGGACGCGGGCTTACCTTTAGCGCTGAGTTGGTGCTTCCATGTTGGTTGCGGTAGTCTCCCTGCTACCAGTCGGCTGGGCACAGCGGGGCACCGGCAGTGGACTCAGGGCCATATGGCATATCAGTGGCAGTCTCTCAAACACCAGACAGCTGTGCACAGCTGAGCTGTACCTGCAGCGTGGACCCAGGACCAACATGTTGGACGAGATTGGGTCGGGTCGCAGAGTGCACATCGCCCTCACCCCAGAGCACACCTTGTAGCCAAAATGGTGTTCTCCATCATCAACCCATAACACTTGGCACCCCGGCCATCCACCTGGACAGCCCATGACAGATGGTGCACGGCATTCTCCTGACCACTGGTCACTGTCCATGGCGGAGCACATCAGCGCACCCGGGACCACATGTTGGGTGTGTCTGGGCCAGGCCACAAAGCATACTACCCTCCTGCTGGAGTGGGCTTCACTGCCAAGATGGTGGTCCCTTTTCCCTTCTTTGTTGTTGCTGTGCAGTCCTCGTTGTGTCACCCTGTTCCACGATTTTGGGCTCTATTGTCTGCTATGAGAGATGGAGCAATTGTTTCTTACGATTCCCGATATGCGGTTTTCTAGATGGAGGGGCTTTGCTGGAATTGACGCCAAAACGGCGATCCTGAGCCCGGGAGCTCCCGATGGGAGTTCCCTAGCAGTCGGCCATCTTTTCCTCGTTATGCCAGCCTCATGTAGGTGAAGGATTTTGGCCTAAATGCATGACTACAAGTCTTTGTAGATATGGATAGACAGCAATGTCCATCCACCATCCGTGGAATGCCTCTCTTGCGCTCCGTTGCCTTACTTTTTGTTGCAAACCAATGTAAATCGCCATTTGCGTTGGTTTGTAAATTCCAAACAGGATTTTACATCGGGTCTGCATTTTAAAAAGTAACGCAAATGCGAAACAAACCCTTTGTAAATCTCCTCCTAATTTCTAACACTCTGATTTTACTTACATCAAGCATAACAGTCCAACAAACGTTTCACTGAGCAGAGTGTCCATGTAAAGTTAAGGACTACTCCGTTATGGACCTGTTCTTCACATAAATGGTCACATATGGCCAGACAATTCTTAATTTAAAAAAAAAAAAACTCTCTCCCTGTTATATCATCCCTTCACTTACGGTGAGGGGCGTCTTTGAATGGTGCAGCAGGCGCAGTGGCACCGAGTGGGGCGGCATGGGCCCTTCTGCATTCGAACTATGGCTCTATTTTACTAGCCACTGGTGAGGGCATTTGCATTAGTGCGCATAGCACCCTTGCTGAGCCACTGTTCTTACGTGAAACTTTTCATTGTTTAAAAGTACTTTGTCTCATGATAGCAGATTGAACGACATTTCTGAGATATCGGAGACTCATAAAACACATTGCCCGCTTTACATTTTTTCTTTTAGCATAACATTCTTCTCATATTCCATGGTTTGCATGTGTTGAGGATAAATTACAGATGCGCCATCGAAAACATCTGACAGAGGTTGGCGGTTTAACTCCTAAACCTGCAGAAGGGGACCGGATATTGAGTCAATGTTTGCTTCGGACTCTCCGTCAGTGTCTTCCACTCAGCATGTGAGCACAAGATAAAGTGCTGTTTTTTTCCATCCCTTTTACTTTAAGACAAATGGGCTACACATTTTAACAATATGAGGACGATTTAAAGAATTAATCCTGCTGAAAAATGCTGGGGCGAGAAAGGTTTGTTCCACCGAGGAACGTGTGTGCTCTGCCAGCTGTCATAGTCGAAAACAAATCATCTAAGATGCTTCGAAACCTCGGAACCTGCATTGTCTACTCATTTTTCAAGTGCTTTGTCGTTAGATTCCGGGACTTCAAGGGCGCGTGGACAGCCACTCCCCACCATCGCGGCTCCTGGTTGGTTGTGGAGGACAGTGGAAGTTCACTTTTGATAATTAATGGTGAGCAGATGCGTTTCAGCAGTGGCAAAGCAATCCGTTTGGAGCACTCGCTGTCACTGTTTTGGTGTTCAAAATATTTTTATTACATTTTTGATAACAGAAAACATACAAAAAAGAGCTCCGAAAAGGTACAAACGATTATCCAATATAACAATATGTAAGTAGATAAACATAATAATTTATAAATAAGCATCAAGAATATTATATAAAGTACCTATAACACAAAAATCATATAATGGTAAAAGAAATGAAAAGGACAACATCATAATTCTATAACGGTAACTTTATAGAGGTATTAAGTTAAGTGTTAAGCCTAACCATAGAAAGTTATTCTATGCTAATAGTTACTAACGATTCAAACCTAAATGACACTGAAAGAATCTTGGAAAAAATGCAGTATTTCCTTGTTCAAGAAATGGTTTTTGGCTGAAAATGTCTGAAATGTAGCCATTTTCAAGAAAAACTTGACTTTGGTCCAACACAATGTCTTTCTCAAACTGTTTTTCATCTGAAATGAGGACTTTTATTATGTCAGAAGGTAATGTTCTGTGATATATTTGTAGGCACTTTCAAGACATTAGGTAAAACAGCACACAATATGTGAAAAAGGTCAATTTTTATTACAACACAAGCAGTAAAATCCTGGGCAGATATGTGCACCAAACTTTGGGACAACTGATAGTTGCAACATGTTATTTTTGCTCTAGACAAAATGGTGCAAATGAGGTTTTTGCACTTGTCAAGATACTAAGGGCTAGATATACTTCGGGGCAGATTTACAAGCCCCTTGCGACACTTTTACGCCGCCGTTGCGTCACTTTTGTGACGCAGCGGCGGCGTAAACCATGCGCCACGTTGCGACTTATTTACAATGTGACGCATCTAGGCAGATGCGTCACGTCGTAAAGCACTGCGCCACATGAAACCTGCGTCAGGTTTCATGTGGGCGTTCCGTCGCAGTGTGGGCGTTCCATCGTAGGAACGCCTCGTAAAAGTGACGCAGTGAAATCTACAAGATTTCACTGAGTCACTTTTAAGTCCATGCTGCGTCAATACCCTGCGCCTGCTTGAAGCAGGTGTAAGGAGTGACGCAGCATGTTAGGCATACGGCACCCCGGAGCATTGCTGGAACCGCGTCTCGCTTGTGACACGACTCCAGCAATGCGCCGCCCTTACGCCACAGGATGCGACACGCATCGCCCTATCCTTGCGCCACAGTGCGCCGCATTGTAAATGCGACGCATTTGTGGTGGCGCAGGGAGGGAATTGCGTGTCGCATCTGTTCTGGCGCATCCCTGCTGATTTGCAGAGATGCGCCAGAACTCGTAAATCTGCCCCTTCGTGCTTTTGTGGTTGCAAAACCTTAAAATAGCAAAAACATAGGGTTGTGGCTTTAAATTCCCTTTTTCTAATGTACTCACCCCATTTTGCGATACAGAAAAGTTGTTCCGAATAATGGTGTTAGCGACGAAACGCAATTCGGAAGAAACGTGTAATGGGCATTCCTTGCAAACTGCTTTTAGGTATGAGACATATCACTGCTTTCTGAAGGCAAATCCAGTCACAAATAATTGACCAGTTACAGACGTATAAGTCCGGGTAGTGCTTGATTTGAAGATGGGAGGGGACCACTTTTGACCCCCTTCCTTTTGTGAATCGGGATGGCTGATACATCAGGACTCACTGATGTTTTCCAAAACGAAAAGCAGCGCCATCCGTAAAGATACTTGGATTGCTTTAAAAAAAAAGTTTTGCAATCTGGAATGGTATCATATGGATTGTGTTCTGCTGTCCCTTGCAGGCAGGCCACCATACCTGTCATTGTAGCCAATCACAGCGGATCACAAATTGCGACCTCCCTACTGAATATCAGGTAAGTTATCCTGCAACCCCCTGTCAGTCCTTGTTTTGAGAAGTAACCTTTTAGTCGATAGGTTAGTTTGCAAAATAAAATACTGGTCACAAAAAGTAAATGCTCAATTTGTGACTGCATTTTGTGACCAGTATGTCATACTTCTGGCCCTAACATTACTGCAAAAATTCGCAGCATATTGTAAAATAACAGGTTATGGGATCATTTAAAAGTTTAGGGTAGACAGCACCCCAAAAAAGCAGTGATGTCAGTCCTCTAACCACATATAACCCATAGTCCATTTATAGGTGTAAAGAAATCGAAGAAAACTCTATTGAATTGAATTGAGAAACGGAGGAGCTTCAACTTGCTCTGCCGACAGAAACTATTGACCAAGTGGTCCGCCTGCCACGTGATCTACTGGTAAAAGTCGTGGTAACCCAGCAAAATTTATGAAAGGGCAAACATTACTGGATTTCCCTGACCAGGTGTGGCATGTTTTGCAGGATTTGCTTTGCACTGCGGCCCTAGGCAGGGAAAAGAAACACTGGCTGTGGAGCACAGGAAGAAAGCTGCCTGCACGTCAGAACCATTGATTTTTTTTGTGTTTTTCAGAAATCATCTCCCACTTGGAAATTGCTTGAGATGAACATAAAAGAATACCTAAATACGCCAAAAAACGTGACACACACACAACAATATGCTCTTGCTTTGCAAACGCTGAGGACACATGCAAAACATTCTGCTCTTCCTTTGGAGTGGCCAATGCACTGATGGCACATGCTCAAAAATCTGCTGTTTCTTTAGGCAGGTGGGTGCACTGATGGCATGCGCTCAACATTCTGCTCTTCCTTTGCACTGGCAAATGCACAGGGGACACACTCGCTACATCCTGCTCTTCCTTTGTAGCGGTAGAAGCACTGATGACAAGCGTGCATTATTCTGCTGTTCCTTTACACTGATGGACGTACTGATGGCATGCACTCAACATTCTGCTCTTCCTTTGCGCTGGCAGATGCACAGATGACACACTGAACATTCTTCTCTTCCTTCGCACTGGCAGATGCACAGATGACACACTGAACATTCTTCTCTTCCTTCGCACTGGCAGATGCACAGATGACACACTGAACATTCTTCTCTTCCTTCGCACTGGCAGATGCACAGATGACACACTGAACATTCTTCTCTTCCTTCGCACTGGCAGATGCACAGATGACACACTGGAAATTCTTCTCTTCCTTTGCACTGACAGATGCACAGATGACACACTGAACATTCTTCTCTTCCTTTGCACTGGCAGATGCACAGATGACACACTGAACATTCTTCTCTTCCTTTGTACTGGCAGATGCACAGATGACACACTCTCATCATTCTTCTCTTCCTGTCCACTGGAAGATGCACAGATTACACACTGAACATTCTTTTCTTCCTTTGCACTGGCAGATGCAGAGAAGTCACAATTAACATTCTTCTATTCCTTTGCACTGGCAGATGCACAGGCTTTCTGCGATTGGGCCCAGCGCCATTCGTTTCTGCTGATCAGTTCTGACCAAATGATGGCGGTGCCCCCAAAAACCTTGCCTGCCTCCGATAGGTCTCTCTGTATATCCTGCAGAAGATCTTTCCTCCCTCGCCTGGCCAAGTCGTTCCCCCCCAAATGCACGATTAAAATATCCGGGTGCCATGCCGCCTCCGCCTGTAGTTTTGCGAGGGTCACTGGCAGCTGGTCCCATTTCATTCCTGGTTGGCCAAACCACCGTATGCAGGTGTCCACTGGCCGTCCTTTCTTGTGTCCCTTCTGCCGCCACCAGGATTGCATCCGCGTTATGAACGAGTGGCCCACCACTCACACCAAGCGTGGTCTCCGTCCTGCCGGGGTAATGTAACATGTCACTCTGCTGCTTGGCTGGGGGGGAAAAACTCACCTCCCCCCTCCCCCGGCAGGCGCTGTGGTTTATAGCAACTGGGGCCTTATGTAGGTCCGGTACGCCTGTGCCCGCCATCTACCTACAGCCTGTATTCCGGCCTCGGTCATCCCATGTTGTGTGGCCGTCGTGGCAGCCCCAATCCTGAATGAATGGGAACCGAAACTTGACGGTGGCAGCCCGCTTTGCTGAGTGAGAGGCGCATGATCGCGGTGAACTGGAATCTGCTAAGGTGTGTGCCGTCTCTGTGCTTGAATAGGGGCCCTTCACCGGCTGGTCGCAATGTCATGAAGGCGAGCAAGCAGCACACCGCGCAGCAGTTCCGGTCCTCAATGCACCGCAGCCTCACTACCTCCCCTCTGCCGGTTTGATCTGTCTTGGATCACCTCAGTAGGATCTCTACTTCCCCCGTTTTAGGTGTGACATCGCCTGCCTGTAAGCAGCGATTCGCTGGTCCTGCCCTTGAAGGTGCTACTAACTCGCTAATGCGGAAAGCCCCGAAGAAAGCGGTGGAAAATGCTGCCCTAAACAGGAGGTGCTCGAAGTCGTCCTTTGTGATGCCCTGCAGTGCTCCCAACAACGCACCCAGCTTAGTGTAGTCTATTGGGCGCCTGTTATCCCTCCTTGCGCCTTCTGTGCGCTTCCACCCCTTCATTGCCGGCTTGATGTAGTGCGTGGCCACGGGGTCTGTCCCGGTCTCTAGCTTGACATAGTATGCTACTGCGGCCAGGTGGGCTTGCGTCCATGACCTGGATTTCTGGGAGTTAAATGCCCAATGTATGAACTGTTCTGCTGCTCTGCGTGTGGCCCCCATATTGCCCAGAGACTGGATGCCCACTGCCCACATTATCGTGCCGATGTATGTTTTGTATCTCCTAGCGGCTTCCGGGGTAAGGGCTTGGCTGACCAGCTCGGATAAATCTACCCCGCCAGGTCCCACAGCTGGCCCGGGAAAGGGGTCATGTCCTGCTCTGCGCAAGGCGCCAGCTCCCTGAACTTTTCCATCCGTGCCCTGAAGAGGGCGTCTGCCACGTCGTTGTCCACCCCTGGTACGTAGCGCGCTCTCAGGTCTATGTTGCCTTCCAGCTGTAATTTAACCAATCAGCGCATTAATCATAGTGTTCTGGGCACCTGGCTGTCCCTTTGTTAATCGCCTGTACTACCCCATTGTTATCGGACCATAGTGTCAGCTTCATGCTCTGCAATTCTCGTTTCCAGACTGTGAGTGCGACTATGATGGGAAATAGCTCCAAAAAGGTGATATTGCTGGTTATGCCCGCCCTGTGCCAGCTGCCAGGCCACTGCCCTGCACACCATTTCTTGCCCAGGATAGTCCCAAAACCCGTGCTGCCGGACGCGTCTGTGTACAGCGCGATCTGTTTGCTAGTTACCCAGCCTTCCCTCCTGATCAGTAATCCATTAAAGTCTGCTAGGAATGTATCCCACATCAATAGGTCTTTTTTGACTTCTGCCCCGAGCCTGACGTGGTGGTGCTTATGGGTGAGCCCACATGTTAATCGGGTCAAACGCCTGGCAAATGCCCTGCCTGCTGGGATTACCCTGGCTGCAAAGTTAAGCTTGCCTATGAGTCTCTGGAGGTCCCTCAGTGTTGCCTTCTCGCGCCCGCAGAAGCTCCTAATTTCTTCCCTGAAATCCTCCACCTTCTCTGGAGGGAGCCTGGATGCCCCGGCGACTGAGTCTAGCTCTATTCCCAGGAATGTGATTTTTGTCACCGGGCCCACTGTCTTTTCTGCTGAAAGGGGGATCCCTAGCTCCCCTGTCAAATCTACAAATGCAGCCAGAGTGTCGCTGCACTCGGCTGATGCCGCGGGACCAGTGAAAAGGAAATCGTCCAAGTAGTGGAGCTTCCCACCCGGGGGATGCCTGACGTGTAGTGCCCATTCGATAAAGGTGCTAAATACTTCGAAATAGGCACATGATACCGAGCACCCCATTGGCATTGCTTTGTCGAAATAGAGGTCCCCCTCCCATTGGAAACCTAATAGATGGAAGCTCGAGGGGTGAACTGGGAGTAAGCGAAAGGCAGACTCGATGTCCGCCTTTGCCATGAGAGCCCCCCAGCCTGTTGCTCTAACTAGGTCAATGGCATCGTCTATCGTGGCGTAGTTCACCGAGCATACCTCTGTGCTGATCCCATCGTTCACCGAAGTACCGTCTGGGAATCACAGGTGGTGGATTAGCCGGTACTGCCCTGGCTCTTTTTTGGGGACTACCCCTAGCGGAGAGATCATCAGTTCCTTGCACATGTGAGAGGGGAGGGGGCCCTCTATTCTACCCAAAACCCTCTCCTTCTCTATTTTTGTTGTCACTACCCCTGGGTACTGCATTGCTGACTTTAGATTTCTGGTGCTGCCAGGCGGGAGGGCGCCTGTAAACGGGATGGGGAAACCTTCTTCAAAACCGTGAACTAGAGTCTCAGCGTCCGTCTTGTTGTGGTAACTGTTGGCTAGCTTGCGCAACAGGTGCGTGTTGATGGGGGACCGTGCTAGCCTGTAACTTTGGAACCCTGTTGTCCCCCTTGCGTCACCCGTGTCTGACTCACTGCTTCTTTTTCTCTTTCCTGTCTCCTTTGTGATCTTTCCTGCATTTGCACCCCGTTGCCGGGTGGCCTCCTCCGCAGGAGGAGCAGGTATGCTGGAATTTGCATGATGCCCCGTAGGTACATTCGTTTGTTTCGAATTTCCAGCAGTTTGCCGGTGTCCCGTTGCTGTGGGGTGCTTTCCACGAGCTGAATTGCTTGGGTTTTTGAAAAGGCCTCCCCCTCCCCTTGTGAAAGGACCCCCGAAAGGACTGATTGTTTCTTCCTGCCCATGACTTGGCCTTCTTAGTCACCATCATTTTGTGAATGAACCCAGAGACATCCTCCTCATTCCACTCCATTTCCGGGTGTGTTTGCATTTTTAGCCTGAACCCTTTATCATATTCCAGCCATGCGTCGCCCGGGAATTGTCTCTGCGCATTATGGATATTGGCTTCATAAAGCCATAGGTCGGCTGCGCAGCACGGGAATTTCTCCACTATTATGCAAGCCATTATTCGGAATGCGCCTAGCCAGTTATCAAAATTCCTCTCCTTACGCTCTTTCCTTCTTTCCCTTTTATCCTCATCCTTCTTATTGCAGGTGGTCAAGTCAAGCCCCTCTAACTGTATCTCCAGCAATGAAAATATATCAATGAATTCCTTCCTCCAAATTCTTTCCTTGACCGCCAGCGGTATGAGGCTGGCTAGCCCTGTGGCTCTGGTGGTTAGTGACGCTGGACCGGGTGAGGGCCGTGTATATGCATCAGGTGCCGCTGTTGTGTTGAGAGGAATGGTTGCTGGGGTCGTGCTCCCCCAAGCCGCTGTGGGTGATCCTACCTCACCCCTAACCCCCGTCGCGACCTGTTCCCTTAAGCGTCGCTGGCGTGCCTGGCCTGGGTCTATCAGGTGCCATGGTAACCCCTAGGTCTCCTCCTCCGCCTGGGCTCCCATCACCCCTATTCCCTGCGTGCTTCCCTGCCGTCCTTCTGTCTGTGCTCCTGTCGCCCCTGCCTGTATGCCTAAACCTTTTAGTAACAGTGGCGCCATGGTTTTGAAGCATTCTTGCACAACGGCACTGATATGCTCACCACTCGCCATTGTGTCCGTGGTCCCCCTGCTTGGTCCCGCCACCGCCATGCTGGCTACAGGTGGCTGGGCCTGCTTCTGGGGAGACTTATTGGGAGCTGCTGCTTCTGCGAGCTTGGCTGGCACCTTCCTCTGTCTTGTGGCCGTAGGTGTGTTGAGGACAATCTGCTGCTGGTGGCTTTGCCCTTCCCCGGCGTCCTCCAGCAGGTGGGGTTGCAGCCAGTCGCTCCCGTGGACCTCCGATGCTGCCCGGATCCTCTGCAGCAGGTCGTTAAGATCCTTCTGCTGTCTTTTGCTCCCCTTCTTTGCCATTTCTTGTGTTGGCCCGGTAGCTTGCTGGTGCTGGTGCCCCTCAATTGGCCCAAGGCGGGGTACTGCCGCCGCGATATGCACCAACAAGAGATGTGTGCCCCTTTTATTTGGCTGTTGACAGGCTAAGGATTGTACCTTTGCCTCTGCGCCTGTCCCTTTAAATTGTGTCCAGGCGCGCTTGCTGAGGCCACGTGGTTTGTTTTTCTTTGATTTGCCCTGGCGGGGTGCTACCGCCGACTTATGCATCAACGTTGTTAACGGGCGGCCGAGATGCCCCTTCGCACTGTGTGCCTTCTTGTGGTAGGCTTTATTGGGAGCGTGGCCCCTTTAATTGCCGGCAAGCTCACTGCCGGTAGCCGCCCCTCGTGCTCGTTCTCCTTCTACGTCGGAGCGGGGCGTGCACCGCCAGCTGTAGCCTGGAGCTCATGCCCACCGCTTTCCCTTCGCTCCTTATGAGGGACACGCACCACGCTCCCCCCAGGCTCCGACGAGGTCTAGAGCCGCGCCGCTGCAAGGGGGAGGAGCCTCACGGGGAGAGAACAGAGGCGATGCGGCGACTCACCGAGGATGGCTCTCGTCACGCCGCCCCTGGTCTCTGGTGTTTTTGGGTCATCGGTGTAGGCGCCGCTGGTCCGCACCCCCTCGCTGCCCAGGCGTACAAACAAAAAATGGCGCGAAAGTGGAGCCGGTTGCTGCCACAGCCTCCGTCAATGTCGCAGCTGTTGGCTCGGTTGCCGGGTCCTGTGGGCGGTGATTCCACGCTGCAGGAAACCCGGTCGCTTCTCTCGCTGCCCAGGAGATACACGGGGGGCGAGAGTGAAGCCCTTCGATGCCGCCGCTTCCGTAGCTGCCGCGGCTGCTGGCTCTGTTGCCAAGTCCTAAGGGATCCCCACGCAGCCGGGAACCGGGGTGGGCACCCGGGCTTCTCCTCCCGCTGCCTGAAACTCCCACGGGCTCCCGATCCGCCGCGTCGTGATGCAGCACGGCGATGCTCCGGACTGGACAAGGGCCTCCGCACGATCCTCTTTAGGTGAGCTGAAAATTTGCCGATATAAAAACGTCCTCGCCGATGCTGCTCCCCCGCTCCAACAGATAGGAGCTTACCTGGGGGAGCAGCGCTTATATCCCCCCAGCGCTTTCCCGCCTTGTACCTGGACTCCCCCTATTGGGGGGTTTGTACGGCGCTCAGGCGCCCATGGCTGGGGGGGGCCAGCGCCTCTGTGGCAGTCGCAGCGGGGGGCGCAGGAGTTTTCCCGCTTCGGGGCGCGGCTAGGCACAACAAACCGGCTCTGTCCGGGGTTCGGCGTTGGTTATGGCGCCGGCCCTCGAAGCCCCCTTCGGGAGCGGCCTCTGCACGAGAAGTCACAATTAACATTCTTCTATTCCTTTGCACTGGCAGATGCACAGATGACACACTGAACATTCTTCTCTTCCTTTGTACTGGCAGATGCACAGATGACACACTCTCAACATTCTGCTCTTCCTGTGCACTGGCAGATGCACAGATGACACACTCTAAACATTCTGCTCTTCCTTTGTAGCAGCGGATGCACTGATGGCACACATGCAATATTCTGTTGTTCCTTTACTCTGGTGGATGCACTGATGGCATGCTCTCAACATCTTGCGCTTTCCTTGCACCAGTGGATGCACTGATGGCAGAAAGATTCCCACCAGGCAGATGGGGATCTCTAGGTATTGCAGGAAGTCCTCGGCCAAGGTTGCAGCGGCCAGGGCCTCTGCTGACCTGGCAGGCCACTATCAATCTGCAAATAACCCCATTAATCTACTGGACAACATCGATGCTTAAATTTCTTTTAGGAGGATGTTGTCACGAAAATTTCAATTTTATGCTCTATCGTATAGTAAAGGATACAGGATTTCTGCAACACACCTGTGGAGATACTTTCTAAATTGCATAAGGCTAGAACTGGTTGATTCTGATTTGATACAGTGCAAACAGCCATGTTTGGTTAGGATAAGGTGAGGCTCCTATAAGGGATGAAAAATAAATTAGCAAAAAATGGTAACACATTTTTTAGATCATTACACTTTACAATACCCAAACAATATAAAGGCAGATAGTACTTACCAACAACCAGGCCCTCTCAGGTCCAAGTTGTGACATCTGCCGGAGTATGCTGCTGTTTCGTAGTAAAAAGGAATCATGGGTTGATTCAGGAAAACGCGCACACATGCTTGTGATGTACAAATCTGGTAAACAGACAACTTGCACATTGATTGAATGGAAGTTCTTTCGATTGTGGTGCACTTGTTCTCTGGGGTGTGGTGGCATTAAGGCAATATGTGTGCCTTCAATTGCTCCAACCACATGCGATAAGCGGCCCAAGGCGTACAAAACTCCCCTTGACATTGTCGAAATCCTGGTTTGAAGGAAACTGAATGAAGCTGTTGATGTGTCTCATCATTGAAGAAAGAACTCCTTGTACCACACCACTGAAAGTTGGTTGTGACATTCCACCAGATACTGCCACAGTGTTTTGGAATGATCCTGTGGCCACAAAATGGAGAACTGCCATTATTTTGACTATTGGTGGTATTGATGTGGGATTCCTATTGTAAGGCAGACGATCTGGCTGCAGCTGATGACATAAATCAAGAATTGTTTGCCTATTCAATCTGAATTCTTTGATAATATCCCGTTCTTCCACGGTGGCAAGGTCTGGAAATAGTCAGAACACTTGAGGCTGTTGTCTCCTCACTCTCCCTGGGTTTACACGTCTGCATTGAAAAAAAAATTGTTGTAAATGTTTACTAACATCTTTTCAATTTAAAACACAGTTTACATCTAGTTTTCAATACATATACATTTTTATACATAATTAGACAGAACATTATTGTGTTTAGCATAAAAAAATTAGATTTACATTTATTGCGTGTAAATTATTATTTTTTAAATGTGTAACTAATACATTAACATTTTTTACACATTCTTATTTTTTTTTTTAAAGTAATGTAAAAATACTGTCAACAGCTGTATAAACTGCATCTTAAAATCTTGCTTTGAACGACATCAAGGCACTATATTACACTTTTTATTAAAAAAAAAACCATATGAAGAACATTAGCATTTCAAACATGTAAACAAAGTAGTCACCATTTTGAGTTGTGGTGACACATTTAACAGTCAAGTCAAAATTTCACTTCATTGGATTTAACACAGTAAATGAATGAATGAATGAATATTAGTCTTATGAAGTGCAAACTTTGCCTAAAGGCATCAAGGCGCTGCTGATAGAGCCAGTGGTTGCAGGAGGCACAGAAGGGAACCTAACAATTAAGTAGGGAAGAGCCAAGTCTTTAGGGCCTTGCGAAAAGAGAGTGAGACCCTTGTCCAGAGATCGATAGCGGAAGAGTATTCCAGAGGTTAGAAGCAGCAACAGAAAAAGCTCTCCCCCCCCCCCCCCACCTGGCCCTCCTGAACCTGGGAACTACCAGCCAGTTTTTACTGGCAGATTGTAATTGTTTGGTAGGAGCATACCGTTGAAAAAACATTTTGATAGCTTCAGAGCTTAAATTATAAAGAACTTTGTGGATGAGGCAAAGGGCCTTGAACAAAATTCTCTGGCCTAGACGAAGCCAGTGCAACTTGCGAATAGACGCCGAAGCAGGGTGGAATTTAGGAAGATCCATCACAAGCCTGGCCGCTGCACTCTGTACAAGCTGCAGTTTGTGAATGGATCCCTTATTGATGTCCAGATAGAAGGCATTACAATAATCCAATCTGGAAAGGACTAGAGTGACAACTGCCTGCTTTCGAGAGGAAAAGGAAAGACATGGAAAGATTTTCCTCAAGACCCTGATGATGCCAAAACAAGTGGAGACCGTTCTGTTGATCTGAGGGTCAAAAGAAAGAGAGCTGTCAACTATGACACCAAGATTCTTTGCTGTTGGACTGGACAGGGGCATGAGCCAAGCATTTCAGGCCACCAAGCATGGACCATATAGATTGTTGACTATCAAAAATCAAGACTTCTGTTTTGTTACCATTGAGTCGAAGGTAGTTACCTACCATCCAGGAGGCCACAGCCTGCATGCAATTTTTCAAATTTGCTGTGGATGCCTCTATGCTATTGGTGATTGACACAACAATTTGTGTTTCATCCGCATAGGACAGAGCCTCCAGCCCAAAAAATCTAATGACTTTGGCCAGAGGGGCAACATAGATGTTAAACAAGTTTGGGCTCAATGAAGAGCCATGTGGGACTCCGCAGAAGGTGTGAGTGGCATCAGAATAGAATTGATCCAATTTTACTTTTTGTGTCCGGTCAGTGAGAAAAGAGGACTGAAGCTTCAGAGCGGAGAGCCTGTGACCCCAATTTCTTTGAGACGGCCGACCAACCTCAAGGGTGAAATGGTATCAAAGGCCGCGGTTAAGTCTAGGAGAATTAGTAAAGAGGTGTACCCGGCATCAACTTGAGTAAGGATGTTGTTAATTAAAGGGGTTAATGCAGTCTCCGAACTATGGCCACTCCTAAAACCATGCTGCGAGCCATCAAGCAAATGATGTTGATCCAAGTAGGAGCTAAGATGGAAATCAAGATGCATCTCCAAGATTTTTGCAGGGACTGGCAACAGAGAGATAGGCCAATAATTTTTTAATTCAGAGGGATCTCAAGTGGTCTTTTTTAATAATGGTTTGACCACCGCAGTTTTCCAAGTGAGAGGGCACTGTCCCGATGAAACGGCTATATTAAATATGGTGGTATGGTGAGGTACAATCATCTCCCTTCCTAATTTCATGATCTACAGGGGGCAGGACTCCAGAGGGGATCCGGAGGTGATTCCCCCTAGAAGGCAATCCGTGTGCTCCTGAGACAAGGAGGGGAAGGCAGATAAATTAGCTACCCCCTCGTGGATTGTAGGAGAGTTAAAGAGAGCGTAGCTATCAGTAGGAACTGTATTGGACAACTCTGAATTGAGATTGTCCAAGGAGGAATATATTTCTGAAATCTTTGAATGAAAGAATTTGCCCATTCTGTCGCAAAGATCCTGAGAGCTTTCCTTATGGGCAGAAACTAGAGGCGAGGAGAGAGAATTGATTACACTGAAAAGTTCCCTAGAGGATCTGAGAGATTCTGTCATTGAAAAATAGAAAGATGATTTTTCCTCTGTAATAGCAGTTTTGTATTCCACTAATTTCTGTTTATGAAGGTCTCTTTCAATCGGGTCGAGATGTCGACGCCAGATCCCTTCTTGATGACGGCAGGATTGTCTAAGTTTCCTTAGCCTCTCTGAAAACCAAGGGGCCGTAGGCTTTTTTCTGCCTGCATAGTGCTCCTTGAGAGGAGCAAGGGAATCAATAGCTGTTAGTAGCCAATTGGAGAACTCTATAGATGCCAAATTGGCATCTGAATGATTAATCCAGTGACGATTACTAAGAGTTTTGAGGAGAACTTCCTTATTATTTTTGGCTGAAATTCCTTTTTACTACCTTTCTATTCCCCATATTCGAGGCTTTATGTGGTAGAGGAATCCGGAGAGAAAAAGGAACAGCATAATGATCTGACCAGGAAAGTTGGAGAGACTCCATTACCAAGAGACGGGAGTCATTTGAAAAGATACCATCCAAAATGTGTCCCGCCTCATGAGTAGAGTATTTTACAAGTTGAGGGAAACCACAGCATGCTATAGCTTCTAAAAGACTATTAGAGTCTTTACATAAGGACTTATCCAAGTGAAAATTATAATCACCCAGGAGCATCAAATTAAGTTTTGCCAAGTAAGGTTCTATGCGATTAGTAAAATCCTGACTAAACAATGATCTTGGCCCGGGGGAACGGTAGGTAAAAATCCAAGCAAAGCTTTCCGTAGAAAGTATTTTAAGTGAAAAGTATAACGCCTGATAGGGATCAGAGGATGTAGTTAACGGCTCAGTGTAACAGGAGTAGGAATCCTTGAACCGAATGCCTAATCAACCACCCATTCTCCCTACCCTATAAAAACATGATAATGCATATCCCGGAGGGATTGCATCGACCAGGTCAGGTCCGGAGCAGTGCCTGGCCCAGGTCTCACTGATGAAAACCCAGTCAGTCGCAAAACTCCACTATATCTTTAAGAAGGGGTCTGGCATTGATGAGATAGCCCATAAAGGTCTTCTCCAAGGGAGTAGAGAGAAGAGAAGGATCCTCAGTGGAAATATGACAAGTATTAGCCTGAGGAAACTGAAAGTTACAAGTAGGGCAGACATGCAACTGACTGGCTGTATCAGCTTCCAGGTTTATGATATGGAAATGGAGATCTCCATGCCTCCGTAGCCCAAGAAGCTGATCTTTAGACTAGGTGAGGGTCTTAATAAAATCTCTTACGGGAGGACCAGGGGCCCTGGTGTAAGGTGCAGTCCAGGCGCGGATGGGCGCAGACGGGCTTGCCTGCGGCGCGCCCGCTGGATGCGTCCGCTGTGCGTCCAGCCCAGCCTGATCTCAAGTAGGCTGGGCCGGAAGAAAACTAGAGCGCCAACCCCACAACGGGGTGAGCAAGCCCACAGGCACTGGAGAGGAGAAAGAAAAAATGCATATAAGCATATACAAATACAAGGTTCATAAAAAGACTCTAAAAACAATGCATCTGAATAACAGCAACAAACACACTATTCCACAATGTAAAATGGCAGCCGCCTGACCTCACCGTCAGGACATTTGTAATTAGTTGACTGCGGCGGAAGTTGACCACCAGGTGGGTATGAAACTCCACAACAGACCCAACCATAGGATAACATGTGTGAAAGCAAGATAGGGCAGCCAATGAATGTGTCCGTCGCCGTTCACGATCGCGTATGTCATGTACATGTATGCGGCATTTCAAAAAAGCTCACTTATCTCTTAACATTTCAGCCAACAAGATCTCCTCAACTCTTGCTGCTGTTTATGACCTCTGGGAGCCAAGATACCAGGAAGAGCAGCTGACAGGGCCCCAGCCTTCTCGCCAGAGGAGCTGGAGTTGCTGGCAAGTGAGGTTCTGTCCTTGTACAGCAAGCTCTATGGCTCACCAAAAGAACAAGTACATGTTTAAAATGTATTTGTAAATCTGTTTAACTGTTTTTTTTAATACACAGGCAAGAATGTCCCTTCGAGTTCCTGAGTGAATTGTAGTGATTAAAATAAAATGTCATTTATGTAAAAAAAAATAAAAAAAAATATTGCATAAAACAATGATGGTGTAAGTTTTTAAGCACGCACATTATGATTAGAGATCACTATAATCACTACAGCATTAGTCTGTGCTGTGTGTTTGGAGCCCAACATTTTTATTTGGTGTGTATTTTGAGATATCTATGTATATGTATGATTTTCACATGAAATGTAGACATTTCATATCATGTAAAAATAGAAAACACATTTTATCCTACTTACTACTGTAAATGGATATAATTTTTTACATACCAAATGAAAATGATGTTTGCTATATGTGTTATCCCACATATCACTCAGCCTCGATCAGGTGCCTCCAACCAGTCGTTTGGGAGCAACCAGTAGTTCTCAGACACCTTCATAGAAGCTCACAGCGTTGATATATTTTTCAAATGAGCACAAGGTCATATTTTCATTTCAAAGTTAAGAGAAGGCTGCGTTCATGTGACATCATGATCATCAGGCTACAGGTAGCAGGTAGCAGGGCCTGACAATGAGCAGTGCTCAGTCAGATTTGTGGGTCAGGCTGGGCTGAGTCACAGAGGTGAACGACTGAAGCACTGAGGTATTGGACTCTTGGAAAAAATTCCTTGTCAACTCAAAATTGGAGTTGTGAGCAAAATGATGCTTCAGAATGCTTTTTAATGGAAGACAAATAAAATGGAGAATTATTAATTACACAAACAGTTTGAATTTCACAGTCATCCGTACACATATATCCCCTTTATGCACACACATGTTCATACATCCCGCTCTCACTGGCACACATGGCAACCCTTTCATAGTGCCCTTAGTCATAGTATGTAGTTCAAACCATAGTAGCTGGCTTTATGGACTCTATGGACGTTAGGATTCAAGTCAAAGTAGCTGGGCTTGCGGGTGTCTGGTTACAATGCGCAAGTTGTGTAGTCTTCAGCGTGTCACAATGAGAAACACTGATGAGAAGTAGTTCTCATTACATAAAATGTTGGAGCCCCCTGGACTAGTTAATGTCACTGACCTGGATTATTCAATTTAAGAAATTATAAGGGCTAAGGGTAGTCAACAGTTTGCAACAAAAGTATTTATTATTATTTTATTTTGGCAGATTGAAAAATACAATTGAAAGTGTATTAACTTTTGAGCAATGCTTGTGATTAATGTAGTAAAATTGTGTTACATCAGTACAGACAAACAACAAATCAATAAACATTTTTTTCTTTCCTTTCTTGTATCCATACACATCAACGCATTACAAGGAGACATGGAAGGCCATCTCCAAGAAAGTGCAGACCCTGAGGGACTACAAGCAGCACAGCATCCATTGCCGCAAGAGGTGGGAGAACCTACGACGCTGGACCAAGAAGTCATCAGAAGTCCAGCTCAGCAAGTCCTCCCAACGTTGAAAGCGCGTGCACCGCACCCTGACCCCCCTTATGGCCCGCATACTTGCGATGGCCTATCCGCAATTTGATGGGCAGTTGAGAGCCCAACAGCAGCATTAAGGGGATAAGTTCTAGTCTGAGTTCAACATGTAAATAACTAATCTATTGTAACAGCAACTAATTTAGTCATCAACATTATGGTTGACACAAGTACAATGCAGAAGAGTTCTTGAATGTGTAAGTTTTGCACAAGGTGTAAGATGATGTGCTTTGTGTATGAATTTGTGGAAAAGGATACCACCTGATTTCTGTTAACTACAAAAGGACTGTTCTGAGCCTCCAAATATACATCAGGTTGTTTGATGTCATAAGAGACAGTTGTACCAAACATGCTTTATTTTGTCAGATGCGATGCTCCTACACTATTGTGGATGATGTACTGTTAGCTCAAATACATGTGCAAAAGGCATAATATGCAATTATGATACCGTGGATGTTCAAAACATCACATTGGTAAGCTGGGATTCAACTCAATCAAGAGTAAGCATGTGAGCAAAAATCACTAGTCACATCAGAATTAATGGCTACATTTTGGATTCAAAACATATCCTAAGTGTGTTGAGAATCCTAAATACTGTTTCATACATGTAAAAAGTGACAGATTTGCATGATGTCTTACTCCGTCACCAATGTGTCTGTACAACAGTCTGTTTTTGCATGAATAATTGTGATAGGCATACAATTTTTGTAGAAACACAGGGCCTAATTATGATGTCTGGCGGATCGCCACCAACAGGTCAGTGGCAGTCCGTCCGACATCTCAGGCAATGGTGTGACCACCGGATTAGGATACCTGCAATCGGAGCGCATCGGCTCAAGTAGCCTGTCGGGGCAGCGGTCAGAGCCTAATTCCCTACAATGGAGGCAGTGCCTGTGGAGGCACTGCCTGAGGGATTAGGATGTCAGTTTCCGACAGCCTTTTCATGCGGCAGACTGACTAGAAAAGGCTGTCGGATAGTGACTTTTGGGGCCCCCAGCAGGGCCCCATCACCTGTGGGCCTCCACAATGTAGGCTGGGGCACACGTGGTACCCCCCAAACATCCATGCCCCGTGTGCCAGGCACCACATTGTGCCTGGTGCACAGTGCATGGATGTTTAAAAACATGCCTTTTCCAATTGCGGCTTGTGCTGCGGGCCTTTTACGGGCTGGACCACAAGTCGAAATTGGAAAAGGCATGTTTCTGACCGGCGGTCGGATCGTAATACGGCAGGTGGAGCCGCCAACTACCTGTCGGCTGGTCTCCATCCAGCAGCGATGGCAGTCGGACGCTCGTCATTGTAAGGAGCCCCACAGACAGGAATGTGTACACATTGATGACAGAGTAACACATACCCAAAACCATTGTACAATGTCCTTTGTGATGTCCAGATGCTAAATCAATGATCAGAAAAATGGGATACTGGAATGTTCCATCACATATGTGTTGGAGTATCCCATCTGGAAAACTCAAAATCAGGCCCAAAGCATGACTCATTAGGCAAATGTAGGAATGCATCAGGGTGTAATATGTTGCATATTGGGAATTATATTTGAATATTTGATGTAAAAGGTATATATGAATCAGTGTATGTAATATTTTCTGTGATGTTGTACCAATTTTTGACTAAAGTGAAAGCCAGCATATTTTGTTAAACAATTTCACAATGATAAAACAAAGTTCAATAACTAGAGATATTTAGGAATCAAATGTGTTAATGTTTTTGCTCTGTACTGAAGTAAATTAGAAATGTATCAAGGTCTATGCCCCAATTCCAGGCTCTTGGAAAGGTGTAGAGGTGATCCCCTTATTCAAGAAAGGAGACAGGGGTTTACCCTGCAACTAAAGGCCCATTAGCCTCATAGATTCTATTCAAAAAGTGTTTGGTGTGACCTTCTGTCTAAGATTTAGGAAGGGATAAGAGACAATGATATTCTAACACCTTACCAAGCCAGATTTTGGCAGAAGACGGGGACAAAAGATCAGGTGTTTCGTCGTCTTCTTTTATTTTGGAAAACTGTGGTCATTTGTAAGGGGAGTTTGTATATTGCATTCATTGACTTGAAGACAGCCTTTGATCTCGTCCCAAGATATAAATTGGGGCAAGTGCTAAAAGACATGGGAATGCCAATGGAGATTTTATCCTTAGTCATTCGTCTCCTCGAGGCTGACTTTGCTAAAGTGCGGTGGGGAGATCAAGGCCAGCTTACAGATCCAATCAACGTCAACAGGGGTGTACGTCAAGAGTGCTTACTGGCACCAACACGTTTTTCCCTCTTTATGAACAATGTAGGTGAGTTATTATCTCAGATCCAAGCAGATGCACTTACCTCGGGGGAGGGTTAGGGGGGGAGAAAGTTGTGACTCTGTTTGTAGACGACACGCTGCTAGTGTTGAAAACACCAGGAGGGCTCCAGCTGCTTCTAAATCAATTCAAATATTTTTGTGACATGCGGGCCTAGATATCAACACATCAAAAACTATATTTATGATGATAAATTCACACAAATCCTACAGAGGGAGACCAACTCTCAATGGCGTCTTGCTTGAGAGGGTCAATACGTTTGATTACCTGGGCATTAAATTATCCTAAGACATGTCTTGGAAACTGCAGGTGACTAAGATGATTCTGATGCAACAAGAATGCAAAAAGAACAATGGTGAGCAAAAGAATGATGGATTCAACTCAGATCTATTGACTGGGGGCGAATGTTTGATTTGCTTTGCATTCCGTCCATCATCTTTGTGTCTTTTGTTTTCTCGCCCTAAGTGTGCTGGGTATGCCCAGACGTGCGTCCCTTGCTCACTGTGTCACTGGATTCAAGCTAGCCTGGCTGACGAGGGGTGATGCCCTGAAACGGGTCCCAGGATGGTTGCTTCTGGTCCAGACAGGACCTGGCTTAGCACTTCGGGCTGGACTGTTCCCATGAGGCACAGGGTCAAGACTGATTTGCATATGGCTGGGTCTAAACTTGGGTGGCCTGGTGAGCAAAATAACAATGGATTTAACCCAGATCTATTGACTGGGGATGAAAGTTTGATTTTCTCTGCATTCTGTCCATCATCTGTGTGTCTTTTGCTTTCTCGCCCTAAGTGCGCCAGGTATGCTCAGAAGTGGGTCCCGGGGTCACTGTGTGACTGGATTCAAGCTAGCCTAGCTGATGAGGGGTGATGCCCCAAAACCGGTCCCAAGATGCTTGCTTCTGGTCCAGGGAGGACCTGGCTTGGCAGTTTGGGCTGGACTGTTCCCATGAGGCAGGGGGTCAAGACTGATTTGCATATGGCTGGGTCTAAACTGGGGTGGCATAGTGAGCAAAAGAACGATGGATTTAACCCAGATCCATTGACTGGGGTGAATGTTTGATTTGCTCTGCATTCCGTCCATCATCTGTGTGTCTTAAGATAATTCTGAGGCACAAGCAATTAGTTGGGGCTCTGGGGAAGGAACACTGTACATCCACTAGTTAACCTGTCTCTGCTGCTCTCCAGATTTATGATACAAAAATGGTAAGTTCTGCTCTGTATGGGGACGAACTCTGGGGCCTTGATAGAATGGATGACCAGTCCAGATCCGAGCACAAGTCTTTGAGAAGTCTGGTGTTGTTACCTTCTAGCACCCCCTTCCATCCTTTAAGGCTGGATATGGGCAGGAAACCCATCGTAGACAAGGCAAAAATACACCCTATGTTATTCTGGAGGAGAATCAGGTCTACTCCCAATCTGCTCCCCTACGCCAAAGCTCTCAAGGAAGTTAACTCCCTAGACAAATATAATACAATAGGTTGGATAAGAAATGTGAAGCGACTATTGGCTAATATTGGGTTGCAGGGATACTGAACCCTTATCACTCCCTTCTAAAGATAACGTGAAATCTCAGTTTTGTGATTGGGTAGCTCAAGCCGCACCTAGAAGCACAGCATGGAGAAGGCTAACATTAAAGTTCATGGACTTTAAACTGGTTATTTAGGCACCATCCAGACACCAAATGACAGAAAACTATATATCCAGTTTAGGCTCGGTACACTTCCCCTGAATTAATTTACAAGCTCATTGTGCCACAACCCAACAGCCCCCAGCTTTGTCCTAGTTGCAATACAGCTTCTGAATCAATAACACATGTATTGTTTGCCTGTCCAGCTTATGCACTCCCAAGATCGAAATGGCTAAAACCCAAATGTAAGCAGTTGGAAACTCGCAATCATGTTGAAGCCTTGCAAATTTTAAGATTGGAAGCAAGACCCCAGTTTGCATGGTCTGTCTCAATTTTTTGGGTCACATGTGGGGTATTAGGAGAAAAGTGCAACAGTCCTGAAGCATTTGGCACAGTATCTGATTATTAACTGCATAATCTTGCATTATGTCTTTTAGCTAGTTTTATCTTATCTTTTTACCCGTAACTACACCTTGGCATTTTTAAGATACGTTTTTAAATGTTGTGTATTTATGGATATGTGTTTTATTTATTGTTTTTAATGAAGATGTGATAACTGTAATCACATGCATGCCGAATTAAAGTTAATACCACCACCAGAAATGTATCAAGGTCTATGCATTTCCTTATGCTGTAGAAGTCATTTGTCAATCCACCAAACCATATTTTTCTTAATTTTTTCAACAGTATAGGCATCTAAATAGTGCGTGATAAATTGATAAGCTACTTCAGTACAGAATCCATATAATATTTTTTACATTCAAAATATACTTTAGTTACTTGAAGTAAGTGTTACAGTTGTGAAATGGCCAAACGAAGGAAACTGCCTTTCAGTTTATACAAATATTGGTACAAAATTGCAGTATTTGTTGACACACATTGATTCATATTTTACTTTTTGTGAGTGAAAATAATGTCGATTTTTGAGCCTTGTAAACACAGTGTACAAAGGTATTTTTGGTTTCTATCTTTTTTGGTGACATAAGTTCACTATTCTAAACAACAAAGCTCAACCACTCAGAAGTGTTAAACAGTTCCTGGAGAGACATAAAAATGGATAAAATATCATACAAGATATGGGAGCTATGATAGGGAATTTCAAAACTGTGGCCATATGGTTTCTGAAAATGTTGCCTACATGCATAAGCTTATGTTAATATGGAACCACAGTTTGAGAGCCTTAAAGCAGGGGAAATATGAAAACATGAAAACTGTATTGTGATCAAAGCTCCCGATCAGTGCTGTTTACACAGATTCTATAAAACTATTGTGTATGTCATTTCAGCATCATCAGGAGCAGGTAGAGGAGATATTGGCCACATAGGCGGGGAAGCAGCTGGCCCCTGTGTTTTAGGTGCTTAGACCATGGACACCGAGGGACCCAGTGGCACAGAGGGTGAGGGGAGTGCAAAGGAGGCTACCAGCTCCACAACATCATCTTCGAGGCCTCCGCAAGCGAGCACTCCCTAGTGGTGGCAGACCCGACAGGGACTCTACCAACTCCATCCTTGTCCGCCACCCAGAGAACCATCTCCACCCTCCCTCTTGGTCCATGCCCAGTTGGCCAAACCCACCCCCCTAGAAGGGGTGGCGTCTCCTTCACTGCAGGAACCTCACCCCCTGCCCCTGTCCCCCGGCTACACTAAAGGGCCGATTCCGATCTCGGCCGGTAGGGCTCCGAATCGGATTCGGCTTTACCGGATCCGATTCGGAGCCCTGTTTCCCGACCGAACCGTACGCGGGTCCGGCCGAGCGAGTACGATGCGAAATCGCCGACCGACTCGTCCGGGCGTCCCGACCGCTCCGACCGACTCGCTCCCGGCTCGAACCGCTCCGACCGACTCGCTCGGACTCGACTCGCACCGCGCAATGGTGACGTTTCCCGGCCGGGTAAGTACAATGCGCGCCGCGAGCAGTCCGACCGAGCTGCGCACTCCGGCTCGTAAGAGCTGTCGGAGCCGTACTTTGGGGGTCCGTGTCGGACCCCCTGTACACGTAGCCGCGCGAGTCGCACACAGGGGGACCCATGGGTCCCCCTACCTGTGCGTGTACGGCGCGAATCGCTTCGCCGCGTACCCGCTGTAGGGGCGCCCTTGTCCGACTCGCACCCATTGAGTCAATGGGAGCCCGCATACGCGTTGTACGACCGGCTCCCATTGACTTCAATGGGAGTCCGACCGACTCGAGTCCGATAACATACGGACGCATCGTACTCGTTCGGTCGGACTGCACGGGTCCGATTCGGTCGGTAATCTCTCCGGGTCCGGCTCGGTCGGAGAAATTTCCGGCCCGAATCGGAATCGACCCCTAAGTGGGGAAGCTATTGACCTCCTATGGAACATCTCTGTAGACCAGACTGCACTACTAAATGCCATCCAGGGGCTTATCTGCCATAATCAACAAATGGTAACATACCTTGAAGGCATTCACAGTGCTATGTCTGGCCTACAGAAGCCTTTCCAAGGTCTATCCTCCTCACTGACTGCAGCTTCCCAACCATCCAAACCTTGTGCCCCACCTCCCGCCCCTTCCCCATCCCAATTCCATATTCCCAACCCTGTCCCAAGCACACTTAAACCTTGGCACGCACCCACTCCAACAGATACAAGCAGCACACCCACATATAAATACAAACACCACAACAACACAGGCACACACCCAAACAACATACAGACACCACACCCACACCAACCACCACTACTAGCACACCCACACCCACCACCACATCACCACCCACCACCACCACACCCACATGCACCACCACCAGCACACCTACAGACACCACACCCACCAGCACACCCATATGCACCATCACTACCACCAGCAGACCTAAAGGTGCCAACCCACCACATGCACCACCAGACCCACAGGCACCACACCCACCACCATGACCACCAGCACACCCACGGACACCACACCCACATGCACCACATCCATACTCTGCACCTCAACAGCATACTCATGCACACACACACACAAACAACACCCACAAAACACAAACGCCCACACTCAACCGAACAACATATTCCTAGGAAGAAACACACACCCAAACCCATACACCAGACCCACATGCACCTGCAACCACAACAGACACATGCACATCACCCCTGTCACTCCCTCTACCTCCCAAACCCAACTCCCTCCCGACCATCCTACCAGTTTTCCCTGCGAAGATGTATCACTTGCCCTTGCCTTGACCCCTTCCACAGTCTGAGCCATCCCTCCCAAACACCAAGCCACCCCTTCCAAAACCCAGGCCACCCCTCCCATACCCAAGATCACCCTTCCCAAAACCCCTCCCAAACCAAAACCCCCTCCCAAGAAAGATCATTGAAGGGCCTGCTCTGCGCGCACTAGATGCCCCTTCCTGAGGAGATCCCCCTTGGCAATTCAATAGGAGGCAAGTTTAGTGCTACAGCACAACGGTGAATTTCACCATTCTATTGTATGTTAATTCAAATTATATTTATTTTATTTATATATTTTTTGAGAGAAGTATCTGGTTTAATAAACCACTATTTTGATTTCACCAAGTTTGTCCTGACATTAATTTTCCTTTGCAATTGTTTGATTCCTAGCAATATTCCTGACTAAAATGTGAAGTACATATTTTTATTTACCATTATGGCAGGAAAAACAACATATTTGTGATGTTTACTTTGTTAAGTGCATACACTGGTTAAAATATTATGTGATGGTCATTTGTATTTAGTTGCAGCCACTCATCATGATAATGGACACTTGCACCAACAAATAGATGTTTGAAATTATTTTTTGAAAAGTTACTGCAGGTGTTTTTATTTCACCTTGATTACTGATAACAATAAACACATATGCATTACACCTAAAAAAGTAATGTGACTATTGAATTTGGATACAATACAGGACTTGAACTAGACAAGGGGAAATGTTACATAATTGGATATGTTGTGAATAATTCAAATTTTGGACTGACCTTTATTTTGCAGGTAATTAATGAGATAAAGGTTACACCTTGTCTAGTGCAATTTCTACATCAATCTACATTGCCCTCATCCCAATGATGCATAATTCAAATGTTTTTAATGTGACAATTTTCGAAATGTCTTTAAACACACCTGTATGGTGACTTTTTGATTTTTTGATTGATATCTTTTTTTGTGCAAGGGTCAATTGTTTTTCAAGAAAGCTTGCACCAAATTTAGAAATACAGGGGCAGATTTACAAGCCTTGCGCCACTTTTGCATCATTTTTCCCATGTTAAAAGGGATGCAAAAGTGGTGCAAGGGGCTTTAAATAAGCCCCACAATGTAATCATACAGGTTTGTTTCTTTAAATTTCTTAAAGTCAATATTACACACATATGCATTACACATTGGTATGCTATTACTTGTAACAGAGATTTAAAAATTCAGGAGTCCAGTGCGAATGTTAACAGCAAGTCAAAAGGTAACAAGTAAAAGTGCAGCTTACCATCGATTCTGTCCATGACGAAGTATTGATTTTGTACGTCATCAAACATCAGCAGGGGCAGGACTTGGAAAATCGGGTCCATGGTGGAAAAGGAAGTGTGAAAGTGAGAAAAGTGAGTTTCTGCCTTACATCCCTACTGAACCGCCACCTAAAGTGTGGGGATTTTACTGCCACAGTCACGTCGGCGGGAAGGCACATCGTGACTCGGTCACCGGACAAACTGACTGTCCTCCCTCCGACAGCCACTTTTGCCTGTTACGCCATCGATGCGATTGAACGTACCTGGCGGAGTCGGCAGCCCTCCGATGGTCTTTCGTCCATCAAACCGCCAACATCTAAATAGAGCGGGCAGACCGCCTAGTAGGCGGATGGGGAATCCGTCGAAAAAGTGACGATGGGACCATTACCACCAAGATCTAAATCAGGCCCTAAACCTTTTGTATTATTAGGAGCACCATTGTTGCATTCCCCTGTATCCTACGTAGATCAGAATTTAAATTTGTACAAGAATTGTCAGACCACAATGTTCTGAGACCCTCACTTGCTTTCCAATTCACAAACAATCCCGATTTACATTAATTAGAATGCAATCAAGCACATGCCTTATTTGACTTGTGTACCAGGCTATTTTATCCACGGCCAATTCATAATCCATATTCATACTTTCTATAGCCTGATAGGTGGCCAGTTGATGGAGATGCAAAAGGTCAAGATATGTAGTGAACCTTAGAAGAAAGCCCATAACCAAGGGAAGAACTTTCTCAGATACCAATGTTTCCATAAAATACAAACTTGCTTTAATTGCTTGATGATCACTACCATTTGTGTCCAATACCTTAAAATCTTTAAAATAACCAAATTGCCAAACAAATACATAAATGTAATCTCTAGGACAACTATGGAGACCTGATTGTAAGGTGGTACAGCATGAATATCTTTAACAAAAAAAGGCCATTCAAGCAGATAAGGCCCTTTTTTTACTAACCAATTACCCAACACCGTAGATTCATTTGATTCAAAGCTCACTGGTAAGGATGCCACAGGTATCCTATAAACCTCCAATGGATCTTGCATCGAATCATCAGAAGTACCTGGGAACAATTTTGTATTAAAATCACCTGCTATAACCAGAGTGGCCTTCGGATATCTATTAAAAACATTATTAAATACAGGATCAAGATCATCCAGCAATTTCCCTCTACCTAAGAGCTCTGCTTTAGGATTGCCGATATTTATTAATGCAAACAATTTAATTTCATTATTATTTACACCCAGTTCCACTATAGTTATTTGTACTTTGCTGGTATCCAGAACCCTTTCCACTATTCTAATTATTTTGGTGGGTACTAAAGTCAACAGGCCCGCTGAAGGTTGGCTCCTTCCATGTTTGATTCCCGGACTATTGATTGCAACAAAGCCATTTAAACTTGTGTTGTCTTGTTATGAAATTTCCTGAAGAAAAGCAATATGTACATCCTTCAATAATACACACCTGAGTAAACCTCTTTTTTTTATTCTATCATGTCCATGGATACTCCAACTTGCTATTTTTAGGTAATGAGAGAACACAGTATTCTATTGATCAGCAGCCCAGCCAGGCCATTCCTCTTCATCCTGTAGACCCATGAGAGAAGTGTACCTATTACGATATTTATATCTGGTAGATGGCCAATAGTAATTTGCTTCATTAGGAATAACAATCCTCAAGTTACCATTTCCTTTTTTTTTATTTTAATAATCTTTATTGTTTTTCTTCAGACAAATACATACCACCCGCTTCACCTCCCTCCCCCCTCCCTTTCTCAGATACATACAAAGAATTAAAAAAATTATATAGGAACTTTCTATTTGTTGCACATTTCATTATTATCATGAAGCCGATCTCAATTCTTTTGTTACTAAACAATTCATTACAATTTAATATCCACAATCGTTACTGATCCTTACCCCTCTATCCTCTGATCACATAGTATATCTATATTCAGCTTATCCACTCACAGCCTGTCTTTGCATCCATTGAATAAGCGAATTCCATAAAGCTAACCCTCGTTTACGTTTGTTCCTTCCCTTCCTTTTATATATGGCTACTTCTAGACTGCATGTCGCCAGCAATCTCGATCTCCATTGATGGAATACCGGTGGATTTGGATCCAACCAGGCTGAAGCGACACACATCCTTAGGACCGCCATTGCTACAAAAATCAGCCCTTGCATATATTTTGGGCGTTTTATATGACCTACACCGAGCATTATTTCATCAACTAAGATTGTAACTCTAACTTCAAAAATCTCTGACAAAAACAGGATATATCATCGATCAGCTTCATTAAAACTTCACATGTAGCAAAAATGTGTACACTATCAGCTTCAAATAAATTACACCTAGGACATAACGTTCCTTTTCCCGTCCCCCATTTAGCTATTTTATTTGAGGTGTAGTATAATGAAAAGAAGGTTTTATAGTATTGAGCTTGTAATTTTGTGGACATTATATGGGACTGAAATAGTTCATAAGAATGGAGAAGTATATCAGTAGGTACACCTAATTTAGTCTGCCATTTAGCCATACATTTATCCATATCGTCTGGATAGTGTGTATTCATCTGTTCATATATAGCCCCTATCTTTATTGTTGTTTTATTGGCCATATTCTCAATAGTTGGAATTACTTGAAATTTTATCCCACCTCCCCTTTTTTACATAAAAATCCCTAACTTGCAAAAATTTAAAGAAATCCCTATGACCTAATTTATAGTCCATCTGTAATTCCCTAAAAGCCTTCAGCCCCACAGTGGAATAAAAGCATCCTAATTGTGTAATCCCTCCCTGTATCCATCTATCCATACAGGCATCCCTGAATATCTCTGGAAGATTATTATTTTTATAAATTGGAGTGTAATGGGATAGCCGACCAATACTCATTAGTTTACGTATATTATTCCAGGCCTTATGAATACCAAAAATGGTCTTGAACTTAACTTTTTAAAGTAGCTATCGTTTAGGTGGCGCCATAAGTACCCTTTAGTTTCTTCACCCAGTAAAAGTTCTTGTGGTGTTGGGATACTACTATTTATTCTATTATCAATCCCAATTGATAGTAATTTGGCACAAAATTTCAGTGTAGTAGCCCAATAGTACAATTTAAAGTTAGGTAGCGCCAATCCCCTCTATCCTTGGGTAGAGTGATAAATCTCATAGCCGACGCGGTCTCTTGTATCCCCATAAAAACCTGGAGAATATGTTATCTATAGATTTAAACAATTGTGGTGGAAATTCCAAACAAATAGATCTGAAAAATATAAAAATCTAGGCAAAAGAGCATTTTAATCAGGTTACATCTCCCCCGAGAGATAGGTGTAGATTATTTAACCTGATCATGTCTTTTTTGTACGAAGTATTAAGGGTTCGAGGTTGTTATTGACTAAGCTCTGTAGATTTGCCGTTATACTAACCCCCAAATAGATAGCTTTCTCCATTACCCGATCATCGCTCATCGTAATTTTACTATTGAGGATAATCTGTGTTTTGTCTTGATTCAGTTTGTACCCGGATGCTCTTCCAAACGCTTCGGCCTCCTCTTCTATGACTCTGATTGCATTGATAGGGTCGCTAGTAACGAGAGCGATGTCATCCGCATATGCCAGTGTTTTAGTAGGCTGATCTCGTACCCATATTGGCGATATTAATATACTATTTTCGAGTTTACAAATAAAAGGATCTATATACATCGCAAATAAGAGGGGAGAGCACGGGCACCCCTGCCTTGTCCCTCTATTGATAACTACCTTATCGGACACTGCTCCATTAACCATTATAACAGCTGCTGGATCAACATATAACATTTGTACTGCTTTAATAAATGGTTCCCCCAGACCACTTCTAGACATTATCGTCCAGAGATATTTCCAGGAGACCCTATCGAAGGCCTTTTCGGCATCTAATAATATGAGTGCCATAGGGTCCCCTGTAACATCTGTCCAGTCAAGCAAAGAGATTACCCTTTGAACATGATCGGTTGTAGATCTCCCTGGTATGAACCCATGCTGACGTACCGATACGATTTTATGTATAATTGGTGCCATACGGGTCGCTAGTAATTTAGAGTAGATTTTTGAATCTCCATTTATCAGGGTGATAGGACGATATGACCCGAGTTCTGTAGGATCTTTGTGTTTTTTTAAAAATACTACAATCTTAGCTAATGACCATGATCCTGGCGGTCGTCCCCTTGAAAAATATGTGTGAATAGATCATACAATATTTTTTTTAATTGTGTAGAAAATTTAACATAAAACTCTGAGGGAATCCCATCCATACCCGCCGCTTTGCCTATAGCTAAACTGTTTATAGAAAGAAGAATTTCCCCCCATTGTGGTATACCATCCAATATTTCCTGATCCTCTACCCCCAGTCTTAGGGGTGGATTCTGATCCATATATTCTTCAATTATACTTTGTCGTATATTTGATTCCCCATATAGTTTTTGATAAAATTGTTGAAACGCAATTCTTATTTCATTAGGGTCGGTCTTTAGCCCATATACTGGATCTCTAATTGCCCTTATTAAATTAGCTGTGTTTTGTTCTCTAGCACGCACTGCTAACTGATGTCCGACCTGTTCACTAAGTTCATAAAAATTTTCCTTGTGCATTGTTGTTTTAGCTATTGCTTTTTCCGTTAGAATATCAATAATGTTATTTTTAGCTATCGCAATACCCCTCAATTCATTCCCAACTTTCCGTCCCTCTCGTACAGCCATTATCAATCCTTCCTCGGCTATCTTTAATTTTTCTTGTAGGACAGTCATTTTTTGTTTGGCTTTTTTATTGGCATTTAGTGAAAATCGCAACGTCTCCCCTCTAATCCCAGCCTTTAGGGTATCCCACACTATGTCTATTGATGCACTATTTACATTATCTTCCAGAAACCCCGGTATCCAAGTCGTCATATGTTTACAATATTCCTTATTTACCAATAAATCCCTTTGAAATGTCCAAGTTTTCACATTGGGATTTATTTCTCCATGTTCTATATTTACAACCAGAGGGTTGTGATCAGATAAAACTCTTGGTAATTTCTCTATTGTGCAATTAGAAATTAACGTGTTAGAAACCAAAACATAATCCAATCTAGCATGTCTAGCATGTGGGTGGGAATAATAAGTAAACCCAGGATCACCCGTATGTTCTATTTGCCAGCAATCAATCAAGCCATGTCTCTCACATAAATTTTTAAAAGCTTGAAATACTCTTGGCTTCCTGCCCCGGTATTGAAACCCTGGATCCACTGACCAGTCACGTGGGAGGTTTAGGTTAAAATCGCCACAAATTATTACTGGGAGAGGCCAGTGAGCGAGCTCATTAGAGATATATTCCAACACCTCCGGGTCATCACAAATATTGCCATATATTGTGCATAGGGTCATTTGTCTGCCATCACTATGTCGACATTCTGTGATCGACCAACGTCCATATTTATCAGACGCTGATCGAGTAAATTGCATCTCTCCCCTTTCGCAAGTATTGCCACCCCCTCATCCTTACTCCTTGTGTTGAAGCCGTAATCATTCTGTACCCTAATGTACTAAGCAAATGCCTTTGTGATCCTTCAATGTGTGTCTCCTGTATGCAAATAATATTAGCTCCTATTGATTGCAATCCGATAGCTACTCTCTGTCTTTTTTTAATGTCATTAAGGCCACAAATATTAACGGTAAGAATTTTTAACCTAACCATATTGTTTCTTATCCATCCTACCACACAATATAAGCCTTTCTGTTTTTTCTTTAATCATACAGTTTGTATTCTTATTTCTCATATCATTATCTACATTTCTTTTAAGTTGGTTCCTATTTACATCATTTCTACTCATCCCGGATCTGAGAATCCCCCCTTCCTCCCCCCACCCTCCCCCGCCCCTCCACCCTCCACCAATTATTAGGCAGCCAGGCTCAGACATGAGCCTGTGTGAGGACATCAGAAGTTATCCACCTTTCTAACCGCTCTCATACAGTTACCGATACAATACGTCAGTACCTATGTCACATATGATTCACTTCTACTTTTGACACGAAAGACAAAATAGATGAAAACCAACTTTTCACTTTTTAGATCCCCCAGATTCCAACACAATATCATCCAACATTTTTTGGGCTTGAATTTCTGAATTGAAATTAAAATTTTGCCCCTTATAGACCACTTTAAGTCTAGCCGGATTTTGCAGGAATACTAGTGCACCCGCTTTTTGAAATGGTGTCATTAATTGTCTAAGTCGCCATCTACGCTCCACTGTTGCGTGAGCAAAATCTGGTTTTGCAAAGTAAGCAAACCCCTCACACTGCTTCCTGGCGTTGGGTCGAGCTAAATCGTACACCGCCTGTCTTAGTATGAAGTTACCGAAGAAAACCAGGATAGCTCGAGGTAATGGTTTTGATTCGGTGGCATGCTTGGCTTGAGATAATGGAAATCGGTGAGCCCTCTGCACTTCTTTGTCCCAGTCCCAAGATGATAATTCAGGCAGTGATTCTTTAAGCATCTTCACCACAAATTTCCTCGTATCATTTCCTTCGAGATTCTCCGGCACTCCAAGCAGCCGCAGGTTATTCCGGCGTTGTCGATTCTCGTAGTCCTCCAGCTTCCACATCACGTCTTTTATGGTTTTGTCCTGAGAGGTAGCCTGTACCTGGAGGTTTTCGACTGATTTCTCCAATATTTCCGTCCGCGACTCCACCGTGCTCATTCGTTCTGCGATGTCCGAACAAATTTTCCCGACTTTTCGTACAGACCCTTGCAATTGTTTTGTGGCTTGTCTTGCTTGTCGGTTATCTGCCTTAACCTGGTCTTGAAAAGATCTCAAGGATTGTAAAATAAGAGCAAATGACGGGTCAAGGGAAGTATCCTTCTTGTTTTGCTCTGGTTCGCCTCCTATAGCTCCCGAGAGTTCTTTATCTACCTCTAGAGTCTCCTGAGACATCATTGATGAGGCTGAATAGTCCCATCTCAACTCGTCACTTCTCTCCTGATCTTTAGAGGTATTCCGACGCAACCTTGAGACTCTCTTGAGTCTCTTTTTAGCAGTTGTTGGTTTTTCTGCTGGGCTACTATTTTCTGAGCGCGAGGAATCACCATCTTCTCTGCTATCGACAGTACTAATGTCCGATTGTTCGGACTCATCAGTAAGGGAGAAAAACTTTTCCCCAGTTACATCTAATGTTAGTGCGCATTGTTCAATGAGCCCTCGCACTACTACCCGCTGGGGAGGTAATAAATTACCATGAGGGTCTGAAACATCTGGTAGCGTATCTTTGTCGACAAGATTACTAACTTGAATTGGCTCTTGCTCAATTGGTAAGTGCTTCGTTATCTCACCTTGATTATTAGCCCCTTCCTCCGCTTGTAGTCCCTCTGTCAACCAAATCTTTCCCACCAATGACAGATTCAACCCAGGTTGTTCAATGTCATTTGGTATTTGTTCAGACTCCTCAGTTTGCTCATTTCCCAGACCTGGGCTCTCTATGGGTATTTTTTCCCCCCCTACATCTTTCAAATCGTTCTTGGGTAAAAATAAGCTGGTAATAGCCGGTTGAGTTTTCGCCATTTCGCCAGGGGGTTTATTTTTCCGAATGGTTGCCTTTACTGTAGAGTCATATTTCTTTTTTTCACCCGATACAGGTATTACCTTATTTTGTTTGTCCATTCGAGAAGGGCGATCACCTCTCTGTGTATCCATTTTCACCTCCAGCCCATTTGACTGCTCCGTGGCAGCCCCCGTTCCTCGCTTTCCTCTGACTCGCGTTGCCATTGACACTGACAACTCTTCCGGAGACGCGCTGGGTTTCCACGGAGACCACGTTGCAGCGTATGCGCGCCCGCCTCCAGCGACCGCCGTCAGTAGAAGCCGCGCCAGACGCTCCCAACTCCGGAGCTCCTGCCAGGCGTTCCCGCTACACGAGCCACGCCCGCCACAGATCGCTGCCGCCTCTACACACCCCAGGGCATCGTAAGTCCTGCCACCACACACGGTCCCTCGCATGCCGCGCCTGCCGTGGATTGATTTCGGAAGTATATGTGAAGCCCAGGTAAGAGAGCGGTTTTCACAGGCTTCTTACTCCGACGCCATCTTGCCGCCCTCAAGTTACCATTTCCCTTGGGACTGATGCCATATTGACGATGAGGAAGAATAGTTTTATTACTTGATTGGGATGAAATGTGTTCCCTCTGTTTCTTAGTCAGACCCTCAAGATAGACTATGGTGTAATTACTAAAGAGGAGGAAGGCTGGCGCAGGGAACCAGTAGAATCAGCCACCTGCAAAGTTCTCTACCTTGGTGGCTAGGAGGCCTGGATAAAGTGCTCCAGGTGGCAAGAGCTCGCCACCAGAGAAAATGAGTCCAAGAACAAGTAAAACAGCCAAACAGAGCCTGAGATATCAGCAGGAGGACTTGACCTTTGACCCCTCCAGCACAACCCAGGAGCACTTGGATCTCTGCTGCCTGGTGATTCTCTACCCGCAGGGTGGGCCATGGCCCGGTGGTCGCTGCAAGAAGCATCCACCATTGTGAAACCCTGGGAGGGGGCATATGTGGGGGGCACCTCCTGAGAACACAGGAGGATTGGGGATCCCAAGCCCCAGGCCTGTTCTTTAATCTAGGGGGGCCTGGGACCCTAACTTTGGGCCCCCGATGTCACCATCTACAAGGGGAGCTTCATCGTGCCCCACCTGAGAGAGTGAGGAGGAGGCGGGCCCGAGATCCCAACTCCAGGCTCCGGTAGAGAGGAGGAAGATGGGGGAGTGTTCCTGCACTCCTCTCATCTATGGAGGCCTGACCCGCTCCCCGTGCCCGTGTCTGGAGGGAGCAGGTGGCCACCACCACAACAACCCATCTGCCTGCAGGAGTGGGCATGAGAGAAGAATGCTGCCGGCTCCCATAGACAGCCAAGGAGCGGCTGTCTACACTGGAGCCAGGTGGGGAAGCTCGGGGTGGACTCCCTGGGCTGCCCCCAATGCTCATAGGACAGAAGGGTGCCTGAGTAGGACCAGGCACCCCCAGAAAAAGAAAGAGCTGTGTGGTGTGAGGACACACGGCAAGAAAAACTAAAGAAAACGAAAAGCAGCAGCTCTCCCTGGAGCAGTGGGAGAGCCACTCATTAAGTATTCACTCTCCCAGAAGAGTTCCCCATAATGCCCTGCAGGGCCTGTAATAACAAAACAATTTTTGCTACTTGTGGTGGCCCCAGGATGGTGGGGTCACCACCAACATGGAAAAGAAAGCCCAGGGGAGCTGCAGAAGCACCACAGCACCCCTAAAGAGACCCAAAGAGTGTTTCCCCAAAATACTTACCCTTAGTTGGCAGGGGCACAGGAAGGAAGACCACCCTGGGCTTCGTTCTTGGTTCAAGCATTCCCCAGGCTGGAGCATTTGCTTTACAGCTGGGAGTGTAGCGCTGCACTCATTAAGGCTTGCTCTGTGACTACAGTTATTGTGGCCTGAAGGTGTTTATAAAGGTACTTGTTGTACAACACCTTCTAGGGGCTCAGTCTATGTTTACATGTGTGTGATCACATTGTGATATCTTCTAGTGGCTGTTCTTATGACTGTCTTTTCATCGTTTGGAAGTGTATAAAAACACAAAGACAGGTGATGTTCAGTTTTAAATGCTTTATTGATATAATAACATTGACAGTGATGACTGATCAAAGTGCATATACTTTATTAACATTAATAAGTGCATTTACACATGGTTATTATTGACTATTGCTTTTTCTCCTAAAATGATCATGTTATTGACGTGTGGTTTGTTGATCTTGAACTTTTGACCGACTTAACTGATGCATTTATATGATGCTTTAGGGGGGAGTCAAAAGTGATGACATAATGTCATTAAAGGTATTTCTACCAGTCTTATGTATATTTCTAAATTACTGCATAGTATTAAGTAGTGTGTCTGTGTAATAAATGTACTTTTACTTTTCTAAAAGAAAGGCAAAGACTGGAGAATTATTTATTGAGTGTTATTATTTTGTGCCAGCGAATGGTGATTACTAGCCCACACCACCTCCCTTGAGCAGGCCTTGGACTGGTCTGCTCTGCTACCCAGAGAGAGTGAAGCGCTACATTGGGGTGTTTGGTTCCCAGTAGAGGGCAAATGTGGACCCATCACTTGTGCAGGCAGGGAAGCATCAAGGATGGTCGTCGATGTAGTGCGAAGAGCAAGCCTGGTGTCACGGACGGTTGTTGTTGTAGAGCAAAGACCCTGTTGTCATAGCGAGCGGCCGGGCAGAGCTTCACGATGGGGTTCCCAGTGAGCAGTTGATGCTGTAGTGCGAAGGGTTGGGTTGACGGAACTTTGCATTGGGGGGCTGTGGAAGCGATGAAGTGATGGCACTAATGGGCCTGTTCGCAGTCATGAAAAGCCCCAAAATTTCAATTTAGCTCCACTGAGGCAACACTAAGCGTTTAGGACCAGAGGGGCACCACTTGGGGGCTTTCTACAGCTGGATCTGGGTGCTGGCGCAGATGGTTGGGAGCCTGTTATGTCCTTGTGGCTCTGAAGAGGTGGTCAGCAGACTAGCCCTTGGAGTCACTGTGGGAGTCCTGTGTTCATGTGCCTGTCCATTCTCTCTGACTCAGGCAGGAAGGCAGCAGCCCAGCAAGGAAGTAGTCCAGCAGGGCAGCAGTCCAGCAGAGTGGCAGTACTTTCAGCAGCACAGCAGTCCTTCTTCGTGGTAAAGTCTCCACGGGTCCAGAAGTGAACTGAAGAGTTGGTGTGTGAGGTCCAACATTTATACCAGTTACCTCCTTTGAAGTTGGAGAAGTTACTAAAGGTTTCCCTTTGAAGTGTAAAGGTTTCCTGCCTCCCCTGCCCAGGCTCCATACTAACTATGGGGGGTAGGCAGCCCTTTGTATGGAGGCAAGACACAGCCTATTCAAGTGTAAGTAGGATTGTGCCCAGCTCCACCCTCCCATACTGCCAGGGATGGCCCATCCAGGCACACCTAAGCTATCTATTGTGTGTGGCTGTCTAGGAGGAAAACCAAAGCCCAACTGTCAGCTACACACAGTCATGTGAACCTGTGACAAGCTGCAGGCCCTAATTGGATAAGGCATGAAAATGCCAATTTTCTAAAAGTGGCATTTTCAAAATTTAAACCAAAAAACGGACTCTACCATAACAGAGGATTTTTCATTACAATTCCAAAGACACCGAACATGAACTGTTTGCCTGTTTCTATTTGGTAGTTACAGCCTATTAAATGTAATGTGGTAACTCCAATGTCCTCCTATGGGAGAGGTAGGCCTTGCAGTAGTGACAAATTATTTTGAGAGTTTTTCACTATCAGGAGATGTAAAATTAAAAGTACATGTCCAACATTTGAAATACACTGCACCCTGCCCCCTGGGCTGTCCAGGGCCTACCCCAGTAATGACTTATGTGTATTAAAAAGGAAGGTTCTGGCCTGACAAATGGTTTCCTTTTCCAGACCGAAATGGCAGTTTAAAACTGCACACATGGGCTGTAATGGCAGGCCTGAGACATGTTTAAAGGGCTACTTAAGTGGGTGGCACAATAAGTGATGTAGGCCTACTAGTAGCATTTAATTTACAGGCCCTGGGTACATAGAGTACCTCATTACCAGGTGCTTATAAGTAAATTAAATATACCAATTGTAGATAAACCAATGTTACCATGTTTTAAGGAGTGAGCATATGCACTTTAGCACTGGTTAGAAGTGGTAAAGTGCACAGAGTCCTAAGGCCAGCAAAAACGAGATCATCAAAAATGGAGGAGGAAGGTAAAAAGTTTGAGGGAAGACCACCCTAAGGCTGACAGGTCTAACAGTACTGATCTTGACAGCAGAGAAGGAGGTTAATAAGCATTTCTGTTATCAATTTTATCTTGCTTCATTTCAGTTTCAGGAAAGTCAGTTTCATATCAAGAACACAGAGAGTTAGTTACATGGAGATATATTCAAGGTAAGAATCACATTTACTAGCCATACACTCACCATCAAGTACCATAACTGCTGTAGTTGCCCGAGCATTGTGAATCAAAGTTTCACTGCACTGTTGCATATCTGTTAATTGTTCAGATATCACATCCTCACTGGTTTCAGTGAGTGGTTCTTATTTGAACAAAGATTCCATTTCAGCACCTGCCCCTGTCATGTAACAGTTCTTGCCACTGTAGTCATTTTTATCACCTTGCAGAATTGCTACTGCTTCAACAAACTGACACATCCTACCTTTACAAACACTTAGGGGTATATTCACAAGAACGTGCGCTAAACATCTCAAAAAAATGTTAACGCAACTTTACACATCGCAGTCTATCGCAGGAAAATAACCCTGTGTTAACGTGGAATTCACAACACGGCGGTACCATGAGATAGTTTGCCGAAAACGCGGCCAATGTCCGTGATACAACCACTGCGACGGAGATAAAAACACAAACCCCAACACAAAAAAAGTGCGATGAGCCCATTCGCGATGAGGAAAGCAGCGATAAGCAGCGCCAAGCCCGCAACACACACACGGCAGGCGGGAATAAGCACAACAAAAGCAGCAAAAAGGAAGACAAACCAAACAGAAAACAACAGCGAAGCGCAATGGAGGCAGCCGGAGCTAGTACACAACCCCACAAGCCCCATTGGCAACAAAACATTGTACATGGCAGTTCATCGTGGACAAGGTGAATGCAGACGGAGAGCGGAGGAGGACAATGGATTAAAACCAGAACAGCTGGAATGATGCGAAACGCAAAAACAAGCAGAAACACGCCAACAACCAGAAGGCAGCAATGCACACCGGAGGTGGGAGTCCAGCGCCACATCAGGAGCTGGATGACATGGAGGAAAAGGTGTCCACCACATCAGTCTGGAGATGGTGGCAGGAGTCGGGGACCGGAAACTGCTCAAAATCAACAGACACAACAGCAACAGGGAGAGGAACGACCAGGGACTGGGGGGACGGGGGGAGATGGGCACAATGGCACACATGCACAATTAAGCACAGCACAACTGCACACAAACCATGCCCAAGAGTAACAACACCAACCAAGAGCACAAGTCACACAAGTCGGCAATATCATACCACTGAACAAGCACAGAAGTGAAAACCACAATGCCTGAAAGGGAGAAGGGTGAGCCAAATCAGAGCTGAAGGGCCATCTCACACACAATGCAGCACACACACATAGGAAGCAGAGCACCCCAACATCGAACACAAAGTGGTACAAACACCAACATTTGCACAACCGAACACAGGACACAAGTGCACCCGCTTGTGGCCGGTAAATGGCCATACGCATCTAGCAAAGCACGAAACAGGGACATGATAATGCACAAGTACCAACCCACAGCCCTGATGGGGTAGCAATGCATGTATGGCAGGCACCCAGATAGGCCGTGACACACACATTTGCATACATATCAACACTCATCACAGTTGGAGACAAGTGAAGGCGCGGAAACTCCATCAACAATTGCGTGTCAGTATGGCCAAGAGAAGTGCCACAACATGCAGACCAATGCAGCAGCATGTCTGAATGAGGAACGTTGGAAAGCACCCATGTCCACCCCGGGGGAGTCCATCACCCACACAAGTCACTGCCAACGAGCGTTGGTTGTCCGCGCATGTATCCGGAGTCCAGGCCAATGCATCCATGTCCACTGTCATCTTGGGACATGTGACCAGATCCCCAACATGCAATCAGGCACCGGGACACATGCAATGGGTCACATTCAGTTGTGGCTGCAGGTACATTGTCACTCGTCCATGAACGCGAGTGCAGCAGCGTAGGCCAACATTTCCAACATGAGCTCGTTGTCGACTACATCTAACATGTTGGCGACGTAACCCATCAGCTGTCCCGGACTGATGTGCTGACTCCAACCCCTGGCCCCAATTGGCACTAAAGCCCAATAGGGGAGCGGCTCAATGTGGTCACTGCACACGACGACTCGTGCAATCTCCCAGGTCCAGTTGCCAGCATGCATGCCAATCATCCAGGCATGCCATAAACGGGCATCACGGTGACACTCCTGGTCGTGGGCCAACAGAGGGCGCACACACACGTCGAAATCCAGGTCAGCTACCGTTACGTTGGAGAGGCAGACATCCATGGTCCACTCGAATATGCACGAGCAACAATGCAACACAGGCTGAACGCAGGTGACGTTGGCAAGGCGGAAGCTTAGCCGGTAACTGATCCGCAGCACTGCCAATGGCAGTGCCCCCAGTACATGCAGTAGATGTGCACGGTACCGGTCCACGTGACTGGAGTTGTGCATGTGTCCGGGATGGTCTGCCATTGCGTCAGTGGCTCTGCTTGAAGCGGCACTGTGCTGACCCGCGCCAGTCCTGTGGATGAAAGGGCACAGCTCGGATCAATGAGCAGTGTCTGTGTGCAACGGGTGCAGGCCTGGGGTGGGGTGGGAGTACGTGTGAAGGCCATTTCATGCACGCTAACTACGACCAAGGACTTCTGTGTGTGGGATGTGTATACGTTGGTCTTACGTCGGGCAGTGCGTAGTGTGGGAGTCGCCAGCAAATGCTATTGTATCTGTCAGAGGGTGCTGGGCACATGCAAGTCCCAGCTCAGAGCTGCAGATGTGCTTCCGCCTGATAGTTCAGACACAGGACCTTTCATCCCTACAGTAACTTTACCATCTGCTTGCATACAGGAGATGTACAGAGGCCTGTCGTGGGTGGGGTGGGATGTCTGCGACCCAGGGAATCATGGATGATATGCCGAGCACGTGGCACATGAGCGGCCTCACTGTGTGTTACGTTGCCTCAAAGCTGCTCCTCCCTCCCACGAGCCCCCACACTTGTGTGCGCTGCGCAGTTGTATCACGTGCACTCCTACGGCACACCATTGTCATGCCTGTCTGCGCATGTCCAGAGGCATGTCAACAACACCGTGAAGCTGGCCGTTGAGGGTGTGCGGCCACGTAAGTGTAGGCCAATGGCCTGGACAGGGCGGACACAGGTGTACAGTCCATGGCTGGCTGTGATCGCGCTGTGATTGAGGCTAGGCAGCTGACTTATGCAGCCGCAGGACTGATACACACAACACTTGGCATGTATGAGCCAAGACCCCGAGCGGTCTTGCACTCCTACATTTCCCCGTACGTGCGGGCCCGCCCTCCGGGTGCATGCTACATTCCAACATTGACTACTGTGGCCCTGGTGCCGACAACACTACAACACAGAGAAACGCTTACCGCACTTCCTGCTCAAGGCCAGACCAGAGCCACGCCCTGATCCCCCTGCCGAATCAGCACACCCCGGCGCTGACCTGACGTACGCCGGACCAGCACAAGCCGCTTGTGCATGCAGGGGGGGGCGGGTGAAGCTACAAGTCCAAGGTCTTAGCCGCTCCTTAGGTGACATGATATCGTCCGCTGAAGACAGCACACTGTGATGTTGCAGGGCTCGGGCCCACATAATGACCACACGGACACACTTGCTTAGATGGTGTGAATGGCTACGGGCACATGCGCCCGGCCACGTTTATTAGAAGGCTCACATGTCGAGTGACACCTGTGTTGGATGTGTGTGGGGTGTGTGTACACCAGCCGTCATGGAGTGCCTGGTGCAGTCAAAAAACGACAACAGTGTACATCGTTAAGGACACAACCATTCAACCATAAAGGCTCCATGACTTGAGCTGCACAGAGTTAGTGGCCCCGGATGCACAGATTATTGCACGGGCCTACCACCATGGGCCGCTGACTTGCGGTGCACTGGGGCAGGGTCACGAGAGCAGAGCAGGTTCTCGTAGATGACAAAGGGGGTTGTCGCGGAGTGTCTCGGTGGACAGTGGAAGGTGTACCCCCAGGGCATGATACAGAGGGCAGAACCACGCAGAAACAGTCACTATGGTGGAGATGAATGGAACAGACACATGTCGAACACCAAGTCCGTCCCAGCCAGATGATGATGCAGACAACCCCCAGGCCATGGACTCAGACGCCACCAAAGTACAACCAGAAAGTGCCCAGGACTCATTGCGCACAGAGTTAGTGGCACCAGTGCTGATAGGGGATGCCGCCTGCGATGAGGCATGTCCAATGGTGTGGACTCCTCCATAAGTTACCCAAGACATAGTTCCACATGTGGGACCTACTGGACCGCAGTGTAGGCCTGAGGCAGCGGTCAACAGGGGCCCTCATCCAAGTGTCGCCGGCTTACGTTGGATGGTCCCACCAGCCTGCGTAGTTCAGGTTCGGTGGCACCACGGGACGCGGACTTGCGGTGAACAGGGTTAGTGGCACCAGGTCAGTTGTTGCTAGTGTTCGGTCACCTCCGTGATGAGGATCCGGCTTTCATCCAGACTGAACCGCATCTTCCTCTTACTCCTCTCTGTGCATTCACTGGTATGGACTCTGCCATTCATGAATCATGACTAAGTGCTGGATGTGGGACCTACTGGACCGCAGTGTAGGCCGGGGGCAGCGGTCAGCACGGGCCCACAGACACGTGTCGTGTGCTTGCGATGCAGAGTTTGGGACACTGATCGAAGGGAGTTCAGTGATATATACACGGCAATTAACATTTGGTCACTGCCATTCAAAACTCAGGACACAGTTCCACATGTGGGACCTACTGGACCGCAGTGTAGGCCTGAGCCCTCATCCAAGTGTCGCCGGCTTGCGTTGAACAGGGTTAGTGGCACCACGTGTCGCAGGCTTGCGTTGAACAGAGTTAGTGGCACCACGTGTCGCAGGCTTGCATTGAACAGGGTTAGTGGCACCACGTGTCACAGGCTTGCGATGCAGACTTTGGCTTCACTGATCAGAGGAAGTATAGTGATGTGGACGCTGCCACAGACTTGGGGTCACTGCCATTCAAAACTCAGGACACAGTTCCACATGTGGGACCTACTGGACCGCAGTGTAGGCCTGAGCCCTCATCCAAGTGTCGCCGGCTTGCGTTGAACAGGGTTAGTGGCACCACGTGTCGCAGGCTTGCGTTGAACAGTGTTAGTGGCACCACGTGTCGCAGGTTTGCAATGCAGACTTTGGCTTCACTGATCGGAGGGAGTATAGTGATGTGGACGCTGCCACAGACTTGGGGTCACTGCCATTCAAAAATCACGACTCAGTACAACATGTGCCAACAACTGGGCCGTAGAGTACGCCGGTGGGGTATGTCAATGAGAAAGGAGTACTGTGGGCCAGCGTCGTGGAGGCCAGCGATGGCCTGCGGAGGCTGAAAAGGTTGCGGGACTGGGGCTTGGAGCTTGCTCTGGCACGTGGTGGGCCCTCTTTGACACACGCCGGTGTCGGCAGGTGAGCGGAGCCTCCTTGGTGCGCTGGGGCAGGCATGACGGGTCTGGGGACCAGCGGCCTGGGGTGCAGCTGGCGCACAGGGACGCAGGCCCCGCCGCGCACGGCGCCGGCCTCGTGGCGGGCTGAGAGGCGCCGCCCTGGCAGACATGTTGGCCATTCCGAATGAGAACCACGCCCAGTGCAACAGGCTTTTTATTCACACCCCTACGCAGGCCTGGCGTACGCAGGGTCAACCCACTCCGCCTGCGCATACAGGGGGGGACATAACGAGCGACATTTCCACATTCTGCCCCACAGCCTGTGGGGACATGGTAGCGTCCACTGGCCACTACACTCCATGCACCAGCAGTTGATGTCCACATGGCCATTTCCGTGGTTTGCACACTGAAGTCTGTCCGGCACATCCACGCCACACCTGGCATTGGGTAGGTTCTCATTCATTAGTCATTTGCCGCTCTCGCACATGCCTGCTCCAAGCCTCTCCTCACATTCTGCTATTGTGTGGCTGTGGTGCCATGCCGTGGCTGGGTTGTGTGCATGGCAAGCCCAGGTTCCCAATGGAGTCATGCTGTCGTGTCTGGTCGGTTGGCATGTTGTGTGGCATGTTGCATGTAGTTTTGCTGCGTGCCCAGTGCCAGTGTCGTGAGTTGCATGACTGTGGAGTGGAGGTGTGTGGTGTGTTCATTTGGTACTTACCAACGAGCAATGCATTTCCATAGGTGCCATCCTGGGAGCGCTGGTTGATGATGAACTGTCGGGAGATGTATGAATCATGCACACTGCCTGGGGAGTTGGCCACAACATAGTTGAGGAGTCCCTGGTGGTCCAATATTGCCTGCACATTTATGGAATGCATGTGCTTTCTGTTGTAGTAGTCGTGTGCAGTGTCGGCAGGGGGCACGAGGGGTACATGTGTGCAGTCGATTGCCCCCAACACGTGAGGGAATCCAGCTATGGCATAGAAGCCTTGCTTGGTCTCCAGCTGCTCCTGCGCAGTGTGGGAGAAGTTGAGGTGCTGGGGTACCAGGCTGATGATGGCATCCAGGACAGGTGTGATGAACTTGAATAGGGCTGGCTGTGAGACTCCTCCGACTCTGGCAGTTGTGGGTTGGAAGGTACCAGAGGCCAACATGTGCAGCACAGCCGGCAGCTTTGTCTGCAGAGGGATGTTGGTTGTCCGTTGTGTTGGTACCGTCAGTCTGTGGGCGATGTGGGTGAGGATGCGGAGGATGGTTGTCCTTTTGGGCCTGTAGTGGGCAATGGCCTCCTCTGGCGTTAGGTCTGTGCGGCTGGTGCATTTAAGGTGGGTCCGCTGTCTTTGTCTACGCTGCCTCTGTGGTGGTCCGGGGGGGAGCAGGCGGGGCCTGGGGGTGGTGGCGGGCCTGGGGGTGGTGGAGGTGGGTGTTGTGGCCCTCATGGGTCTCCGAGCTGCATGATCATTGGCTCCATGGCATCTGTGGGTCTTCAGATGTGGCTCTTGGCTGGGCTCCCTTTCATACTGCAGGTAGTCATCCTGCTTAACACCAGCAGAAGGCAGGTGTTAATTCCCTGCTGCTACCGCGGCTTATCGCCTGTTTTTGGTTCGCATCGCAGATCTGGCAGTTTGTTGTGAAAGTGGTGTTGTGGTGTTTTCGTGAGTTTTTGCACGGGAACGCCTACTATGCATCTCAATAGGGTTAGTTGGTGGTGTCACCCGTGGAGACAAATTTTGCGGCAGTTATCGCGGGAATACTGGCGATGTCTGCAGTTTGCACCCGCTTGTGAATGGGGCGTTAAATCTATCTCCACTTTTGATGCGTTAAGGTGGCGATAACTCGGCGATAAGTCCTTGTGAATATGCCCCTTAGGGTGGTTCCTTCTGTGACTACAGTGTGAGCACTATATCTGAAGTAAAAAACAGAAAACCCATACCAGAAATTAGTACTGTATCATGATTGTTTTTGAGAGCAAACACAATGTCCCATAGCAACTGTATGTTTGCCACCCATTTAAATTTTAAATTCTATGTACTTGGATAGAAACACGCTGTAAGAAGAGTAAAAAATAAAATCTGTATCTAAACAAAACAGTACTAGCAAAATGTTTTGGAATATTTCTCAAATTAGATTTTTTAAATCATTTTTCTCAATTTCATTGGAGAAATGTAGCTCATTTCTGGAAAGAATAACCACTCACCTGTTTCTACCAGACCCCCTGCTTTTACTCTACTTTCAGTATTCTTAGAAGTGGATATGTGGATTGTACTTCTCAGAGTTTCCTCCCAAACGGGTGAAATAAAGTACTGGAGCTGGACCACCTCCCATTGCCAAGGTGTAACTCCTGTGCTTGAACAGAAGTTCACAAATACGCCCATTGATGTCCTGAAAACACTTCTTATAGTCCACTATAGTGTGTGGTTGTGAATATATGGTATTCATCTTTTGGGTGATAGTATTCCAAATCTGAGTGCGTGACTATTACTTGTTTTTTGAAACACGATGTCCCATCAGCAGGGCTTTCTCCTTCACAACCTTCTCTGCTTAAACATGCAACTCATGGTCATCAAATGTATATTTTTTTGTCCTATCTGGAGACATGATGTCAACTAATAAAAGTACATTTTCTGACTGGCTGGCGCATATCAAGGATGGAATTGTAGGGAGTTATCCAAATTAGTTGTTAATGGCAAGAAGACTTTCATGATATAAGATCAAAAGGAGTGCAGCAAACGCTGTCTTATAAATATATAAATTTGGAGTAAGGTTTATAAAATGTTCTAGCTAAGGTTTTTTAATGTGCTTCTCTTCCAGCTTTTTATATAGGCCATATAATGTTTGTGTCTTATCTGTGGGAATGAATGCAAAATGAAAACTGAGAAACCACAGTGGAGAAAACCAAATTATGGAAAATCAATTGTAAGGAAAGAACTTTTGAGGAGATGCAAAAAAATCTAAAACTAAAGGAAACATTTTAAAGGAAAGATAATTTTAAGGAAAAATCCAAAATTACATTAAACTTGGGTGTAGTTCAGGACTACTGTGGGGTTTTTGCGTTCAGGGATGGGTAATGTTTAGGGCGATGAGGGGATTTTATGGGTCAGGAAAAGTTGGAGTTCAGGCATAGAAAAGGGTTTTTAGGTTTCAGAGATGGGGGGTATATGGGTGGTGAGGGGTATTAATGGTTCACAGATGAGTGGTGTTGAGGTGTTTTTAGGTTTCAGGGATTTTGGAGTGTAAGGGTGCTGAGTGGTTTTAGGGTTCATGGATGGGCAGAGTTTAGGGCTTGTGAGAGAGTTTATAAGGCTCAATTATAGGTAGCAGTTGGGGTGGTGAAGAGTTTTGAGGGTTCAGGATGGTGTAGAGTTTAGGGTGGTGAGGGGTTTTAAAGATTCAGGGATCGTGGAGTTTAGACGTAGAAAGGGTTTTTTAGGGTTCAGGGATGAGTAGTTTAGGGGGATGAGAAGTTCTTTTGGGTCATGAATGGCTGGTGTTTCAGGGTGGTGATGGTTTTTAGGGTTCAGGGATGGGTGGAGTTAGGGGAAGTGAGTGATTTTATGGTTCAGGGTGATGGATTTTTGGTATAAAAGGGTTTTTAGGCTTTAGGGAAGTGGTGAGGGTTTAGGGGACAGGGATTGATGGCATTGATGGTATTTAGGGGTAGCGAGTGGTCAGCGATGGATGGTGTTTACGGGTGGTGATGGGTCAGTGAACTAAAAGCATCCGAAGTAATTGTTTGACAGTGAAAAGGATATAAATATGAAATAGTGTCTTGTGAAGTAAAGCACTGAAATTAAAATCCCCGACAAAACTGTTTCTGAAAGTAAGACCTAGAACCATTGCATCTACACTTAAAAAATAAGCATTCAAAAGCCAATTTCGACCAAACAGACATTCTATGAATTGATATCTGCAAAAAAGGTAAATGCTATTTATTCTGTAAATTTCCATTAAACAGTTTAGATGAAATGATTTCTCAGGAATGGTATTCCATGAAATCATTTTATTATGAAATCACATACAGCCGTTTGTATTGTATATTTAGATAAAACAAAACTCACATTTTCACAAAATTAAAATCCAGATAGCCTGTCACTTTATCTGTGTTTGCATAAATACTGTGTACTATAAATGTGGATATCCGGTAATATTACTAAGGTTCCCTAAATCATCACGTACTCCCTTCATGTATATCTGGTTACTTTATTAGTGTTTGTGTACATATCCAGTTACATTATTAGTGTTTGCTTAAATATAGCACCGACTATATCTGGATGTCTGATAATGGTATTACTTCATTTACATATATCTGGTTACATTACATGCTAGCTAAATATTACGTCCTATATATATCTTGGTGTGAAAACACCATGATAAACTCTCCATAACAGGAAATACATCACAGGAAGTAGTCTTACTCACTGCATAGAAATACACACCATTAGAAAGGAAAATACAGATTTTACTAAAGACTGATTTAGTATGCGATTTAAACATTTATCTAATTTAAAAAAAAAAGTCTGGTAGAAATATGGCATCAGAAAGTCTTTGAAAGAAAAAATATCAGGAAGGGAACTGAGTGCACTTGTTGATGTAGTTTTGATGGAGGAGGCATACCTGCTGGGCACATACATTTTAAAAGAGAGTGCTAATGTATAAGGTAAATTGTGGACAGACAGTAACTGACCAAGTAAATGTTGTCTCCAGAAAAAAAGAAACTAACAGTGACAGATATGAAAAAAAAAGTTTGTGGGGCATATTATCAAGAAACGGCGTTAAAATTATCGCCACTTTAGCGGCAGAAAACTGCCGCTAAAGCGGCGATAATGGGCTTGATAATATGCCCTTGAGAATTCCAATAGAAGCCCATGTTCTGGTGTCAACATGGGCTTCTATTGGAATTCTCAAGGGCATATTATCAAGCCCATTATCACCGCTTTAGCGGCAGTTTTCTGCCGCTAAAGCGGCGATAATTTTAACGCCGTTCTTGATAATATGCCCCTTAGTGATTTGAAAAGAAGTGTGCATAGCTTCATGATGAAGCACCAAGAAGACAGGCCAGGGAAAGGTGACTCACGTTTACCACCATTAACGTTGGTGCCCTTGGAGGAGAAGGTGAAGTCAATTAAAATGTTATTTAGCCATGAGGAAGAAACTTGTATAGTAGAAAAAGAAGGTGACACTAAATACAAATAAAATTAATTTTTTTCATGGGACAATATTTCTTAAATTATAATGTAAAGAGAAAATCGTGTTGTAAACATTAAAAAAAGTAAATAAAAGCTTTTGAACTTTTTCAGATCCTATCGCCACAATGGAGAAGAAGTGGAGGCTTCTACAACTCATATTGCACCTGTCATAAAACATGCACGGGCATATCCTTATCTGAAAAGACCACCTCGTTAGAAAACAAGTAAAGCATAAGCTAGCAACTCTACATTCATAAAAGTGCCTGCAGCAGCTCAATTACCAAACTTAACCAAAAACGTCATTAATGATACAGTTGACATAATTTAATTGGAGAAAGGGACATTTTCTTCCTCTATATCTGCTGACACTGGTAAGTCTAATGAACATGACATTTCTGGACCGTCATTCACATCTTGATGCAAGGAGATAAAGGTAAAAGAATCTGTTGGAGAAGACAATGATAACATACAAGAGATTCAGGCCCAGATTTTTCAAGCCTTAACCTTGTCTGTTTATCGCGCAAGGCAAAGCAAGTACAACGCAAAGTCTTCAGTAATATTTACAAAGCCATGCAAGGGGCGGTTTTTGCCACCTTGCGTGGCTTTGTAAAGACATGGAATGCTGTGCTGCTGCTTGCACTGCGTTACGATACATTTAAAGCTGGGAGGTGTTCCATGGATGAAGCCTGGGAGTTCCGATGCATCCACCCATGGATTTTGCGCATTCCCATACTTACAAAGACTTGTAAACCTGGAAATGAGTCAAGATGCTACACCTTCCCCATTGAGACATAACAAGGAGACATAGCTTTATTTATCCTCCTTAATTCCTCTTTCCACATGTGCTGCATGAAGTTGCCCATTCCTGCACACAAACAATCCTGTCTGTAGCGCAAGCACCCTTGCTCTATAGTGCAAGGCTACCTGCATTGGCACTAGGCTGCACAAAGGAGAGAGAAAAAATGCTTCATATCTTTGTAAATATGGAGCATTTCTGCTCTCTAACTTCCACGCAACGCAGTGCAGTAACTCTGCTTGCTCTCCTGCATTGCGTGAAAGATCTGTGAATATGCCCATCAATGTTTTACTGACTTTGACAGAGAAAAGGCACACCAAGAGTCCTCTCAAAAAGACACAAATTGGTCCAGTGATTCTGAGTGTGATGAAAATGTGAGGTTTCTATCACAACATCCAGCTGGCACTTTGCAAAATGATTTAAGGAACAAATTGGGTTGGATGGATGTATTAGTAGATCCTCAACAACTACTTGTAGAACTCATAAGCTGGGGCATCATGAACTCCCCACTTTAGCAGCCACAGCGGGGTGGAGTTATTTATGGGCCTCTTCTGTCTACAACTTGGCAGACAAAGGCTCATAAATAATGTGAAAGGGTGGGTGAGTAAATAAGTGATTGAGCGAAAGGATGGATGGGTGTGTGAGTGAGTGAAAGGGTGGGTGGATGGGTAAGTGAAAGTGTGGATAGGTAGATGAATGGATAAATGAGTAAAAGGATGGCTGTAAGGATAGATGTGTGAATGAATGGATAGATGAATGAGAGGGAGGATGGATGGGTGTATGGATGAGTGAAAATAAGGATTGATGAAAGAAAGGAAGGGTGCATGGATGAATGAAAGGGTAGAAAGATGAATGAGTGAAAGGATGGATGGATGATGAAAGAAAAGATGGATGGGTGAGTGAGTGACTGAAAGTATGGGTAGCTGACAGGATGGATGGATAGAAGGATGGATAGATGGATGGATGAATGGATGGATTGATGGATGGATGGGTGGGTGGGTTGGATGGATGGAGTGAAAGGATGGATAGATGGACAGAGTGTTAGAGTGGATAGATGGATGAGCAAAAGGATACAGAAATGGATGAGTGAAAAGATGGATGCTGGAGCGTTGTGAACCCCCAAATTTAGCAACTACAGTGGGGTGAAGTTCTTGATGGGCCTCTTTTGTCTGCAACTTGGCAAACAAAGGTGAGTGAGTGAAATGATGGATGGATGGAAGGATGTGTGAGTGAAAGGGTGGCTGGATGGGTGAGTGACAGGATGGATGAGTAGATGGATGGATGAATAAGTGAAAGGATGGATGAGTGAAAGAAAGCATGGATGAGTGAAAGGAAGGGTGGATGGATGTGTAAAAGAATGGATGGATAAGTGAAAGGGTGGATGATGTGAGAAAGTATGGATGGATGGATGGATGTGAGAGAAAGAATTGATGGCTGAGTGAAAGGATGGATGGATGGGATAGTGAAAGGGATGATTGATGGATGGAGTGAAAGGGTGGATGAATGATGAGAGAAAGGATGGATGGATGAGTGACAAAGTATGGATGGATGAGTAAAAGGGTGGATGGATGGATAGGTGGATGTGTGAGTGAAAGGATGGATGAGTTGATCGATGAATGAGTGAAAGGATGGTTGTAAGGAAGGATCAGTAAAAGAATGGATGGACGAATGAAAGGAAGGTGGATGGGATGAATGAAAGGGAGGATGGACAGATGGATGGAGTGAAATGTTGAATGGATGGATGGAGTGAAAGAATGGATGGACGATCAAAAGGATGGATGGATGAGCAAAAGTATGGATGAGTTAAAAAATGGATGGATTAGTGAAAGGGAGAGTGGATGAATGGATGAAAGGATGAAAGAATAATGGATGGATATGTGAAAGAATGGATGGATGAGTGAAAGGAAGAATGAATGGATGGATGAAAGGGTGGATGGATGGAAGAGTGAAAGAATGGATGGATGAGTGAAAGAGATGTGGATGGATGGATTGATTAATGGGTGGATTAATGGATGAGTGAAAGGGTTGATGGATAGATGGAGGATGAGAGAAAAAATGGATGGATAGATAAGTGACTGAAAAGATGAATGGCTGAGTGAAAGGATGGATGGATGGGATGAGTGAAAGGGAGGATGAATGGATGGATTGAATGGGTGGATGGATTGAAAGGGTGAATGGATGGATGAGCAAATGTTTGGATAGATAAAATGATTGATGAGTGAATGAATGGATGTATGAGTGAAAGGGTGGATGGATGGATGGATGGATGGATAACTGGATGGATGGATGGCTTCATGAAAGAATGGATGGATTAGTGAAAGGGTGGATGAATGGATGGACATATGAGTGACAGTGTGGATGGATGAGTGAGTGAAAGGATGGATGAGTGAAAGGGTAAATGGATGGATGGGTGAGTGGATAGATAGGTGGAAGAGTGGATGAATGAGTAAAAGGAGGGATGGCTGAGTAAAAGAGTGGATGGATGAGTGAAATGTGGGATGGATGGATGAGCGAAGGATGGATGGATAAATGACTGAAAGCATGGATGAATGAATGGGGGATGGAAGGATGGATGAGTGAAAGGGTAGATGGATGGATAGATAGGTAGATGGATGGATAGGTTTGATGGATTAGTTTGGAGATGGATGGGTGGATGAACAGAATGGTGAAAGACGGAATGATGGATGAATGCATGGATGACAGTTGAAAGGTGAATTGATGGATATCTGCAGGTGGATGGAAGGTTGAAAGGATGAATGGATAGATGCTTGGATGGAACAGACAAGAGAGCTCTTCTGGTGACGGTCGTGATGATTTGCTTTGTTTGCTTGGTGCCATAAGAGCTTTGGTTTGAAGTGGGTGGTATTTTACTTTTCTGGCTACTCCCTTGCTCACAAGTCTATGTAAATGCAATGTTAGTACTTCGAAGAATTAATGAACAAATAGGAAAAATGTTAAAAGTACAAAGGCACTGTCAGGCCAATGCCTACGCATTCAATGAATGGATGAACGATTGATTTATAAAGCGCACAGCTACTCAATGAGGCTCCTCGCGCTATGGCAGAAACAAGAATGTGAGCAGACCTATAGCCTAAACAGATAGGTCTTCAGGGCTTTTCGGAAATTCGCTTCATATGTAGGGGTCCTTAGATACAGTGGAAGTTGGTTACACAGCTTTGCCACCAGTACCACGAAGGAGGTAGCCCCTGCTGCATCCTTCTAAAACAAGGAAAAGCAATCAGCCATGCATTCCTGGAGCACAGGGCCCTATCTTGGCAATATTCAGTGATCCTCTCATTCAGATATCTGGGTCCAGTATTGTAAAAGGCATGATACACCATTATTAAGACTTTGAACTTTATTCTCTTTCAGACTGACAGCCAGTGCAGTTGTTCCCTAAAGTGGAACATGGAAGAACGTTTAGGCAATTTGAACAGCAGTTGGATTGCCGTGTCCTGCACCATCTGCGAGCGGTCCAAGAGATATTCTGGAATCCCCAGGTAAAGTACGTCGATGTAGTCCAATCTAGACAAAATCAGTGCTCTAACCACTGTTATCGGTGCCTCCCATGGCAGGAGGTCTACGAATTTCTTCATCATTCATAGGATTCAGAGACACAATTTTACCGCTGTTACTGTCTGGGCTTTAAAAGAGAGCTGATTATCAAATATAGCACCCAGGTTTCTAGCAACCTCCATGGGGGGGAAGGGTGGAACTCCACTGTCCATCCTGGAATAGGATCAGGGCCAAACAGCAGTATTTCTGTATTCTCCGGGTTATATTGAAGGAGATTGGATCTAAGCCAGTCCATCACTGCTACCAGACACGATGCAAACGTTTGGTTAGTAGAGCCAGAGTCGCCCTCGTAAGGCAACAACAGTTGTGTATCATCTGCATACAAGACAATTTTGATGCTGAATGACTCTACTAGAAATACCAGGGGTACCATATAGATAAAAAAAAAGGGTAGGGCTCAATGGAGAGTCCTGTGGTACCCCACATTTCAGTGCTTTCTTCTCGAAGTGGAAGGGCCTCATCCAAAACGCTTGTCCTCGCTGCTCTAGAAAGGAGCACGGCCACTTCAACACCATTTCCCGCACGCCAACTGTCTCTACCCTTTGCAGCAAGATCTCATGTGAAACAGTATCAAATGCTGCCGATAAATACAGGAGAATTAAGGCAACATTGAGTCCCAGATCTAAGCTTGATTTGATGGATTCTGTTATTTCCAGTAATACTATTTTGGTGCTATATCGGGCTCAGAAGCCAGATTGGAATGGATGCAGAAGATTATTGGTGGTTAGAAACTCTGAAAGCTGTGTATTCACCATTTGTTTGAGAATCTTTGCAATGGCTGGCAGCAGAGAGACCGGCCTAAAGTTTGACAAGACTTTAGAGTCCACATTCGGTTTCTTTAGTAGGGGGATCACCTTTTCTTTTTGCCAGGGTTCAGGCACTACCCCTGCCTGCAAAGAGGCCGTAAAAAGCTCTAAAAACACAGGACTGACTGTCTCAGCCAAAAATTCAGAATACGGGGAGCCCGATCTGCACATCCTGATTGCATCCATCAGTTTGTCCTCCTTAGGAGGTAAAAATTGTAACAGCTTCTGATTAACTGTGGGTAATGTAGGGTCCTTGGGCAGTTTCTCAAATTCCATAGGCTGTGAAAAGCAACAACTCCATCTCCTACAACCCCATTTATATAATCATATATTTCAAACACAGAAATACCAGTCAGATCTAGAAGGAGATCCACACTCAAATATACAAAAGAAGGTCACTGTGACACCTACAGAGCAGTTATAAGTGACATTTAACAGATATGTTGAAATATATAATAATGTTGTAATTACTCAAAACAATGGGCCTGATTATGATGTCGGTTGGAGTTGCCTCTGACAGACACCTCTGAGGTTTCAGAACTGACCAACCTCAGGTCAGCGGTCCGAATCCACAATTACGATATGACCGCACATGGTGCGGTCGCAAACTCCCTTTTCCCTACGGGAGCTTGTGCGGCGGTCGGAAACCAGCTGCAGCATAAACTCCCATAGAGAAATGTCCCTGCACCATGAGGTGCCTGCCACACGGTCCAGGGATTTACAGGGGGCAGGCCAACAACCGGAGGCCGCAGAGGGAAGAGGGCCCTGCTAGGGTCCCCCAAAGTTGCTTTCCTTGTCGGAAAGCCCGACATGGAAAGACTATCGAAATCGATATCATAATACCGATGGCGGAAACGCCGTCCATAAGGGATTATGTGCGGATTACGACTGGCCGATAGGCTCCTAGTGCCCGTCGGAAGTCAGTCGGTTTGACTGACCGGTTTAAACTCTGACCTCCCTCTTTGTTGGAGGGCAGTCGGAGTTTAAACCTTGGATGTCGGTTGGAAAGCCTCCGAACACAGGTCAGAGGCTTTCCGACTGACATCCAAATGAGGTCCAATATCTATTAAAGTTTTTCTTATATATATTTGAAGCACTGATAAATACTTTTGGTATACACCATATACCCTTATATAAATTCATATATGTTTAATGTGGGTTAAAGAATAAGATTACTCTCATTTAGTTTTCGAAATTGGAATAGGAATCTAGATAAGTACCATATAAAATTGTATATGACCTCATTAAACCAACTATTTTGTTTTTCTATATTATTTTTGAAAGAGCAGGTACATTAACAATGTAACGTTTTTTGTAATACATATTTTAATTGTGCAAAAATGAAAAAACGTGGTTGTTGCTTTACATTTCATTACTTGGTATTTGTTTTTTAATACATATTCATGTATCAAAATCATCTACAGTAAGAATTGTAATACATCATCAGTCAACATATGTGTCACATTCCTGAAATAACAACAGACTTCATGCATTTGCTTGAAGTCAATAACATAAAAATATTAAAAAATCACTAGTTCAAATGAATCTACTGTGTTAAATTAAAAAAGAAAATAAAGAATGAATGAAATTTAATTGACATGACAATATAAATATTTGACCATGTATATGTGTAAATGGGCTATCATTGAAGAGTACATGTAATTATGTCAATAGTATGAGATTTGAAATACTTACTTCTTGTATAAAAATATAAAATATTTTTAAAGTGATGATAGGTGTTGCCTTTAAGGAAGAACACAATTTTCAATGCCGGGAGTGGTACTTTTAGGAGGAAACGTTTGTTTCAATGTGGATAAATGCAGATTCACAAACTATAATTTCCGATACCATGTCCAATCAGTCAATCAAACAGGATTTGTAAAGTGCAGCTAGTCACCAGTGAGGGTATCCAGGCGCAGAGGTATGCTGCTGCAGATGGATCAGTTGAACAGCCAGGTATTGAGTCCCTTCCTAAACTCTGAGAGAGAGGGTGAGGTCTGGAGGTGGAAGAGGAGGTCATTCCAGAACTGGGCAGCGAGGTAGGAGAAGGAGCATCCTCCACTGTTGCTTTGGCAGATGCAGGGGTTGTGAGCAAGGGAGAGAGAGGCGAAGCGCAGGTGTCTGGAGGGTAGGTTTAAATTTAAGCGATGGTTGATGTATGCTGGTGCTAGATCATAGAGGTCTTTGTAGGCGTGGATCAGCATCTTGAATTGGCATCTCTTCTGGATGGGGAGCCAGTGAAGCTTCTTGAAATGGGGGGATTTGGGTCCATTTGCGGAGGTCGTGGATGAGTCTGGCTGCTGCGTTCTGAATGGTCTGCTGTCTCTCCAAGAGGTGATTAGTGATTCTACCGTACAGTACGTTGCCGTAGTCTAGCTCACTTGTAGCCGGGGCCTGGGTGACAGAACGTCTGATGTTGGTGTGGTGCCATTTGAAGATTTTTCAGAGCATGCGCAGAGTGAGTAAGCAGGCAGACAAGACTGCGTTGATCTGGCTTCTCATGGTGAGTTTGCTGTCCAAGATAATGCCAAGGTTGCTGGCATGTTCTGTCAGTGTTTGTAAGGGCCCTAGTTTGGAGAGCCATGAAGAGTTGTTCCATGGGGAGGTGTTGTTCCCGAAGATCAGTACCTCGGTTTTGTCCATGTTGAGTTTCAGGCAGTTGTTTCTCATCCAGTCGGCTACGTTTGTCATACATCTGTGAAAACTGGCTCCAGAGGTGGAAGGGTCTTCAGGTATCGAGAGGATGAGCTGGGTGTCATCTGCATAGGATATGATGTTCAGGCCGTGGGTTCTGATGAGGTTGGCCAGGGGGGTCATGTAGGTGTTGAAAAGTGTGGGATTGAGGGATTATCCTTGAGGTGCATGTGGTAAAAACTCATCATTCAGGAAGCAACACTAATTAAATCTGAATATGAAAATAGTGCACACAGATAATGTGCAACTCATAATTGGGACTACAACCTGGTGTTTCAATTTATTACTGTTGATTGATTTTACACTCATTTGCTTTTCAGGCCTGGATCAGAAACAGGTTTAGAGGATCCTTTAATAGATTAATTTCCCTGAACGACTGAATCCAATATATGAACACTAACTGACTTGCTTTCAGTCTGCAGTGGAATGCAGAAAGCTTACTGCATTCCAAAGCAGACTGGAAGCAAGTCATGCAGTATGAATGAGGGCACCCCAAATCTGTAGAACAGTGTCTCTTATGGTGGTGCTCCTTTGCCACGCTCAACTAATGTTGACTATCTTCTTTGTTATACAGAAGCTTCACAAGGCCCAGCATTTTCCACAAAAGAACTTCAAAGATGACTTTCAACTTTAATGAAGCCTGAGAAAGACAGATTGATCCCTCAACCTTCAGAACCATTGCTGCCTTCAGTAGCACAGTTTAGCAAGCCATGTCAGCCCTAAACAATCGATCACCCATCTATGCTGCATCTCCACTCACAGCTCGAATCCCATACATCCAGACAGCATAATATCATGGATCACAGGTGATGGGGCCAGATTCCATGTGCTAAATTTAATTAGGAATCCCTGGCTGATGGTCTTTATTGCCTGCTAAAAAAGTGTAAAGGGAAAAAATACAAATTAACAATATACATATTCTCTTCTCTACGTCTAAAAGACCACAAGCTCCCAATTGCATTTCTAGGATTTATTACAATGCCAGAAATAACAGAATTTAAACACACCTCAATATCAGAGTATAGAGATATAGGAATATAAGTACAGAATCAAATCTACGAACATAGTTCATTCGGCATAAAAGACAAAAAATAATGAATTCCAATATAAGAACACAACTAAGTATAGATGCTGTGTCCAGTTCTTTCTTCATTTGTAGTTCAGAGATTTAAAAGAATAATCTGTCTCTATCCTATCCTTAGAGTGACATCCCTACCTAACTCTCCGATCAGAATCCCCTATAAAGGTGTCAGCACGTGTTGACTTCCTAAGAAGTGCACTCACGTTAAATGGGTCAAGTAGCATAAAGCTATGGAGCTCGCTTTAGGACGCTCCCCTTCCTCAGTCAAAAACAGAAGTTCCACCAAACTGTCCCTGTACCTAATACAAAAAGACACAAGTTACACCCCTAACAGATCACATGTTGTTATTTCAAGAGCGTCTTCTTTGAGTTACTTTCCACAAATTCCAATTAATTGAGCTCTTCTCCAACGACCTTGGCTCCCAGGTTCCACCAGGCACGGAAGGTGTCCTCCCTTCTCACTTGTTCAGACTCTTCAAAGACATTCCTTTCCTCACCAAGTGTCGTCCTAAATCTGAAATAATGAGGTCAAATTCCAGGGCCTGTAGTAGGAGTGAAGAGAAACCTTCTATACACACATAAATTCTCTTTACCTTATAACTGAAGAGCAAACAAGGAAAATCGAAACTTTACGAAAAGCGAAAGTTAGGCCTACAAGGTTAGCCAACATAAGAACACTTTTCAATGTCTAATCACTGCACAAAACACTATGGGCCGATTCCGATTCAGGCCGGAAATCTCCCGACCGAGCCGGACCCGGAGAGATTTCCGACCGAATCGGACTCTAGCAGTCCGACCGAACGAGTACGATGCGCACGCATGCTATCGGACTCGATTCGGTCGGACTCCCATTGAAGTCAATGGGAGCCGGTCGCATAACGCGTACGCGGGCTCCCATTGACTCAATGGGTGCGAGGCGAACGAGGGCGCCCCCTACAGCGGGTTCGCGTCGATGCGGTTCGCACCGCACACGCACAGGTAGGGGGGACCCATGGGTCCCCCCTGTGTGCGACTCGCGTGGCTACGCATACAGGGGGGTCCGACACGGACCCCCAAAGTCCGGCTCCGACAGCTGTTTCAAGCCGGACGGTGCGGGTTGGTCGGACTGCTCAAGGCGCGCATCGTACTTGCCCGGCCGGGGAACGTCTCCATCGCGCGGTGCGAGTCGAGTCCGAGCGAGTCGGTCGGTGCGGTTCGGACCCGTGAACGAGTCGGTCGGCGATTTCGCGTGCGCTCGCATCGTACTCGCTCGGCCGGACGCGCGTTCGAATCGGTCAGAAAAGAGGGCTCCGAATCGGATCCGGTTAAGCCGAATCCGATTCGGTGCGCTACCGGCCGAGATCGGAATCGGCCCCTCTATATGTCGTTTACATAGTTTAATACGTTCACACTACTTAATGTTTATGCTACGTATATGTGTTTACATAATGTCTCTAAATAAATGCACAATATTAATCCGATTCTGCATTATAACCTTACAAATCTCGTTTATATGTCTGGGTACAATGATATAAAATCGTTCTAATAATACAATTTATAACATAATTACATGATACGTATATGAGTGCAGATTATTCATGATTATAATGCACCCCTACAAATTAAGAGAATGGAGCGCTCTATCAACTCCCTCCTCTGATGACCCGTGTCATCAAACACAGCTCTTCTCCCTGTTAATTTTCTCCTTGCAGAAAAGACCGACCTAAACAGAAGTTGTTGCCTGTCTTCCTCGTCTGAACTTCTCCATATTCTTAAGATTTTGATAGTGACTGTCCTGCAGTCTTTCCATATGCCTTTCTTGTTTCTTAAGGGAATTTTCAGTCTGTTTTGCCTTGTGCCATTTATATGCTCTGAAGGCACCCAACAATACAATGATACAGATTACTACTATTATGATGGGCTTTAGGATATAACCAACAATCCCCTGTCCCAAACTGCCAATCCAATTTCCAATTTTTCCAAAACCTTGTCCAATTTTATCCCAGATTCCCTCAGTAGCTAAATCATGAATCTCTTGATGTATGTCAGTTATATTCTTGATATATTTCCTCAAATCCTTGCTGTTATCCGGAATATAACTACAGCACTGTTGAACCCTCAATAATTTACAGACTCCGCCCTCTTTTGCTAATAATACGTCTAATGCAAGATGATTCTGGAGAACCATAGCCCTTATAGACATCATCTTTCCATCCACTAATAACAGCGATTGAGCTGTATTTATTAATAATAACCTATCCACCAAAGTGGATATCTGCCTAATCTTTACATCATTCAGAACCACTCCTATACTTGGTATCATTGCACCAAACACAACACCAATAATTTCTCCTGCATTTGTGCCATGTTTCTCCCTTCGGGATCTTTTTCCTTCCAACGGCTATAAGTCTTTTACATGAACTATTTTAGGAAATACCACAGCCAAATAACAAGTTCCATACTAATTCGGGGGCAGTCGAACATATGCATTCCTTCCACACACAAAATACACATTGGGCACTATGGTCAATTTATCCAACAGCGCCTTCTGTATGGAATCTTCAATCAGAAAAATGTGTTCACATTCTGTTTCTCCCACAAACATCTTATCATAATAATTCTGGGGTTGTCTAATACAAAGTTTCCCTTTCTGTTGCAAATCCAAAGCTATTGGGCCAGAGCTTCCTTGTGCTTTATGATCTAACTCCTCTTATGTCCATGGAATTACCTCATGTTTGGGATCAGGCCTAAACAATGCCTGCCTATGTCTATCCTCGATTTGGTCCACAAATGTCTTTTCTATATCGGATAATAAGCAAGTCAGATTATGTCGATGAGCGTATGCTGTGTCTAAATTCACTATGGGCACAAAATATTTTGACATCCTTTCTTCCTTCTTATAATAATCATATTTATTCAAATATTTAAGAACTGGAACTTCCGGGAGTACTACATCATAATTAGAGAAGTAATACTCAAAATGGGCCTTAACATAAAACATACTCAACAATACACTACAAGTGATGCCATATGTAAGGGGTAAATGATGATACCTAATACCCTCTTCCACTGATGCTGGCAATTGCATACATACATAGCAATCTTTTGCGTCCATTGTGTCCACATATTCATACAACAATCTTGCATATGCATTCAACGTAAAATCATCCTTGGATAAATCAACATGCAATAAGTGACTTGTTTCTTTAATCATATCCCTATCCAATTCTATGGCACCCTCTCTTATGTCTGCTGTGGAAGGTGTAGGTGTCCCTAGTTCCCGTTCCTCTACAACGATGCTTGACTCGACCATGGAGGTAATGATCACTACAGCAATAGCTATAATCACCCCCACTATAAGTGTGATCACTATACATTTCTGTCTTCGGTTTGAATTTCCGGACTCCATCTTGAATCAGGGTTCTTAACCAGAGGTATACGCAAAATCAGCAAAGTCTTTTCTTTTCAGTCTATAATCGGTGCACAAAGTTCTTGCAGTAATATTTTTGGTTCAGCAATAAGTATTTACAGTTCATTAGTAGACATCCCTAGTCCTCTTTCTTCTTCTACTGAAAGTCCCTACATTTATTCTTCTTCCCCTTGGGCCTATGTTATCTTCTTTAAGACACTGATTACGTTTTGCTTATATGTGCAGTTCAATATTCGTCATAAATCAGATTCGGGCTTATTGTATCAATAATAAGTTCCAAAATTTCCATACGAAAAGCTTCCAATTCCTGAGCTGAAGGTTGTCGACCAAATGATGGGAACGAAAGTTGTGTCAAGATCAAAAGTCGCAATGCACTCAGTCTCGGGGGATCGGGTACTGTGAGAGTCAAGAGCCCAAGAGCCTCAACTCCAGGGACTAACAATTCAATGTCAATTATCAGTGAATTCACTCCGCGTCTCACTCTTCCAGAGCCCAGCCTCCCGGACCTCTCCTGTCTCTGCATCAGTGACCAGATACATCCACTCTGGAGCAGCGTACTTCCGAGACGGCATTCGTTCTCTCTTTGATCTCCTTAAGCCTTCTTGACCTCGATCTGTGTCACTTTGATCAGATTCAGACGTCTCAGAGATGGGAGCAGGCTCTTTTTCTGATGTGAGCCTCAAATTCAGCCTTTCCTTTCTTATAGGCCACGTTTCACTTCCGGACTCTGCTCTCTTCTTCTCTTGTGTCCTTATCTGCCCCTCACCAACTTGCTTAACTGAGTCTAGCTCTGTATCTTCTCCAATGATACCATCTATCTCAGAGTCTGTACCTGAATCTCGTACAGCTTGATCTCTTTCAGCTCGATCCGACAGACCATCAGTCTCAGCAGAAACCCTTACAGCTTGACTGGTCCCCTCCTCTGACCTTCTACCTTCTGTTGGGGTTCTCTGGGTGAGGGGAGCTGTATCTTCCAAGGGTTCTGAAACTCTGCGGGTGTGAGAAGCGTGAATCCAATTCGGTAATCCTCCGCACTTTACAGCTGTGCTCGTAACCAGGATCACCTGGTATGTGTGACGGCACCTCGCATCAAGGCAGTTCTTCCTCACGTGCTTCCGGACCAGGACCCAGTCACCCGGACTTAGATCATGCAGAAGATCTTTCGAGGTGGGTGCAGTTGCAGCGTTGACCTGGTGAGACATAGAATTAACCACATCAGCAAGTCCCTTGCAATAATCAAGAACCAAATAATCGGTGATGTTTATCAACGCTGCAGCTGGCACCGCAGGTAAACGCATCACCCTCCCAATCAAGATTTCATGGGGTGAAAGTCCTGTCCTCCTATCAGGGGTGCTACGCAAGCTCATCAGCACCAAGGGTAGTGCATCCGGCCACTTCAAAGACGTCGACGAACAAACATTTGCCACTCTCATTTTGATAGTCCCATTTATTTGTTCCACCAGACCAGACGCCTCCGGCCTGTAACTACAGTGCAATCTTTGATCCACTTGTAAAGCAGCACACAACAATTTCATGATCTCACTATGAAAGTGAGTTCCTCTGTCCGATTCCAATGAGGTCGGAAATCCGAACCGTGGGATAACCTCCCTAAGTAACAACTTTGCCACGGTGAGACTGTCACACCTCCTAGTTGGATATGCCTCAACCCAGCGCGAAAAGACACACACCACCACCAAAACATACCTCAATCTATTGCACCTAGGCATCTCTATGAAATCCAACTGTATCCTATGAAAAGGACCTCCCGACCTTCCAATATGACTCAAAGCAACCACTGTTTTCTTTCCTGCATTAATTTGTTGACAAATAACACACCTGTGACACACTGCTTCAGCATACACACGAAATCGTGGGTTGTACCAAGTCTGTCGAAACACCCTCAGCATCTCTCCCAAGATGTACAGCTCCATGAATATGTCTCGCCATAGGACTCAATAAACTGTTAGGTAAAACTGTCCTCTCATCTGTAGACACCCAAATGCCGTCCCCTCTTTTTTCAGAACCTGCCCTAATCCATGTTGCTTCTTCCTCTTCAGTGACTTCTTCTTGGAGACGCTTGACCTCATCCCATGTATCAGCTTCAGCGAACGGTAACTAGTCATAATATCGAATTTTTAATATCGATATACTATAATATCGAGTTTAATATATCGACAATACAAAAATATCGATGTTATATATATTGATGTCAAAAATATCGTTTTTAAAAAATATATATATATATATATCGAAGTATAAAATATCGAATCAAAAATATCGTAAGAAAAAAATATCATTTTTTAGTGTTGTGTAAAATATCGAGAAAAAAATATAGAATGTATAAAATACCGTTTTTTTAAATATCGTTATAGTATTATTTAATAATAAAATATTGTTGTTTTTATGTAATAATAGTTGTTTAATATTGTAAAAATATTTTCTGTAATAGAAATTTTAGGAGCGGGATGTTGGGTTTTTAGGGGATAAGGGTGGGGAGTGTTTTAAAATAATTAAAAATGAATTATTTAAATTTTAAATATTTGATAATTTAAATTATGAAATGTTGTTTTAGGAGCAGGATGTTGGGGTTGTAGGGGATAAGGGTGGGGAGTGTTTTAAAAATAATGAACATTTTTATAAATTAATTTAAAATGTAAATTAAACATTAAAAAAATTTAGGGGTCTGTTACGATGGCGGGCGGACTGTGTCCGCCCGGCACCGCAACGGCAAACGGGACCGCCCGCAAGAGGTGCGGCGGTATGGCAATTAGGATGCCACCACCACGGTGGCGGTGGCATCCCGCATATATTGCATTACGGTGGGCGGTGCTGTAAGCAGCACCCGCCACAATGCAATATATGCATGCTGTGCATTGGCATGCACCACGTGACAGGCACCGCGCGGTGCCTGCCACCTTGTACATGCCAATGTTGGGGGGAAGTGCAGCTCCCCACCCTCCTACCCCCCTGGGGGCCCGCAACGGGCCCCCGAAGCGAAAACCGCATGCCTTTCCATGGCGAACTCTCCGCCATGGAAAGGCATTGAAAATGCCACATGCTAATATGGATGGCGGTGCCTGCAAGGCACCACCACCATATTATGGGCCTTTTCCGCCCGGTAGGCAACCGGGACGATTGCCTACCGGCGGAAAAGCGGCGGACGGTCTTTCCGTCCGCCGCGGTACCCCCCGCCATGCTAATGTGGCGGGGGTAAAAGGCCGTCCGGTGGGGTGTGTTGGTGGACAGATCGCCACCGCCGGTCGGGCGGTGGTGATCCACCCTCCATGCTAATGGGCCCCTTAGTTATTAGGAATGGGATGTTGGGTTTATAGGTGATGAGGGTGGGGAGAATTTAAAATGGGTAAAATACATTTTAAAATTAAATTGAAATTTTAAAATTTGTATTTGAAATATTTAATTTATGAGTGCAAAATTGTGTTTATAGGGAAGAGGGATGGGGAGTGTATTAAAATCTAATGTAATATTTTAATAAATTTAAATTTCTTTAAAAAAATTACTGAATTTTTTAAATTAATATTTCAATTAAATTTGAATAGTTAATGTGTGTAAAATGTATGAATTTATTGAATTTTGATTATAAAATATAAAATATTTTTTTATTTTAAAGTAATATGAATGGTAAAAAGATTGGTGAAAATAATTATTTTAAATGTTAATTTATTAGCTATATTTAGTGAATATATTTACGTTTATTAATAGATTAAAATATTTAATTTGATCAAATTTATATAATACAAAATTTAAAAAGGAGTTGTTTTGTTTTATAATATTTATTTATTATATATTATTATTATATATTTTAATAAATATTAAAAAAAAAAAAATTTAAATTTAAGAGTAGTGGTTTTATCAATTATTAATTATGTATAATATGTTATAATTAAATTGATTAATGTGTAGTGTCCAGCACCTTCCCTGACTTAATACTAACTGGAGTGGGAATAGTATATTAAATATCTTTAAAGTCCAGCACCTTCCTCGAGTATATATTAACTTGAGTGGGAATAGTAAATTATATAGGTTTAGGGGCCGATTCCGATTCGGGCCGGAATTCTCTCCGACCGAGCCGGACCCGGAGAGAATTTCGACCGATCGGACTCCTAGCAGTCCGACCGAACGAGTACGATGCGTTCGCATGCAATCGGACTCGATTCGGTCGGACTCCATTGAAGTCAATGGGAGCCTGTTGTACGACGCGTACGCGGGCTCCCATTGACTCAATGGGTGTGAGGCGGTCAAGGGCGCCCCCTACAGCGTGTACGCGTCCATGCGCATCGCGGCGTACATGCACAGGTAGGTGGGACCCATGGGTCCCCCCTGTGTGTGACTCGCGCGCCTACGCGTACAGGGGGGTCCGACGCGGACCCCCAAAGTCCGGCTCCGACAGCTTTTTTGAGCCGGACGGCGCGAGTCGGTCGGACTGCTCGCGGTGCGCATCGTACTTACCCGGCCGGGAAACGTCTCCATAGCGCAGTGCGAGTCGTGTCCAAGCGAGTCGGTCGGAGCGTGTTGAAGCCGCGTTCGAGTCGGTCGGAGATTTCGCGGGTGCCTGCATCGTACTCGCTCGGCCGGACCCGCGTACGATTCGGTCGGGAAACAGGGCTCCGAATCGGATCCGGTAAATCCGAATCCGATTCGGAGCACTACCGGCTGAGATCGGAATCGGCCCCTCTGTGTCCAGCACCTTCCATGACTTAATACTAACTGGAGTGGGAATAGTAAATTATATATCTTTAATGTCCAGCACCTTCCTCGAGTATATATTAACTGGAGTGGGAATAGTAAATTATATATGTCTAGTGTCCAGCACCTTCCCTGACTTAATACTTAGGGGCCGATTCCGATCTCGGCCGGTAGTGCTCCGAATCGGATTCGGATTCACCGGATCCGATTCGGAGCCCTGTTTCCCGACCGAATCGTACGCGGGTCCGGCCGAGCGAGTACGATGCAAGCACCCGCGAAATCGCCGACCGACTCGAATGCGGCTTCAACACGCTCCGACCGACTCGCATGGACACGACTCGCACCGCGCTTTGGAGACGTTTCCCGCCGCGAGCAGTCCGACCGACTCGCGCCGTCCGGCTCAAAAAAGCTGTCGGAGCCGGACTTTGGGGGTCCGCGTCGGACCCCCCTGTACGCGTAGGCGCGCGAGTCGCACACAGGGGGGACCCATGGGTACCCCCTACCTGTGCATGTACGCCGCGATGCGCATGGACGCGTACACGCTGTCGGGGCGCCCTGGTCCGCCTCGCACCCATTGAGTCAATGGGAGCCCGCGTACGCGTTGTACGACCGGCTCCCATTGACTTCAATGGGAGTCCGACCGACTCAAGTCCGATAGCATGCGAATGCATCGTTCTCGTCCGGTCGGACTGCTAGGGTCCGATTCGGTCGGAATTCTCTCCGGGTCCGGCTCGGTCGGAGAGATTTCCGGCCGGAATCGGAATCAGCCCCTAAGTGGAGTGGGAATATTAAATTATATATCTTTAGTGTCAAGCACCTTCTTTGACTTAATTCTAACTGCAGTGGGAATAGTAAATTATATAGGTTTAGTGTGTAGCACCTTCCCTGACTTAATACTAACTGGAGTGGGAATAGTAAATTATATATGTTTAGTGTCCAGCACCTTCTTTGACTTAATATTAACTGGAGTGGGAATATTAAATTATATATGTTTAGTGTCCAGCACCTTCCCTGACTTAATAGTAACTGCAGTGGGAATAGTAAATTATATAGGTTTAGTGTGTAGCAACTTCCCTGACTTAATACTAACTGGAGTGAGAATAGTAAATTATATAGGTTGTGGGGCCGATTCCGATCTCGGCCGGTAGGGCACCGAATCTGATTCGGCTTCACCGGATCCAATTCGGAGCCCTCTTTCCCGACCGATTCGAATGTGCGTCCGGGCGAGCGAGTACGATGCGAGCGCTCGCAAAATCGCCGACCGACTCGCACGGACACGACTCGCACCGCGCAATGGAGACGTTCCCCGGCCGGGTAAGTACGATGCGCGCCTCGAGCAGTCCGACCGACTCGTGCAGTCCGGCTCCAAAGAGCAGTCGGAGCCGTACTTCGGGGGTCCGTGTCAGACCCCCCTGTACGCGTAGCCACGCAAGTCGCACACAGGGGGGACCCATGGGTCCCCCCTACCTGTGCATGTACGGCGCGACCCACTTCGACACGTACCCGCTGTAGGGGGCGCCCTTGTTCGCCTCGCACCCATTGAGTCAATGGGAGCCCGCGTACGCGTTGTACGACCGGCTCCCATTGACTTCAATGGGAGTCCGACCGAATCGAGTCCGATTGCATGCGAACGCATCGTACTCGTTCGGTCGGACTGCTAGAGTCCGATTCGGTCGGAAATCTCTCCGGGTCCAGCTCGGTCGGGGAGATTTCCGGCCTGAATAGGAATCGGCCCCTTAGTGTCCAGCAACTTCCTGGAGTTAATATTAACTGGAGTGAGAATAGTAAATTATATATGTGTTGTGTACAGAACATTACTTGAGTTAATAGTAATTGGTGTAGGAATTATTACATTACATATGTTTATAGGTCTGTCATTTTAAATTATTTTTAAAATCTGTAGTGGTAATGTGTATGTATAATAATTTATTTTATATTTAGAATTACAATAATTATAACAATATATTTTGAACATACATTTTAGTTAAAAAATATACATTGCATTAGAATATATATTTTAGGAAAATATTTGATAAAAATAAATTAATAGAAAAATAATCACACTTGTAATTTTTTTTAATGATCTTTATTATTTATTATCTACTGGCGGTCGCCAGTAGATAGTTATAGTTAGGACCTATTTTCCATAGGAAATCCGCAACATTCTATTCCCAATAACTTTGGCGCCGGTTGACGAATCTTCATGAAATTTTCAAAACTCGTGGGGCGCTCCGGTCCGCTCATATCCTTAAAATCTTGGGGTGATTCGTCAAGTGGGGGCCGAGAAAAAAGGGGGGTCCCAGAACAAGTTTTCCCCATGCAATTTTCCATAGGAACCTTTAGTCGCAGCTACAGCCCGAACTGCTGAACGGAATTACACCAAATTTGGCAAAAAGGTAGCCCTTGGTTCAGAGTCGTGCCTTTTGTTTAAATGGTGTAAATCCGTTCAGTAGTTCCTGAGAAAATCAAAAGTAAATTCACATATATATCTATGGCCGCAGAGGATCCGCGCACCCTCCCGACCACGAGCTGCATGCTAATTGGCTGTCAACACTCCAAACCAGGAAGTGTTGGCAGCCATCTTGTGCCTCGGTAGATTCGAGGCACAAGAAATCAGTAAAACAACTGCGCAAAACGCAAAAAGGGGGCAGGGTAGAAACACCCTGACCCCCTAGGCCTGCTCAGGGGGTCCCACAAGGACCCCCAGGGCCCAAAAAAACATTGTTTTTTTTTTAAATCGGCGGGATGCGTGTAGGATGCGCGGATTCCGCCGTGAAAAAAAAAAACGAAGCGTGGGCTCCCACGCTTCGTTGTTATTTGGCCCCCGGATGGGCCAAGTCCCGGGGGCATGCGGGGGTTTATGAAACCATTTGAAGGGGGGGCCTCTATGGCCCCCCAAGCCCCAGGGACCACCCCCCCTGGCGCTTTCAATAAAAAATGGTGCGGGAGGGTACTCGGCCCTCCCGCAGCCCCGGGGACCGCCACCCCACGGGGCTTCTGTTTTTTGTTTTTTTTAAATTACCTGTGTGGGGGGCTCGAGCCCCCCCACATGCCCCGGGGACCACCACCTCCCCGGGGCACTAAGAATTTGAATGTGGGGGTCCGTTTCGGACCCCCGAGCCCCCGGTACCACCACCTCCCAGGGGCTGTGCATGTGAAGGGAGGGGGGCCGCGCGGCCCCCCTCCTGGAGCCTGTGATGTCCCTGGGGACCGCCACCCCCCAGGGCCAGCTCCTGCAGTGTCCCGGGTGCCCACCCCCGGGACACTGTAGTTTGCTATGGCAGGGCGGGAGCCTCGCGGCTCCCGCCCAGCCATAGCAAACTGCTTTGGTTTTTGGAAGAGAGAGCAGGCAACCTGCTCTCTCTTCCAAAAACCAAAGACGATTGCTTTTCCACACGGGGAGCTGCATCTTAGCAGCTCCCTGTGTGGAAAAGCAATGCCGGCTCCCGAGGGACGCGGGGAGCCGGTAGGACTGTGGGGGGATTGGGAACCCCCCACGGTCCCCAACGGAGAGGGCCAGCCCCAGGGGATGGGGTCCCCGGGGCTACAAGTGGCCCAGGAGGGGGGTCACGCGGCCCCCTTCCCCAAAATTGTTATCAAACTTTTTTTTTAAAAACAAAGGCCGGCCCCGGGGGATGGGGTCCCCGGGGCCATAAGTGGCCTGAGGAGGGGGCAATGCAGCCCCTCCAAAACATTAAATTTTAAAAGGCCATGCCCCGGGGGATGGGGTCCCGGGGCAGATTACGGCCTCGGGAGGGGCCACGCGGCCCCCTTCCAAATTTTTTTTTTTTTAAATATTAGGGGCAGGCCCTGGGGGATGGGGTCCCCAGGGCCAATAAATTAGAAAAAGAAGGGGGCCACACAACCCCCTTCTTAAAAAAAAAAAAAAAGACCGGCATTGTGCCGGAGGCCACGCCCCCTCCTTGGCAGCACTCTGCAAACGCACCACCTGGCGCGTTTGCAGAGGCGGAACGAATTCCCCTTGAATACTGGGGGTCCCTGGGGGCCAACTAGCCCACCAGGAACCTCCAGTATGCGCCAGGGGGCTGCATTGCAGAGAGGTGTTCTGAGGCCACGCCCCTTTTTACACCTCTCTGCAACGCAGCTCTGTGGCGCTTAATGGAGGTAGCTGGTGGGCTAGTTGCACCCCAGGGACCCTCAGGATTCAATGGGAGTTAATCCCCCAATTTAAAACGCGCCACGGGGCGCGTTTGCACAGTGGTGAAGGGAGGGGGCGGGGCCTGAGGTGACATGTGTGCAAACACGCCCTGTGGCGCATTTTAAGTTGGGGGATTAACTCCCCTTGAATCCTGAGGGTCCCTGGGGTGCAACTAGCCCACCAGCTACCTCCATTAAGCGCCACAGAGCTGCGTTGCAGAGAGGTGTAAAAAGGGGCGTGGCCTCTGACCACCTCTCTGAAACGCAGGCCTGTGGCGCTTACTGGAAGTACCTGGTGGGCTAGTTGGGCCCCAGGGAACCTCAGGATTCAAGGTGACCTAATACCCCAACTTAAATCACGCCACAGGGCGCGTTTGCACAGTGGTGAAGGGAGGGGGTGGGGCCTCAGGTGACATGTGTGCAAACACACCCTGTGGCGCGCTTTTAAGTTGGGGAATTAATTCCCTTGAATCCTGAGGGACCCTGGAGGCCAACTAGCCCACCAGGTACCTCCAGTGCGCGCCACAGGGTTGCGTTGCAGAGAGGTGGTCCAGGCCACGCCCCTTTTACACCTCTGTGCAACGCAGCTCTGTGGCACTTACTGGAGGTACCTGGTGGGCTAGTTGGACCCCAGGGACCCTTAGGATTTAAGGGGACTTTATCCCCCAACTTAAAACGGCCAGAGGGCGTGTTTGCACACATGTAACCTCAGGCCCCCCCCTACACCAGTGTGCAAACGTGCCCCATGGCGCGTTTTAAGAGGAAGTTTTAATCCCCCTGCCCTATTATGTACTAGGGCCTTACAGAGGAGGTCATGCTAATCACAGGGGTACCCCAACGCATAGTGTTCCCTAGTGTATGTAGGTGTTTTCACTGTATTCTAAGTGTCTTTTAGCATAGCACTGGCTCTAGGCCTGGTTAGTCAGAGTCAGTTACCACCAGTACCCGTCTGAAAAAGATGTGGGCACAGGATGATTTTGCAACAAGGCCTCTTTCTGCTCCTTTGTTGGTTCTTTCTGCACATGTCTTGCTTCTTCCTGGATTTTTCTTCGTCTTTGTGGACTTCTGTTTCTTTCGACATTTCTTTTGCTTCGTTCTGTGCGTTTTTTCTTCTTTCTTCGCATGTCCTACTTCTGTAGGCATAGTTACAAACTAGCATTTGAAAAACCTTTGAAATTCACTGAAAAAACCATAGGTTTCAGGTAAGCCTGGGCGTAGTTCGCGAAGTAGCGCTACGCGAAGCTACGCAAAGTGCAGTTTGCACTACGCGAACTACGCATAGCACTACGCGAACTGCGTAGTGCACTGTTCGCAATGATTGCACAGTGCCGGATGCTTGTCCGCACTGTGCAATCATTGAAAACGGCATCTTGCACAGTGCGAGCTGTCTGCTACTGCCGCTCGAGTAGATTTTTACTCGAGCGGCAGCTTTCAACGCGAACTGGTAGTTTCTCATCGCGAGCGGTCGCGAGCATACGCGACCACTCGCAATGAGAAACCTGACCTCCCTGCGTTGAGAATCTCGCCGGGATGTCATTTTGCTTGCTCGCGGTCGCCAACTTGACGTTGAGGACCGCGAGCAAGCAAAAAATGACCGCTGCACTACGCTACGCTACGCGTGTTTGCACTGTGCTACGTGCAATTCGCGTTGTGCGAAGTAGCGCAAACTTCGCAAACTACGCGAGCGTAGCGTAGTGCTTTGCCCAGGGTTAGTTTCAGGCACGTTATAGTTAGAAATTAGCATTTAAAAAACCTTTGAAATTCACTGAAAAAACCATAGGTTTCAGGCACGTTATAGTTAGAAATTAGCATTTAAAAAACCTTACAAATTCACTGAAAAAACCATAGGTTTTAGGGACAGTTGTAGTTAGTTGAACATTGCACTCGTACAAAACCCGTGAAATTCCCCCGTTTTAGTTAGTTCAGCTAACTATAACTTGCGCCCCGCAATGCACTGCTGATGACGTCACATATTACATCACTCATGACATGGTCAGTGACATCACTGATGACATCACTCATGACATCTCAAATGACATCACTGATGACATCACTGATGACATCATCCATGTGATAATTTGATGCATCTTCTCACACCCTAATATAACCTTTGATACACCCACTCTAAATTACAGACTGCTATTCTCAAAACCATTGACACTCCAACACCAATAACTACATACCCACTCAATGATTCTTAGGTCTACACACACATCCACTCACTCACCCGTACAGTCACTCATACTTACGGTCACTCAGTACGGGACTATCATATGCACTCATACACCTATATAGGCACTCACACACCGCCACTCATCCATAGAGGTACTCACACACCTAGTCAGTCATGAAAATAATTAATCACACTGCCATTTACTCACCTATACAGTTATACACACACCAGCTCACTTACTCATACAAATACTAGCACATTCTTACGCTCTTATACAATCACTGCTACAAGTACACACTCATCCATACAGCCACTCTCACAATCACACACTCTCACGTATAGCCATTTATATACTCCAACACACATATATACTGCCTTTCACATATGTAGTTACTCACACATGTACCACTGAGATATACATTCACTCACTAACACACCCATACACACACTCACCCACCCATACAGTCCATCACAGATGCACTCTTGAAACCATGCACCCAGTGAATCACCCACTCACACATCTATGCACAGAGTCACAAACACCCCACCCACACAAACACTCAGGCACCCATACAGATACTCACACAACCAATCAATAACCCATGTAGACACTCATGTAGCTATTCGCAAACCTCATGCAGCCGCTTACACACCAACAGACAGACGGATACAGACATTCACACAGTTTAGTCACTAACCCATGCATTCAGTAAGATACGTTTAATCACTCACTTATAGAGTCAGTCACGCACCTACTAAATCATCCATTCAGACACTTATACACCCACTTATTCTTCAATACGCCTTTCCCTATATATATTAAACATATTTAAAATTTACAGAAAGACACAGTCACTGGATGATGTCATCAGTGATGTCATTTGAGATGTCATCAGTGATGTCATCAGTGATGTCACTGACCATGTCATGAGTGATGTAATATGTGACATCATCAGCAGGGCATTGCGGGGGCGTGAGTTATAGTTAGCTGAACTAACTATAACGGGGGCATTTCACTGGTTTTGTACGAGCGCAATGTCCAACTAACTATAACTGTCCCTAAAACCTATGGTTTTTTCAGTGAATTAATAATATAGTTAGAGTAAAGAAACATATTATATTAAGGGAATATAATACACATGATGAAATATACAAAATAAATACATATTTTTAAATTTGTAACATCAAGGGGTCTATTATGATGGCGGGCGGACTTTGTCCGCCCGCCATCGCCCCGGGAAATGGGACCGCCCGCTAAGGATGCGGCGGTCCCGCATGGGTAATTAGGATGCGCCTGCCACACTGGCGGGAGCATCCCGCATTTGTTGTATTGCGGCGGGCGGTGCTCTCAGCAGCACCCGCCGCAATACCAAAAAGGCATGTGCGCATTTGCATGCACAACGTGGCAGGCACCGCGCGGTGCCTGCCTCGTCATCCATGCAAATGCGGGGGGGTACCATAGGTACCCCCCATGTGCCCCCCCAACCCCCCAACATCCTGGGGGCCCGCAACAGGCCCCCAACTATGGAAACCGCATGCCTTTCCGTGGTGGCAACGCCGCCACGGAAAGGCTGCTTCCCGCTGCCATCATAATATGGATGGCGGTGTCTAGAAGACACCGCCACCATATCAGGCCACTTTTCCGCCCGGTCACCTGTGTGACCGGCGGAAAACCGGCGGATGGTCTTTCCGTCTGCCGGGGTCCCCCCCGCCATACTAATATGGCAGGGGGAAATGGCATGCGGGCGGGGGAGAATGTCGGGCGGATCGCCACCACCATGCGGGCGGTGGCGATCCACCCGACATTCTAATAGACCCCAAAGTATTTTGGATATATGTTTATTTACATATATTATATTTTTCAACATACATATTTTTAACATTGTTATATTTTAGGATACAGGTATTTATCTTTTGTAACAGAAAACATTTTTTGGTATTTTTGTTTAGAATATTTTTGTAATATAGATTAATTTTATCGCCAGTCTTGCTAATATGCCCCTAAGTTTTTACTTCAATTTGAATGTAGTTAGGTGGTAGGTAGTGTGTCTAGTGTTAGGTGGTTGTGTTTTTGGTGTGTTTTAGGTGTTAGTTATATTTTCGCTACATATCGATAGTTACTGTTTGAGGCTTAGTGTAGAGAGGTTAGAATGTGTACAGAAATGTGTGCCTATGGTATTAAAAGTGTTTGTAAATGTATTTAATTCTAGTGTATGTGTATGTTTGTGTGGGTGGGTATGTTTTTTTACTTTTTACAGGTTTTCCGTTTTCGAAGTCGCGTTTTGGAGAAGATAGCGTTTTTTAATTAAGAAGTGTGTATTAGTATTTTAAACTAATATTTATTTAACACTTTCTTAATTTTTTGGGTTTTCCTGGAGCGTTTTTTAAAAAAATATATATTTTCGGGTTTTTTGTGGTTTAATCGAGTTGGATTTATCGACCTAGGATTATTTTTCAAACAGTTGCATTTTTGCGGGTTTATTTTTACATTCATTTGGATTGAGAGATACCTGGATGGATTAACAATATTTGGAATATGTTTTCTTCAGCTACACAAACCGTAAGTAATTTAATTATTTAATGTGGGAGGGAAATGTTGAGAAAAATGCTTTTAATATGTGTTATATTTTGTAAAATTTAATTAAGATGTCAATATATATTTATTATTATTACATTAAATATATATGACATGTTATTTATATTTTACAAAATTTAGAAATATTACATGTATATATACAGTTTGTGTTTTGTAGAAAACTATTTTTAATTACTGTAGATTAATCTTTTAAAGTATGGTTTTAGCTATTAGTGATAGGTATTCTAGGCCTCCTGTGCTTGGGTATAGTGTTACTTGACTTTGTAGTAATTCGAACATTTGTTTCGTTTGTTTGGTGAGTTTTGGGCCTATTTGGGTCACAGATTGTTCCATTCTGAGTTGCAGATAGCTTTGTTCTTTTTGGAGAGCTTGGAGTAGTTTGTGTAGGGTAGGTGTCCCTCTGCCTGTTGTTGCTTGGAAGGCATTATGCTATCCTTCAACAGCATTGTTGGTTTTGGCTTGTTTGTTTAGTATGTTGAGGTACACATTCCACCATGGAATGTAGAATATAGGTAGTCTTCTGTGCCCTGATCTATGGAGTCTTCCCACCCAGGTATCTTCGAAGTAATCTAAAAGTGGGCTTAGTTTTTCTTCATTTCTTTTGTAGTAGGGGCTTTCTATTAGGAGGTTATAGTGTTCTGCTACCTCAGTTACTGGGACATAGGCCAGTGCTATGAGTTTTTTAACTTGGTATGCAAAAGTACTGTCAGTTGCATATTCAATACTTAGGGGCCGATTCCGATGTCGGACGGAAGGGCTCAGACCGACGGTCAGAGCCCTTCCATTAGCATCGGAAGGTGCCGTTCGGATTCCTTTCCGACCAAGCCATTCTGAATGGCTCGGTCAGAAAGGAATCCGCCTCGGATTTCCTGACGGCTTCCGACGGGCTCAGAGAGCCCGTCCGCCGTCCGGAACTCCTTCAGTACTCCCCCGGCCGCCTCTTTACGACCAAAGGAGTACGATGGCAGATTTTCATTGCCTTTTCGTGCCGGTCTTTCCAGCATGGAAAGGCAGTCGGAAACTGTCTTTGGGGGCCCCCAGAAGGGCCCCCATGGGTGCGAGGCCGCCGAATGACAGCCTGGGGGGCACCTCTGTTGATCCCTGCACCCGGTGGCAGGCACCTTGGGGTGCCGGCCACAGGGTGCAGGCACCTTGGGGTGCCGGCCACAGGGTGCAGGGATGAACTGCACCCCTCCATTTCACAATGCGGGCATGCATTCCGCTCAGAATGCATGCTCCCATTGTGAAACATACGAGTGCGACCAATCAGGGTTCGGTCTCATCGTTCTTGCAGGGCCGTAACCAACGACAGTAGGTCGGTCGGTCATGGTTCCTGAATGATGTCAGACGGACTCAGGTCCGTCCGACATCGGAATCGGCCCCCAAAGGGTTGACTTTTGTAGGTGTCTCCATAGGCATTGGTTAAAATGGTAATAGCAACCCTGGATTGCTGTATGTGGGTAGCATTTAAGTATAGAATTAATCATGGCTTGTTCAAAATCAATAATTATTTTCTGAGGAAAATAATTATTTGTTTCTTGTTTGATTTTGTTTAGGGTTTCAAGGTAGGTAGAATGTTGTTTATTGGGGAGTAGGGTATAGATAAAGGGAATATTAGTATTTTGATACAGACCATGGACTGTGTATAACTGATAAAATGGTTTGGGTCAAATTTTGAAAGTCCCATCCATCATCCATGTTTCGCATTGTTGTAATTTGAGTAAATTGTTTGCAGTAGCAAACATAATTATTCTTTTGTCTTTGCATTTATTATCAAATAGTATAAATGGTTCAATATTGTGGGTTATACTTAGTTCAGGGGGAATCTCTACCTCTTGAAATGTTTTAGGGGCACGTGTGGTAGTTGTAGTGGCTTTCTTTTGTCTAGCTATTGTTCTTTTTAATGAATCAATAGATGGTAATTGGCTAGATGCATGTTGGGGTACTGTTAGTAACTGTTGTTTTAGTATTTCTGTGGTAAGTCTATCTGTACTAGTGCTAGCTTCTTTTATTGATTCAAGAGCATCTCTTACTTCAATCTCAGTTACATTTGGGGGGTGGTTATGCTCTTTTACAGATACAACAGTGGTTTCTTGTGTTATAGCTCTTCCATAACATTTGTTCGAATAATATTTGAAACATTTCCAAAACACTTTTAAACCAGTTTGTTTTTCTTGTGTATATACATAACCCATGTAACATAATAACATCTTCCCTTTTTGAGACATAATAAATTGTGCGCCTTAAGTCATGGTGGTGTTTTTAGTGCTAAGGAAAATATATATAAAAATTAATAAAAATAATACAGTATCGTTTTTTATTAAATACATATAAATTGCTTTGGATATACTTCCAATGTTGATGTTGATGTAAATAAAAATGCTGCTGCAATTTTTTCAAGCTTGTATTTTGGATTTGGTGAAGATGTTTCTGTTGGTAGGAAAAAATATAATTTTAATACTTTTGTTATTTTGTGTTGTAGGTGGTGGGGAAATTGTGAAAAAGTGAGTCTTTGGGTGGGTATTTTAGGGAGTGGTTTAATACAAAAATATCATATACTTACTTTCTTTGTAGCTTTATTGTTGACGCTTTTGTAGTATTTTTTGGCTGTTTTAAAAGATATCTGTAGAGGAGATATAAATTTAAGAGAGAGATATTAGTGCATTATGTTTTATATATAAATTTTGGTGAAGACTAGAAGTAGTGTTATTTTTAAAATGCAGTTTTACTTACTTAGTGCAGTTCCAAAGCTTTTTTCTGTAATAAAAATCTGCGTTCTGGAAGCAATCTGGCAGAGTTTCCCTTCTTTTTCTTGCAGGTTTGAAGTGTAAATTAAATATAATTTTTTTGTTGTTTATATAGTGTTGATTAAATTGATAGTTTTCTGTTATTGGTGTAATTTATTAGTGTGAGCTTTTCATTTGTTGTTATTTTTTTTTTTTTTTTGGCAGTTGGTTTCCCTATATGGCAAACGCTAATTAAGAAATTGTTAGTGCTAATTTTTTTTTTTAACTGATTTCCTTAGTTAAGTGTGTATTACATTGCTTTTAATGTTAAATGCTGGATGCATTATATTTAATAATATTTTACTTATTATTTATTAGTGTGTTTTGCTAATATTTTATATTTTTATCTGTTTATATATTATAAAAAAATTGTATTATATTTATAATGTGTGTAGTGAATGTTTATAGTGTAAAAATACATTTTGGTGTTAAGTTATGTTCATTTTATTCATTTTTAAATAGTCGATATTTGTATAAAAACGATAATTTTGCTGTCTATATTTTTAATTTCGATATTTAGGACATTTTGTATATTTTTAAAGAAATGTCGATATTTTAGTTTACGATATTTGTGTGTTCGATAATGTTTAAAACGATATTTTATATTGACGATAATATGGTGTCGATATTTCTGTATTTTTTTAAATAAGTATTGCTCGTCGATAATAGTGTTGTCGATATTTTAGTGCCGATATTTTGGTATGTCGATATTCTGTCTGTCGATATTATGTCAGTGATCCGCTGCCAACATCATGCTGAGCTCGGTCTTTTCTGTACTCTCTCCTACATATTCTCCATTGAATACACAAACATGCATGACACAAAAATAAGCAACTTCATCCGTAAAGCGGTTTCTCTTAGTTACAAAATCATCTCCTCTCCCATGGCCTGCACACTTGACCACTGCTATTTCTTTAGGTTTTTGTAAAGTCTCCAACAATTGCCGCACGCATTCTCCATTTCTAATGGGAGATCCTGATGACGTTAAGAATCCCCTCTGTGACCACAACTGCCCGAAATCATGAACAACACCAAGCCCATATTGACTATCGGTGAGGATAGTCACTCGGACTCGATCAGAAATGAAACATGCATGTATCAGGGCAATGATTTCAGCCACTTGAGCGGAATATACTCTTTGTAAACAAGCAGCCTCCACAACTCCAGAAATAGTACAAACAGCAAAAGCTGCTCTTAAGCAACCCCCATTGTCTCTTAAGCATGAACCATCTACAAAGAGGGTTAGATCAGATTCAGACAAAGGTTCATCAACAATGTCGGGTCTGGGTTTGGTTGAAAGCTCAGTCACATCTAGGCAGTCGTGCTCCTCACAATCTTCCCCCTCCACTGATGGAAATGGCAACAGTGTAGCAGGGTTTAACATCGTACATCTTTTCAAGTTTACATTTTCTGATGCTAATATAACCTGCTCATACTTAGTAAGCCTATTATTGGTAAGATGCTGGGTCTTTGTTTTCGTCATCAGGAGTTCCACAGAGTGCGGTACATAGACAGTGAGCGGATGACCCATCACAATGGTTTCACATCTCTCAATACTGACACCTGTTGCAGCTACGGATCTGAGACATCCGGGCAACGCTGAAGCTACCGGATCTAGGGTAGCTGAAAAGTATGCCACTGGTCTACGGGCACCCCCATGTGTCTGAGTAAGGACCGCTAATGCGCACCCCTCCCTCTCGTAGCAAAAGAGCAAAAACGTTTTGTTGTAATCTGGCATTCCCAGAGCTGGAGCCCGACATAGGCTCTCTCTCAACTCTTGGAAGGCAACCAAATAATCATCATCCCATGGTACCGGATCACTGATATCCTTCCGGGTCAACCTTAACAAAGGTTTTGCTTTAAGTGAAAAGTTTGGGATCCACTGTCAACAATAACCGACCATCCCCAAAAACATCCGGACTTCTTTTTGCGTCTTTGGAGTACCCATTTGTAAGATCACTTCTATACGATCTGGTGACACCTTTCTCTTACCTTTCTCAATCCGATGACCTAGATACTGAACCTCAGACAGACAGTACTGTAACTTGTTCGGGGACACTTGGGGGCCGATTCCGATCTCGGTCGGAGGCGCACCCAATACCATTCGGTCGGGAAAAAGCCATGCGAAAGCCTGTTTCCCGACCGATCCGTACAGTACACCGAACGAGCAAGTACGATGCGCACAACAGCAAAAAATCCGGCCGAGCCGTACTCACCCAAACCAGGTCCTGTACTCCGACCGAGGCGAATCCGGGAAACGCCGAATCGAGTCGCACGGAAGGGAAAATGCAGCCCCGTCCGGCCGGACAAGTACGATGCGCTTTCCGTACGCTCCGAACCCGTCGCTACGCACGGCACGTCAAAGCATCCGGGAGAGGTGCACATAAGCTCCGATTCGCGCCACAACACGATCCACGGCTCCGAGACGAACACGGCACCGACGAGGACGACGCGAGCTGACGAGGACGAGGCGAAGCGACGAGGACGACGCCAAGCAACGAGAAGGACGAACGACACGAACCAACCATGAATCCCTTCGTCCCGATCATACCAATATTCTACATTTACTACCGGAACAGGCACGGACGCGTACGGCGCAGAAGGTAAGCCAGACACCAACCACAAAACACATACAACACGTACACGACACATCACACACACACACGGGGATGCTGAATATACTTACACCAGCAACAGCAGCACCATAGGGGCGGGATGCCCATCACCAATGCCACATATGCACACAGGGGCCTGGATGCGCACCACCACCCCTACCCAGGGGGGCTGGATGCCTACCACTACTACCACCCTCACCCAGGGGGGCAGGATGCCTACCACTACTACCACCCTTAGCCAGGGGGCTGGATGCCTACCACTACTACCACCCTTAGCCAGGGGGCTGGATGCCTACCACTACTACCACCCTTAGCCTGGGGGGCTGGATGCCTACCACTACTACCACCCTTAGCCAGGGGGGCTGGATGCCTACCACTACTACCACCCTCACCCAGGGGGCTGGATGCCTACCACCACTACCACCCTCACCCAGGGGGGCAGGATGCCTACCACTACTACCACCCTTAGCCAGGGGGGCTGGATGCCTACCACTACTACCACCCTTAGCCAGGGGGCTGGATGCCTACCACTACTACCACCCTTAGCCAGGGGGCTGGATGCCTACCACTACTACCACCCTTAGCCAGGGGGCTGGATGCCTACCACTACTACCACCCTTAGCCAGGGGGGCTGGATGCCTACCACTACTACCACCCTTAGCCAGGGGGCTGGATGCCTACCACTACTACCACCCTCACCCAGGGGGCTGGATGCCTACCACCACCCTTAGCCAGGGGGCCTGGATGCCTACCACTACTACCACCCTCACCCAGGGGGCTGGATGCCTACCACCATTACCACCCTCACCCAGGGGGCAGGATGCCTACCACTACTACCACCCTTAGCCAGGGGGCTGGATGCCTACCACTACTACCACCCTTAGCCAGGGGGGCTGGATGCCTACCACTACTACCACCCTTATCCAGGGGGGCTGGATGCCTACCACTACTACCACCCTCACCCAGGGGGCTGGATGCCTACCACCACTACCACCCTCACCCAGGGGGCAGGATGCCTACCACTACTACCACCCTTAGCCAGGGGGGCTGGATGCCTACCACTACTACCACCCTTAGCCAGGGGGCTGGATGCCTACCACTACTACCACCCTCAGCCAGGGGGGCAGGATGCCTACCACTACTACCACCCTTAGCCAGGGGGCTGGATGCCTACCACTACTACCACCCTTAGCCTGGGGGGCTGGATGCCTACCACTACTACCACCCTTAGCCAGGGGGGCTGGATGCCTACCACTACTACCACCCTCACCCAGGGGGCTGGATGCCTACCACCACTACCACCCTCACCCAGGGGGCAGGATGCCTACCACTACTACCACCCTTAGCCAGGGGGGCTGGATGCCTACCACTACTACCACCCTTAGCCAGGGGGCTGGATGCCTACCACTACTACCACCCTTAGCCAGGGGGGCTGGATGCCTACCACTACTACCACCCTTAGCCAGGGGGCTGGATGCCTACCACTACTACCACCCTTAGCCAGGGGGCTGGATGCCTACCACTACTACCACCCTTAGCCAGGGGGGCTGGATGCCTACCACTACTACCACCCTCACCCAGGGGGGCTGGATGCCTACCACCACCCTTAGCCAGGGGGCCTGGATGCCTACCACTACTACCACCCTCACCCAGGGGGCTGGATGCCTACCACCACTACCACCCTCACCCAGGGGGGCAGGATGCCTACCACTACTACCACCCTTAGCCAGGGGGGCTGGATGCCTACCACTACTACCACCCTTAGCCAGGGGGGCTGAATGCCTACCACTACTACCACCCTTATCCAGGGGGCTGGATGCCTACCACTACTACCACCCTCACCCAGGGGGGCTGGATGCCTACCACCACTACCACCCTCACCCAGGGGGGCAGGATGCCTACCACTACTACCACCCTTAGCCAGGGGGCTGGATGCCTACCACTACTACCACCCTTAGCCAGGGGGGCTGGATGCCTACCACTACTACCACCCTTAGCCAGGGGGGCAGGATGCCTACCACTACTACCACCCTTAGCCAGGGGGCTGGATGCCTACCACTACTACCACCCTTAGCCAGGGGGGCAGGATGCCTACCACTACTACCACCCTTAGCCAGGGGGCTGGTTGCCTACCACTACTACCACCCTCACCCAGGGGGGTGGATGCCTACCACCACTACCACCCTCACCCAGGGGGGCAGGATGCCTACCACTACTACCACCCTTAGCCAGGGGGCTGGATGCCTACCACTACTACCACCCTTAGCCAGGGGGCTGGATGCCTACCACTACTACCACCCTTAGCCAGGGGGCTGGATGCCTACCACTACTACCACCCTTAGCCGGGGGGCAGGATGCCTACCACTACTACCACCCTTAGCCAGAGGGGGCTGGATGCCTACCACTACTACCACCCTTAGCCAGGGGGGGCAGGATGCCTACCACTACTACCTCCCTTAGCCAGGGGGGCTGGATGCCTACCACTACTACCACCCTCACCCAGGGGGGCAGGATGCCTACCACTACTACCACCCTTAGCCAGGGGGGCTGGATGCCTACCACTACTACCACCCTTAGCCAGGGGGGCTGGATGCCTACCACTACTACCACCCTTAGCCAGGGGGGCTGGATGCCTACCACTACTACCACCCCCACTCATAGGATGGACAATGCATGACACAACCAGCACACCACAACCTAGGGAATGCAAGATAAAGACATCCCCCCACCACCATGACAAGCGTGTGTAGGCTGTGTCAAATGCCTACAACACCGAACATGACTTTGAACATACAATGTGACCCCCTAGCACATGTGCCACACATATATGTGTGTGGCACCCACAATGCAAGCAGCCCATGACCATTGTGGCAATGGGGCCTAAACCCCCATCATCACAGTGACCAAAAGGTAAGTGTGGGGTCCATAGCTGAAGCACATTTTGACCATTGTGGCAATGGGGTCTAAACCCCCATCATCACAGTGACCAAAAGGGAAGTGTGGGGTCCATAGCTGAAGCCCATTTTGACCATTGTGGCAATGGGGTCTAAACCCCCATCATCACAGTGACCAAAAGGGAAGTGTGGGGTCCATAGCTGAAGCCCATTTTGACCATTGTGGCAATGGGGTCTAAACCCCCATCATCACAGTGACCAAAAGGGAAGTGTGGGGTCCATAGCTGAAGCACATTTTGACCATTGTGGCAATGGGGTCTAAACCCCCATCATCACAGTGACCAAAAGGGAAGTGTGGGGTCCATAGCTGAAGCACATTTTCACCATTGTGGCAATGGGGTCTACACCCCCATCATCACAGTGACCAAAAGGGAAGTGTGGGGTCCATAGCTGAAGCACATTTTGACCATTGTGGCAATGGGGTCTACACCCCCATCATCACAGTGACCAAAAGGTAAGTGTTGACAAAGAAAGAGCTGCACTGCCAAACTGCATGGATCATTCCTGGTCACAGAACCAAAAACTCATCTGTGTCCCATTGCAACATAAATTGGGTGAGCCAAATACTGCAGTGCAAATGAGACATTCCTTTGGCCATGTGCAGACAAACAACACCCATGGTGGCTGACACCGTCAACATTCATCAATGACACAATAACAGAAGTGACCATCAGAATGCAGAACCACATATTTGCACCAATGGGCACACAAATGCAGATATCCTGTGGAGACAGCAGATGTGAGGTGAACAGATACCATACCATGGCAGCAATGGGACACACAAACCATGATCACTGTGCTGACCGATGAACTAGGAGTCCCAGGGACAGCAGGGGAAACACACCAAACAACATACAGCCAATGGCACACCCAAGATATGCCAATGCAGTGGTGCAGATGCACAAACACAAACAGGCAGACCAACACTGACATCATACACAGCAGGTGAGGGGGGTGCCAGTGTCCCCAGGTAACCACACAACACATGAGGAGAGCTGAATACCAATCATACAGATGTGCATACACTGCCACACTAAGGTAACTCATGGATCCAAATCCCCTATGTGGGCAAGCAGGCATTGTCAGATGAGAGGGAGCACAAAACACACATGTCACACAGGAACGTAGGAACAACAACTGACACAGCAAGACACAGACACACCACAGCACCACCCCCAGGGCCCCCACAATGTGGTGACCCTTGGCTGCATAAAATTCCCACTCTGATGACAAAGCTGAATGTGGTTCACACTGTGAACCACAGTCATGTGTCCTGAGCAACAAACTACCATCACACCGACACAAGCACAAATCAATCAGCATGGCCAGTAAGCCAAGGCCAACATGGAGGCAGGGGTCCAGCTGGGCAACAACTCCCATCTGCACACACTCAAGACCACACCCCTCGACCTCCAACAATGTGCAGCAGTGAAGTACACACGCACTGGTGACATTGCACATGCACCCATGACTATTCCAGGGTGGTGGGTGGGAACCAAGGTGCAGAAACACATCACACATGGCCACTCAACAAGACTCCTGAATGTCTGACACACTGCACACTACGCTGTACATGGACATGACGGCGATACCACACCAACCAATGGGATCCCAGCCACAGTCACACACCAATGAAGAAGCCAAGGTCACCCACAAAGAACACACATAGACAACAACCAACATCGCAGCCCGGACCCTGAGGAGTGCCAGCAGTCACACACACAACGTGTCACAATAACTTAAAGATAACACGAACTGAAAATCACATTACAGGGGCAAACAACAAGTGCCAAGGGGAAACCTGACTGTGACCCATCTGCGTCTGCACACAAACTCAGCCCTGACAGCAAACACACCTATGGGTGACACCCTGATGACCAGTAATGTGCCATGCACCCACATCACAGAGAACACAGGGAGAAGACTTTGGGGGAACATAGCTCAAGTCAGCAAGCATCACAAACAGGTACAACACTAGGGATCACAGCATGCGCAGATAAATGGAAGTGAACACACAGACATGCACATACAACACACACCTTGGGCGCAGGCAATGTCACACGTGTACACACTGCCATGAGGGGACTCCACTCCTGTGTGAGGAAAGCTGTGCCATATGTTGCCTCAGTAGGGCCCCATCATGTCAGCTGAGCACTTGGTCACACAATCAACAATTAGCACCAAATGAGGGCTCCCGTCACATCAGCCTGGTCATGGATGTGCCAACGGAATCATCAGCACAGATCCAACACACTTGTATAGCAATGTTGCACTGACTACACGGATGAGTCCTTCCCCATTGATGCCCAAACCTGCATGTCCAGTGGAGATGGCAACACGGTCAGGGAAGTAGACAAATCCAACAATGGAAGGCACAACAGATGTGCAGGGGTGGAAGCCACAGATATGAAATTGCTAATGTAAGTAGGAAATCCCATTGCCAAATACTGAACACATGACACCCTCAGATGCTGCTATGGATGACATGGATACACCACATGATAGGACACATTCCCCCTGGACCACATGGGTTCCTGCACAGTAACACTTCATAATCATGAGACCAGATATCACCATCACTGCAGCAAGGGCATGGTTAGCAGCACCAACAACATGTACATCTGAAGCATGAGCACTAGAGAAAAGAAAGTTGCTTTATTCAGCATATGTGTTGAATGAAAACGACGTCCAGAAAAAAAGAGCAAAGGCCAATGGCCAGTCCATTGTCAAAGTTCAAACAGGGTGACACTGGCAGATGTCACCCTACGCATGCCTGCACAAAACCAGGGACAATCCACTAGGAGGGGCAACCGGGGGGCAGGCCAGGCACCGCAGGGACAGGATCAGGGCTCACCAGGGGGAGTCAGGGAAGGGGTGGTGGGTGCTGGTGAGCCACTGACAACTGCAGTGGGGGTGTCTGACATGGTGTGTGCCGGCACAACTGGGGGCATGACTCAGATGTCGTGGGTGCCGGCACAACTGCAGTGGACCCTGCAGATGGAGTGGACAGGTCCGCCACTGCAGTGCCCAAGTCAGACAGGGCGGTAGTGGACTCCACTGCAGTGCCTACCTCCAGGGGAGGAGAATGGGGAACAGGCAAGGTGGGTTGGACAGAGGGGGAGGACACCCTCACCACATCAGTGGCACAGACAAGCGCAGCGGGGGGTGTGGTGCTGGGAGAGCAAGTGGCAAGGGGAGAAGGCCGGAGCCTCTTGGGGATGGTATATCTGTGGGTGGGGGAACCTGGGGCAGGGTGTGGTGGGGGCACCTGTGGAGTGGGGGCCTGAGGGATGGAGGAAGGAGACCTGGTGCTTGAGCTGCAGGGCGGTGGTGGGGTCTTGCTCTTAGGACTCCGTGGGGACTTGCGGGTGGGGGCCTCAGTCCGTCTGCACCTGGGGGAGGGTGTCCGGGGGCGAGGGGCACTCTGCTCCGTGTGGGTGGGCTTCCTCTTCCCCCGGGATGCTGGAGCAGCTTCATCGGTGGGGAAGAGGCCGAGGTCACAGAGGAAGAGCTGCTGTGACTTTGGGGTTGCAGGTGAGGCAAGGGAGGGTGCTTTGGAGGGAGAGGGAACTGAGGACTGCGCAGTGCATGTGGATGCGTGTGTGTGTTCCAGGGCCCCATCCCCTGTGAGTCTGGCTTCAGTCCCCCGAATGTGCGTGCGTGTGCGTTTTGTCATTGGCGTGTGTGTCAGTGTGCTGGATGTGTGTGTGCTGGTGTGTGCCTGTGCCGGTGTGTGTGTGCTTGGGATGGGTAAGGTGCTGGGGAGTGTGGATGGAGCAGAGGCAGGAGGGGTGAGGGACCGTTTGAGGAGGGACACTGCTGCCGTCAGGGAGGAGTCCATGGACCTATTGCCCCTCTGTAGGTCAGACATGCCCGATGAGATGCCCTCCATGAACGACACCAGCTGAGTCAACAGCGCGGTGTGCGCATGGAGGACACTCAGCATGGCTGTCTGGCCTACATGGAGCTGGCGAAGGAGGTACACAGACTCCTCACTCAGGGCAGCAGGGGACACAGGGGCAGGGGCTGCGGTGCCTGGCCCAAAGGAGACACGCTCCCGGACATGGGAGCCTCCACGGACCTGGGGAATGGGAGCCGATGGGAGGGCGGTGGTGGTGCTGGTGGTGGCGGGGACAGCAACACTAGCTGGGGTGTGGTGGCTGCTGACACCCGCCTCCACAAGGGAGTCATCCTCCGAGTTGCTCTGGTCCTCAGCTGAAGTGGATGCTGCTGAGGACTCCTCAGTGTGGCTCCCCTCGCCCTCCGTGCCACTGGGTCCCTCCGACCACTCCTCGGCTGCTGACCCAGTCTGGCTCTCTGGCTCCTCCTGGTCCGTGGAGCTGTCCCCTTCCGTGGCCGTGGATGTATCTGCAAACAATGGGGAAACAGACAGACATCAGTCACCTGCACAAAACGCACACACCACTGTGAGCACAGCACATCACAGAGCAAGCCCTGGCATCATTAGTTGTACATTGCTAAAAGTGCCCTAACTGAACAGGAGAAGCCAATTGTCAGTCTGATGCCAAGCATGGCACTCACATCCCACATGGCCTTGCACCCATCTGTCTGGTGTCTGTTGGATTGCAACACCCCAGTGTGGACACATGCACCAAGTACACAGTAGTTGGACAGTGCAGAGGACACGGTGTGGTATGTGGACATGCACACATCACAGCTCTTGCCACTGAGTCAGTACAGGTTTCCGGATGAAAGGGATGCCCAGAGTCAAATAGGAAATGCATGTGATGCATACCAGCGACAGACACCATGATGCACCCATGTCCTGATAGCCAGCGCCACTATGGTGTGCATGTAGCACATGTCACTCCCCTGCAGGCTCACCAATCAGTAGACACATGCCATGGCGGAGGCATGACTGCAAAGTCATACATCACTGTCTCAGTGATGTATGACTTGGCAGCCAGACAACAACACTCTGCACTGTGTCACAATAGTAGGTCATGGGGAATGCAAGTCCTGGAGCTGCACAAGTGCACATGTACATCCCCCCACAACACATCCTCTCAACCCTCATCTGTCCAGGTCATACCTATTGGACATATGGGAGACCTGTGACACTACCCTCTGAACCTGAGCCCCTCACACTCTGCTGTGAATGGGGAACAGCTGCCTGAACTTCACATTCACATGCCCCAGTCTGCATGGGCAGCTGATCAGACACCTATGTGACACACAAGTATCGTCTCCTATGGTCACATCTCCAGTGGCATGCTGAGCCCCTACCAAGAAACTCCACAGCAGTCCTGGCGACTAATCCACAGCACACTGACACAGAGGCAGACACCTGAGGGGTCAAATCACTGCGCACAATGTGTCAGCTGATACACGGGAGTGGGAGTACAGAGTGTATTGTATGGCCTGGAGTAGGCATGACTGTCCAGCCCCACATGAATGAGGGATGAGCCCTGGACTGTAGGCAGCTGGCTAAGTATGTGTGACACACGTCATATACATACTCCTGGGGCCCAAACATTGTTCCCACCCGCAGCATGGGTGTGTGCCAGATACCCCAGCCACATGTGGTGGATCAGCTCAGCAATTGGACCACAGATCAAAGTAACACGCTGAATACATGTCAGAATACAGGCATTGTGTAAGCAATGGACCCACCCATGATGCCCACCACAGAGTCAGGGAAACAGATGCTGTCTCCCACCTTGAGTCAAGCAAACTGCAAGGACACAGTCCTAAGTGACAGTATTCCCTGCATGTAAGGGCCACACCTGGGTATCAGATGAGGAGTGGGCAGTGCACAATAGAGGGACATGGCTCCTGGACAACATGACTGCTGTACTGTGGCAGTTTAACCAGGCCCGAGGAGGGCACATAGCATGTTAGACAGAGTTCACAGTGCAGTCTTTGACTCACCCCCTCCTTGCTGCTCTCTGGCCTTCAGCTGCCCATCCAGGTCTGGAAAGACCACCGCCAGGATCCTGAGCATGTGGGGGTCAGGGTCCGTGTTCCGCCCCTCCTGCGAGGAGGCGACAGCTTCAGCTGGACCCGTGCAATCCTCCGGGTCCAGCCCCGAAGGTCCTGCCACCTCTTTTGGCAGTTGCGGATCCGGCGCTTGTAGACCCCCACGGACCGGACAGCCCGGACGATGTCCTTCCAGATCTCCTGCTTCCGATGGGCAGAAGCCTGTCAGGATGACAAAGTGATAAGGCCATTACTACACATGCAACATATCCGTGCATGACACAGTTGCATATACATGTCGCAATCACAGGGGCACATGGTGTACACAGGCAGTGCACGGCTGCCCATGGACAGTTTTCCAGAAGTCACTACATGGTATCATTGCATGGGGAGTAAAACCCTTTTCAGAAGCACTGTCACTGCACCATACCTGTCCAGTGCAAGTCACTACACACTATGGGGGGTGACAACTACTCAGTGAGCCTGCTAGCCAGTGGCGTGCAGACTCTCAGCCTTGCTAGTCAGACAAAATGCACATTCAGAAAGGCAGTGCACAGGACACTCACCTGCTCCCCTGGTGTCCCATACAGCTTGCTGTACTGTGGAAGTAGGCTGTCCAGCAGGGCCTGGTTCTCTTCAAGGCTGAAGGCTGGGGCTCTCTCCACAGTACGTGCCATTGCAGGGTCCAGAGGGGCAGAGACAGCAGCAGTGCAGTGGCAGATGTCGTCTTGGAGCATGTAGTGCAGGCAAGTGGGCTCTCAGGGGACCAGCCAGCAATATATATGTGCTGGAGAGGCAGATACTGTCCCTTGTGTCCAAAGTGATAGGTCCAAGCCGTTTGCATCTTCTGAATCTGGCCAATCCATGGAATAGCAGCACCAAAACACGCCCACAGCATCCTTCAAATCTTCAACTTCATGACATACATGATTTTGCAACATTGTTGTGGGTGACCAACTGAATTTACAGCAACCGACTCTTTCGGAATTCGAAAACGCGTCCGTTGCCAGGCAAGCCCATTGTCAATGGGTGCGCACCGATCGGTCCATTGCAGTACAACGCGCACAGGGGTACAACGCATACCCGCACACATTGAAAGCAATGGGCCGGCCGGAGGCACCGATCGGTCCATTGCAGTTCAACGCGCACAGGGGTACAACGCGTACCCGCACACATTGAATGCAATGGGCCGGCCGGAGGCACCGATCGGTCCATTGCAGTTCAACGCGCACAGGGGTACAACGCGTACCCGCACACATTGAAAGCAATGGGCCGGCCGGAGGCACCGATCGGTCCATTGCAGTTCAACGCGCACAGGGGTACAACGCGTACCCGCACACATTGAATGCAATGGGCCGGCCGGAGGCACCGATCGGTCCATTGCAGTTCAACGCGCACAGGGGTACAACGCGTACCCGCACACATTGAAAGCAATGGGCCGGCCGGAGGCACCAATCGGTCCATTGCAGTTCAACGCGCACAGGGGTACAACGCGTACCCGCACACATTGAATGCAATGGGCCGGCCGGAGGCACCGATCGGTCCATTGCAGTACAACGCATCACTGTACATGTGACTGGCATATGTCAGCATGCCTGTCTCAGATGGACATATGCCAGCCACAGATAGCTCCCAGGGAGTGAGGGGCACACCTACATCACGACAGCCTGTCCAAACCTTATCATAAGGCATGTAAGGCTGCATTTCCTATTGTGTGTATGTTGGTGTACATGTTGTCCTGTGGGTGTCACCTGTGGGCAGCCACCCCCAGGCTCTGCACGTGTTCATGGGGACAGGATCCTGGGTGTTACGTGTACGTGACCACTGTGATGTGCAACTGTTCATATCTGTGCATGTGCCATGGTCACATTTCACAGTGGTGTATGTGTATGTCATGTCACATACCCCGTGAGTCCCATGTGGGACGGTATGTTTGAGCCAGGGTGTCCCAGTGGCACAATAGTGATGGACCTCCACAGTCTTTGTGCATGTAGTGTTTACAATGTCTCTGATTTCATGTGCACAATGGGAGACAGTCTCCACATCCACGTTGTGTGTGCATGGACTCTGATGTTGTGCGTGTGGGTCACAGACATCCATGTCTGTCCTGCCGTGGCAAGTGGGGCCACTACCTGTGGGGGTCATGTTTGTTTTGCTGTGGTGTACACATGATACTCCATGTGATGCCAGTGTCCATGTGGCATTACAGGGTCCCTGGGAATGTACCTGTCGTTGAGCTGTGGTGCCTGGGGCACATCTGTCCTCACATGTCACTCTGGGGGGTGATTGTGACACGGCAGCAGGAGATGGGAACTGTGACACGGCATCATGATATCCAATGGGCCAACCTGGGACAAATTGATGCCACCTGTAGGACCGTGTTGACAGATGTTGGCCATGTACGTACCATACATGTCCTTCCGGTACTGCACACTTCATGTAGTTGTGCCTCATAATGATGTATGTTGGGATCTTGAGTGTGTTCAATGCCGCATATGTGGGGTGACTGACAATCTTGCTTACTTCTCCTCTGCACTGCAGGGCTCCTGCTGTCCATCGGCCATTCCCAGACCTGGCAACGATGGTGGAACGGGACAGCATCCGACGGTACCGCTTCACCAGGCAGCTGATTGAGGATTTGGCAGTGCAGTTGTCCCCACATTTGCAGCCTGGCCGGCCGTATCCTACAGCGCTGACCCCCAAGGTGAAGGTGATGGCAGCCCTACACTTCTTTGCCACCGGTACCTTCCAACATACTGTGGCGACTGCTGGTGGGATGTCACAGACCATGTTCAGCCGTGTGCTCCGCGATGTTTTGGCGGCAATGTTGCTCTTCCTGAACCGGTACATCTATTTCCCTAGACTGCGACGACTCACTGATGTGAAGAGTGACTTTTATGCCCTGGGGAGGATGCCGCATGTAATTGGCTCCATTGATGGGACACATGTGGCTTTGGTACCACCACAGGCCCAGGAGCAGGCCTACAGGAACCGCAAGCACTACCACTCGGTCAATGCACTGGTGGTGTGTCTTGCAGACATGACCATCACACACGTGTGTGCCCGTTTCCCTGGTTCAGCACACGATGCCTTTGTGATGAGGAGTAGTCGCATCCCCAGGATGATGGCACAGATGCAGAACCAGCGTGCCTGGCTTGTCGGTGTGTACTGACTTTGTGCCATTGTGTGTGATCTGATCTGTAGTATTCCGCCCACTGTTCCAAGTCAGCTAATGTGCACTTGTCTGTCCGTAGGTGACTCGGGATACCCCAACATGCCGTGGTTGCTGACACCCCTCAGGAACCCTGTGACACCTGCCCAGATGCGCTACAATGAGGCACATGGTCGGACCAGGAGAGTGATTGAGCGGACCTTTGGTCTCCTGAAGAGCCGCTTCCGCTGCCTGGACAAGACCGGAGGGTCCCTCCCATATGCCCCTGCGAAAGTGTGCAAGATTATCATCGTCTGCTGCATGCTCCACAACCTGGCAGTGCGGAAGGAGTTGCCTCTCATCCAGGATGACAATGACCAACATCCGCCACCTGTGGAGGATCCTGGCCTGGACCACGATGCCAGTGACGATGATGATGATGATGATGGTGATGTCTGCACACAGCTCATCACCAACTTCTTTAGCTGAATGTGAGTATCCTGAGGTGTCATGTCAATGATGTGAGTTGGCATGATGTGTGGGTGGTGCTCTGGTGCTGTTGGAGTGTGTCCATGGGCTACTTGACTGGATGTGTGTTGCGATGTGTGGTGACAGGTGGGCTGTACTCCCCAACAGTGTTGACATGCTAACTTGGTTCTGGGTGGGTATCTTGTAACATGTATTGTGCATGAGTTTTGCTGTTCTGTCCTGTACTCCATTGCTTTTGACTGTGTGTCATTGCTGTCCTTCACAGGGTACTTTCAGATTCGTTTGGTCAACTGTGTCCACCGACGACGTGATTGCACATCCAGGCTGGTAGCTGTTGTGTCCCTACAGGTGATGTGCGCCACACCCATGGACTTCCTTCCGTCTACAGTTGTTGACTGTGTGCCCGCTACCAGGTGGGGTTACCTTGCATCTGTAGTGGTTACGGCATGTTGCAACTGTGTAATAAACCTGTGCTTCACTTTGTGATGTGCGTTGTCTGTGGTCACACATTTGACTGCCATTTGCTTACTGCACCTGTGGGCTACTTGACTACAACTGGGAATGGGTGTGGTGTCTGTGCATTGCACCGTCTTCCCTGGCAACATCAGTGTAGGCAATGAGTCAGATGGCCTAGGTGTGTATGTGTCGTGTAGCCCTGGTGGTGTGTCTCCCTCATGTGTGTCACGTTGCCTGTACTCACATGCCTGTGTTGTCCTTGCTGTTGCAGTTCGCATACACAGTGTAATTTTGCAGTTCATCATCCCCATAACAGCACCCACGTTGGAATCACGACAGAGGCAAGTATGGTGTATTTGTGTGTTTATTGTGATACATTTGTGTTAATAGTGCATAGGATGGGTTGTGCTGTACATGAATCTTGCAATCCCAAGTTCCTAGGTGAATTGAAAGTCCGGGTAGACAGGATCCCCAGTATCGGGGCCACAGTTGTCTGAGACATTGGTCCAACTTGTACTCCCCATGCAATGTGTGGGAGTAGTGTTGCCATCAACAGGGTGAACAGTCTGTGCACAAAGGCGAACATCCAGAACAGGTTCAGGCTTCCTGGGAGTTGCGCTTGGCCATCGGCCTCTCACTTTTCCCTCCTCGGACGACCCCTCTTCTTGGGGGGGGGCCCTCAAGTGCAGGCTGCTGCGGTGCAGGGGACTCTCCGCCAGAGTCCTCCTCCCTCCCTGTGGCAGTTGCAGTTTGTTCGGCACCAGATGTTGTTGGCACACAGGGAGGTGTGGACTGGTTGCTGTTCATCTGGCGGAGGCATTGTAAAATGTCCCTGTGCACCGCCGTCATCTCATGCAGTGCATCCCACTTGGACTCCACGCGGGACATGTGTGAGTCCACACGGGACATGTATGACTCCACGTGGGACATGTGGGAGTCCAAGCGGGCATGATGGGCACCCTGCTGCTGTTTAATGTCTCTGAGGAGCCCCACTACTTGGCTGAGCTCTCCGGTGCTGGACTGGTACGCATCAGCTATGCGTACCAGTTGTGGGTCGTCATGCACACCAGCAACGTCTGCAAGCAGCGACCTCTGTCTCCCACCCCTCCCACCACCCCTGCTGACATGTGCAGTGTGTGCAGTGGCACGCACAGATAACCCTGGTCCACCTTGGCGGTTGGTGGTGGTGGTGGTGTCCATGGCCCCAGGTTGGTCCAGGGTCACTGTGCTGGTGTTGCTCCTTATTCTGTCCATGTCGGCAGGGATGGTATTTGTGGTGACAGTCGTTGTAGGGGTGGGTGCAGGGGGTGCAGCTGGTGGTCCTGCTGGTGCTGCAGCTGGTGGTCCTGCTGGTGCTGCATGTTGACTTGCACCGGATGTGCCAGGTTGTTCTTCATCGTCCGAGGAGGACAGAGGCTGTACGACGCCAGTGAGCTCGGCATCCTCTTGAGCCTGGGACTGGGACTCCTCAGCGTCTGCTGCTGTGTCCCCATCATCACCTGTTTTTGGGAGACACAAACAATGTATGTCATGTTTCTGCAGGCATCAATGGTTGACACACATGACAGTTGTGACTGTGCCTCTGGGTGCGGGCCTGTACATTGCATTGTCCTAAGTCGTCACAGTCAGGGGTTGATATTGGTGTGGCACATTGTCCTGCATTATTTGGGCATTTCTATGTATTTTCTGGGGTGTGAACATGGTCTGCATTGCTTGTGTTTGGTTGACAGCCGAACCTCCTTCCCACCCACACAGCCAGTCAGTTATCCCACCATGGAACGTGCTTGCATTGCAGGGAGTGGAAGTTGTCTCTCAGGATGTCAGTCAGTGGTGTCCTGCTGTTTGTTGGTGCACAGTTGCCAGCAGGGCCTTGTGCTCCCCACAGCAGTAGCCAGTGTCAGCCATCTTGTGAGTCCTTCTCCACTCCCTGTGAAGTGAGCATGGTTCAGGGTGGTGTTGATGGGCCAGTTGTGAGGCTGAGCAATGTCTGTGACTACGACTCCCATCATGCTATTGCCTCCACCCCCCTTCCCAGCATGCCCATGCTTCCTTTCTTTTGACTCTGCTTCCCTGTGGGGTGGGCTGGCTGTGCTGACAGGATGGCTGGGAGTGTTGTCCTGGCAGTTGTTTGGCTAAGAGTCCCAAGAGTGTCCCTGTGCTTCACACAACATAACCCAGGGTGGTGGTGCTTTGTGGGATCTTGTGTTAGGATGGAGGGCATTGCATTCTACCAGGTGGGTACTGTGGAGTTTGTGTTGGGGGGTGTGAGGGGAGGTGCTGGTGACTATAGTCAGTGCTGCAAGTCCCCCTTCCCACCCAGCCAGCCAGATATCCCACCATGGAACGTGCTTGCATTGCAGGGAGTGGAAGTTGTCTCTCAGGATGTCAGTCAGTGGTGTCCTGCTGTTTGTGGGTGCACAGTTGGCAGCAGGGCCTTGTGCTCCCCACAGCAGTAGCCAATGTCAGCCATCTTGTGAGTCCTTCTCCACTCCCTGTGATGTGAGCATGGTTCAGGGTGGTGTTGATGGGCCAGTTGTGAGGCTGAGCAATGTCTGTGACTACGACTCCCATCATGCTATTGCCTCCACCCCCCTTCCCAGCATGCCCATGCTTCCTTCCTTTTGACTCTGCTTCCCTGTGGGGTGGGCTGGCTGTGCTGACAGGATGGCTGGGAGTGTTGTCCTGGCAGTTGTTTGGCTAAGAGTCCCAAGAGTGTCCCTGTGCTTCACACAACATAACCCAGGGTGGTGGTGCTTTGTGGGATCTTGTGTTAGGATGGAGGGCATTGCATTCTACCAGGTGGGTACTGTGGAGTTTGTGTTGGGGGTGTGAGGGGAGGTGCTGGTGACTATAGTCAGTGCTGCAAGTCCCCCTTCCCACCCAGCCAGCCAGATATCCCACCATGGAACGTGCTTGCATTGCAGGGAGTGGAAGTTGTCTCTCAGGATGTCAGTCAGTGGTGTCCTGCTGTTTGTTGGTGCACAGTTGCCAGCAGGGCCTTGTGCTCCCCACAGCAGTAGCCAGTGTCAGCCATCTTGTGAGTCCTTCTCCACTCCCTGTGATGTGCGCATGGTTCATGGTGGTGTTGATGGGACAGTTGTGGGGGGGCAATATGTGTGACTGCGACTCCCATGATGCTATTGGCTACACAGACTTGGCCAGCATACACAGAATTCCTTCCTTTGAGTGGTCTTCACTGTGTGTTGGTGTTGTTGTGGTGGCTACATGTCTGGATGTGTTTGTTAGTTCTATTTGTGCTACTGCCTAGCTGTAGTTGTGGTTGTGTTTGTACATGTGTTGGCACAGTTGGATGTGACTTTTTTGATGGCATGTATTGTGTTTATCTGACTGACATGCACATTTTGGGATGATTCTGTTCTGGTTGCTGTGTGATTGCTATGAGTGCATGGTTTGACTCTCCCCTTGACAGTGATGTGTGTGTGTTTTGTGTCAGAAAATTGTGTACATTTGTTGTGTACTCACCAGGCTCTGGGATGTTCTCTAGTCCATATACGCTCACTGGCAGAAGGATGGCCCGCACCTTCTCCTCCCAGGGCCTGAGGTATACTGGCTTGGCAGGAGGGCCACTGCCGGTGTATTGGCTGATGAGGTAGTCTTTCTTGAGCAGCTCCCGGACCCTCCTGCGCACGTCATACCACCTGTTCTGGATGTCGATCTTTGTGCGCAGACATGGTGATTGTGCGTTCACCCTGTTGATGATCCTCTCCCACATCTTGGTTTTCTGCGACATGGGGGTCTGTTGGACCAATGTGCCAAACAGCTGTGGCTCTACCCTGAGGATCTCGTCTACCAGGACTTCCAATTCACAATCTAGGAACTTGTGATTCTTCTTGGGGGGCATGGTGATGGGTGGTGATGGTGAGTGATGTGTGTGTTGGTGTGCAGGTGAGGGTGTGTGAGTGTGTGTTTTGCTGGGTGTATGTGAGGTAGGTATTTGTTGGTGTGCTGATGGTGTGTGGCTTGTGTGAGGGATGAGCTGTGGGTGTGTGGTTGCTTTCTCTTGGGTGCTGGCAGTGGAATGGCATTTGCAAAGGCTCATGGTAGTGATTTGTGTCCTTTATATAGGTGGAGTTGTGGGTGTGTCTTTGTTCTCTGTCCCCACCCCCCAGTATTTATTGGCTTGGTAATTGCTTGTTTGGCCTTTTTTTGGGTGATTTTTCCTTTGTGCTGTTTGTGTGTGTTGGAAACGTTCTTGTGACCGAGTCGGACCCTGCATTGGTCTCGTACGGTGTTCTCCGTTTCGTTCACGCTGTGTTTGTGCAGTTTTCTATGCTGCGTACGCGTCGGTCGCGGTGTATTGTGTTGCTTCGGCTCGGTTTTGTATGCGTGTCGGTCGTCCGGCTTGTCCTCCGTCCGACTCGCTCGTGGTTTTCGCGCCTTGCATCGTACTTAGCGGTTTGGAGTTAGCGTGTACGTTTCGGTCAGATTTGTTCCGGGTGCGTGTCGGTCGGTTGGATTCGCGTGTTTTTCCGGCCGGATTGCTGTTTTCCGTGCGGCTCGGTCGGTCGACTTGGTTTCGTTACGTGTCGGTCGGAGTTTTCGCGCCTTGCATCGTACTTGGCGTGTCGGGCACCACGGGTACGTGTCGGTCGGTATTTTTTCCGGATCCGAGTCGGTCGGTGCTTTTTCTGGCCCGAATCGGAATCGACCCCTTTGTGTCCATTCTCTGCCAGATGATTCAACAAGGTCACAGTATCTATCCTACAAGCGTCCTCTGTCTCTGAGGCAACTAGAAGATCATCAATGTACTGGACAAGAACTGAGTTCTGTGTCAGTACTAGACTCTCAAGATTCTTTTTCAATAGTTGATTAAAAATGGATGGGCACTCAGTATACCCTTGTGGGATACGACACCATGTTAACACACGATCCTCCAGCCGGAAAGCGAATAAGAATTGGCTCTCCTCATCGAGCGGTATTGAAAAGAATGCTTGGCACAGATCAATGACTGTGAACCACTCTGCCTTGCACGGTATTTGAAACAAGATCACTGCTGGATTCGGTACCACAGGACAACATGGAAGTACGATCTCAATAACCCTCCTCAAATCCTGTACTATTCTGTACTTGCCACTAGGCTTTTGCAATCCCATTATAGATGAATTACAGGGACTTCCCCTTATTTCTCTTAGAACGCCTTGTGCAATCATAGACTCTATTACAGGTCTTATTCCCGCCACTGTCTCAGGGGTCAATTTATACTGTGGCATCCTAGGGAACTCAGCATTGGGTTTGACTTGTATCTTAACTGGTTCCACTCCCCGAATCAAACCTATATCTCTTCACCAGTAAAGTCCCATACCACAGGAGAGACTGAGTCTCTCAGATTAGGTGGCAATTCTTCTGCCGTCAGAACAATGAACACTTCCGCACATAGATTCTGACTAACCACTTTAAAAGCAGCATCATCATCATATGTTTGCAGCTCTACTCTTCTGGGAGTGCAATAAATGGTACAATTTAACTTGCACAACAGATCCTGTCCTAATAAGCAAACAGGACTCGAGTCACATACGACAAACTGATGTCGATCCTGAAATGTTCCTATTCTCACAGGTAACTCGTCCGTCAATGGATTTATCATTCTTTGATTGGAAACTCCTACTACCTGAATCATTCATCCAGAAAGGGACAAGTTGGGAATCACCGCTGTCCTTACACTAGAACGGGCAGCACCAGTGACAATCAGGAAAGTAATGGGGTGACCATTTACCTCCGCCTCCACATATAGCCCCCTCTGGTCTACTTCCAAGGCTGCCCCAAGAGTGCAGCCTTGGTCCCCTTCCAGACCCTGTCCTCCCAAAGGGTCCGAATCAGAATAGTCTAATATTTCAATAAAAGGCATCTGTTGATACATCTGATTGCCTTGAAGAGTCCTCGGGGTTGAGGCACCTGCACCAACTGGTCAGAACCTCCCCCGTACATTGACCTAGGTCTAGTCACTGTCTCCACTCCCTCGGATACTTGGACATTTTCCCCATACTGCATCTGATTTGCTGGATTTGAACGACACTCGCGCTTCCAATGCCCGATCTTGTGACAATAATGACATGCAGTATTCCTCTTAGGATTAACCCATTCGGTTCCTGTCCCAGGAACCATTCCTCTCCCTCTCCCTTGTCCTGGAGAGCCTGCCATATTCTGATTCGCCCCTCGTCCACTCCCTGGTCTCCTTCCCATTGTACCTCCATTACCTTGGAAAAAATCTGGTCTCTCTGCATTTCTCAACTGTACCATCATCAACTTATCCTTCATTTTCTTGTGGGTGGACTCTACTTGATCGCTACAATATTTAGCATAACGCAAAATCTCATCCACCGACTTGCTCTGCCAACAGATTAAATGTTGTTGGACCATTAAACTAATCTCAGGTCTCAATCCTAACACAAATTTCGAGACAAACTGTCCCATATCCTTCTCTTCCAAAGCATCCAACCCACTATGCTGTTTAAAAGCTAGTAGAAGCTTTTCATAATAGTTATGTACTGATTCCTTAGGGTCCTGGGTGGTACGATCAATCTTAAGCCAATCAATACTTTGGGGGGCAATTTTAGATTGGAGCCATGTGATCGCCTGTTCGTACTTTCTCATCACCTCAGGTGACGGCCCATTAGTTACTGCATCTCTTTCTGGTTCTACGACAGGCCATTCAATTGCTATTTTGCATGCCGTCCACAAATCTCCTGGGACCACAATTTCAAACAAAGGGGCCGATTCCGATTCGGGCCGGAAAACGTACCGACCGACTCGGAGCCGGAATAAATACCGACCGACACGTACCGGTGCAGCCCGACCCGCAAAGTACGATGAAAAGCGTGCTAAATCCGACCGACTCGTACGGAACACAAGCCGAACGACCGAGCCGCGCGGAAAACAGCCATCCGGCCGGAAAAGCACGCGAATCGAACCGACTGACACGCACCAGGAAGAATCCCGAACGAAACGTACCCGCGAACTCCGACCCGCAAAGTACGATGCAACTCGTGGAAAACACGACCGAGTCGCACAGAGCCCAAGCCGCACGACCGACACGCATTCAAAACTGCGAGCTGAAGCAAGCCAAAACCCCGCGACCGACGTGTACGCAGCACAGAAAACAGCACAAACACAGCGTGAACGAATCGGAGAGGCTCGCACGAGACAACTGGAGGGTCCGACTCCGTCACAAGAACGTCTCCAACATGCACAAAAAGAACCAAGGAAAAAAAACACAAAAAGGCCAAACAAGCTATCACTAAGCAAATAAATACTGGGGGAAACAGGGAACAAAGACACACCCACAACTCCACCCATATAAAGGACACTAATCCCTACCATGATCCCTTGCAAATTCAAATTACCTGCCAGCACTCAACACCAACAGACAGCAACCACACACACACACACAGCTCATCCATCACACAAGCCACACACCAGCAGCACCACAACAAATAGCACCCTCACATACACCCAGCAAAACACACACTCACACACCCTCACTTGCACACCAACACACACATCACACACCAGCACCACCCAACACCGTGCCCCCAAAGAAGAATCACAAGTTCCTAGATAGTGAATTGGAAGTCCTGGTAGATGAGATCCTCAGGGTAGAGCCACAGCTGTTTGGCACATTGGTCCAACAGACACCCATGGCGCAGAAAACCAAGATGTGGGAGAGGATCGTCGACAGGGTGAACGCACAATCACCATGTTTGCGCACAAAGGTAGACATCCAGAACAGGTGGTATGACGTGCGCAGGAGGGTCAAGGAGCTGTTGAAGAAGGACTACATCTTGAGCCAACACACCGGCAATGGCCCTCCTGCCAAACCAGTATACCTCAGGCCCTGGGAGGAGAAGGTGCGGGCCATCCTACCACCAGTGAGCGTCTATGGACTAGAAAACATCCCAGAGCCTAGTGAGTACACAACAAATGTACACAATATTGTGCCACAATACACACACATCACTGTCAAGGGGAGAGTCAAACCATGCACCCTTAGCAAATACACACCAACCAAAACAGATCATCCCAAAATGTGTATGTCAGCCAGATAAACACAATACATGCCAGCTCCTAGTGAAATGTAACTGTGTCATCACATGTACAAACCTAACAACAAATAGAGCTAGGCAGTGGCACAAATATAACCAACAAACACAGTCAGACATGTAGCCACCACCACAACACCACCTCACAGGGAAGCTCACTGAAAGGAAGGAATACTGTGTATGCTGGCCAAGTCAGTGTAGCCAATAGCATCATGGGAGTCGTAGTCACAGAAATTGCCCACCCTCACAATGCGCACATCAACACCACCATGAACCATGCACACATCACAGGCAGTGCAAAACAACTGACAAGATGGCTGACACTGGCTACTGCTGTGGGGAGCACAAGGCCCTGCTGGCAACTGTGCACCAACCAACAGCAGGACACCACTGACTGACATCCTGAAAGACAACTTGCACTCCCTGCAATGGAAGCACGTTCCATGGTGGGATATCTGGCTGGGTGGGAAGGAGGACTCACAGCACTGACCATAGTCACCAGCAGCTCCACCCACACACCCCCTAACACAAACTACACACAACTCACCTGGGAGAAAGCATTGCCTCACACACCAATCAAATATCCCACAAAGAACCACAACCCTGGTTCATGCAGTGTGAAGCACAGGGACACACATGGGACTTGTAGCAAAACAAACCCCAGGATAACACTGTCAGCCATCTTGTCAGCACAGGCACACAACCCCACAGGGAAGCTGAGTCAAAAGGAAGGAAGCATGGGCATGCTGGGAAGGGGGGTGGAGGCAAAAGCATGATGGGAGTGGTAGTCACAGCCCAACATCCCCCACCCACATGGCCCAGCAAGAACACACCCAAGCATGCACACCTCACAGGGAGTCAAAAGCCACTTCAAAGATGTCTGACACTGGTGCTCTGTTGTGGGGAGCACAAGGCCATGCTGGGAACTGGCCAACAACCAACAGCAGGACACCACTGTCAGCCATCTTGCCATTGCTGTCACACCCACACACAGTGAAGTACACTCAAAAGGAAGGAAGTATGGGCATGCTGGGAAGGGGGTGGAGGCAATAGCATGATGGGAGTGGTAGTCACAGCTCAACATCCCCCCACACATGGCCCAGCAAGCTCACACTGAAGCATGCACACCTCACAGAGAGTGGAAAGCCCCATCAAAGATGTCTGACACTGGTGCTCTGTTGTGGGGAGCACAAGGCCATGCTGGGAACTGGCCAACAACCAACAGCAGGACACCACTGTCAGCCATCTTGCCATTGATGTCACACCCACACACAGTGAAGTACAGTCAAAAGGAAGGAAGTATGGGCATGCTGGGAAGGGGGTGGAGGCAATAGCATGATGGGAGTGGTAGTCACAGCTCAACATCCCCCCACACATGGCCCAGCAAGCTCACACTGAAGCATGCACACCTCACAGAGAGTGGAAAGCCCCATCAAAGATGTCTGACACTGGTGCTCTGTTGTGGGGAGCACAAGGCCATGCTGGGAACTGGACAACAACCAACAGCAGGACACCACTCTCAGCCATCTTGCCATTGCTGTCACACCCACACACAGTGAAGTACACTCAAAAGGAAGGAAGTATGGGCATGCTGGGAAGGGGGGTGGAGGCAATAGCATGATGGGAGTGGTAGTCACAGATATTGCTCACCCTCACAATGCGCACATCAACACCACCATGAACCATGCCCACATCACAGGGAGTGGAAAACAACTGACAAGATGGCTGACACTGGCTACTGCTGTGGGGAGCACAAGGCCCTGCTGGCAACTGTGCACCAACCAGCAGAAGGACACCTCTGACTGACATCCTGAAAGATGACTTGCACTCCCTGCAATGGAAGCAAGTTCCATGGTGGGATATCTGGCTGGGTGGGAAGGAGGGCCGGATGTCAACCAAATACAACCAATGCAGATCATGTACACACCCCAACATTCACATGGAAATGCCCAAATAATGCAGGACAATGTGCTACACCAATATCAACCCCTGACTGTGACAACTTTGGACAATGCAATGTACAGGCCCGCATCCAGAGGCACAGTCACAACTGTCAGGTGTGTCTACCATTGATGCCTGCAGAAACATAACATACATTGTGTGTGTCTCCCAAAACAGGTGATGATGGGGACACAGCAGCAGACGCTGAGGAGTCCCCTTCCCAGGCTCAAGAGGATACGGAGCTCACTGGTGTGGAACAGCCTCTGCCCTCCTCGGATGAAGAAGACCAACCTGGCACCTCCGGAGCAAGTCATCATGCAGCACCAGCAGGACCACCAGCTGCACCCCCTGCACCCACCCCTCCAACGACTGTTAACACACATACCACCCCTGCCGACATGGAAAGACCAAGGAGCACCACCACCAGCACAGGGACCCTGGACCAACGTGGGGCCATGGACACCAACACCACCAACAACCCCCAAGGGGGCCCAGGGTCACCTGTGCGTGCCACCTCAGGTACTGCACGTGTCGCCAGGGGGGGTGGGAGGGGTGGGAGACACAGGTCACTGATCGCAGAGGGGTCTGGACTGCATGATGACCCACAACTGGCACGCATAGCCGATGCGTACCAGTCCAGCACCGGAGAGCTCAGCCAGGTAGTGGGGCTCCTCAGGGACATTAAACAGCAGCAGGCTGCCCATCATGCCCGCTTGGACTCACACATGTCCCGCGTGGAGTCCAAGTGGGACACACTGCAAGAGATGACGGCGGTGCATAGGGACATATTACAATGCCTCCGCCAGATGAGCAGCAACCAGTCAACACCTCCCTGTGTGCCCACAACATCTGCTGCTGAAACAACTGCAACTGCCACAGGGAGGGAGGATGACTCTGGCGGAGAGTCCCCTGCACCGGAGCATTCTGCACTTGAGTGTCCCCCCCAAAGAAGAGGGGCCGTCCGAGGAGGGGCAAGTGAGAGGCCGATGGCCATGTGCAACCCCCAGGAAGCCAAAACCTGTTCTGGATAATCACCTTTGTGCGCACACTGTTCACCCTGTTGACTGCAACACAACTCTCCCACATGAAACAAACAAACAGCACCAGAGCACCACCAACACATATCATGCAAACTCACATCAGTTACATGACATCTCTGGATACTTACATTCAGCTGAAGAAGTTGGTGATGAGCTGTGTGCGGACATCACCATCATCATCACTGGCATCGTGGTCCAGGCCAGGATCCTCCACAGGTGGCGGACGTTGGTCATCGTCATCCAGGATGAGAGGCAACTCCTTCCGCACTGCCAGGTTGTGTAGCATGCAGCAGACGATGACAATCTTGCACACCTTTGCCGGGGCATATGGGAGGGACCCTCCTGTCTTGTCCAGGCAGCGGAAGCGGCTCAATCAGGAGACCAAATGTCCGCTCAATAACTCTCCTCGTCCGACCATGTGACTCATTGTAGCGCATCTGGGCTGGTGTCACAGGGTTCCTGAGGGGCGTCAGCAACCACGGCATGTTGGGATATCCGGAGTCACCTACATACAGACAATTGCACATTAGCTGAGTTGGAAAAGAGGGTGGAACACTACATTGCAGAACACACACAATGGTACAAAGTCAGTATACACCAACAAGCCAGGCACGCTGGTTCCGCATCTGTGACATCATCCTCGGGATGCGACTACTCCTCATCACGTAGGCATCGTGTGCAGAACCGGGGAAACGGGCACACACGTGTGTGATGGTCATATCTGCAAGACAGACCACCAGTGCATTGACCGAGTGGTAGTGCTTGCGGTTCCTGTATGCCTGCTCCTGGGCCTGTGGTGGTACAAAAGCCACATGTGTCCCATCAATGGAGCCAATGACATGCGGCATCCTCCCCAGGGCATAGAAGTCACTCTTCACGCCAGTCAGTTGCTGGAGTCTAGGGAAATAGATGTACTGGTTCAGGTATATCAACATAGCCTCCAATACATCGCGGAGCACACGGCTGAACATGGTCTGTGACATCCCACCAGCAGTCGCCAGAGTGTGTTGAAAGGTACCGGTGGCAAAGAAGTGTAGGGCTGCCATCACCTTCACCTTGGGGGTCAGCGAAGGGGGAACGGCCGGCCAGGTTGCAGGTGTGGTGCCAAGCGCACTGCCAAATCATCAATCAGCTGCCTGGTGAAGCGGTACCTTCGGATGCTGTCACGTTCCACCATCGTTGCCAGGTCAGGGAATGGTCTATGGACAGCTGGTGCCCTGCAGTGCATAGGTGAAGAAAGAAAGATTGTCAGTCACCCCACATATGTGGCATTGAACACACTCAATATCACACGATACATCATTATGAGACACAAGTACATGATGTGTGCAGTTCCGTAAGGACATGTATGGCACATACATGGCCAACATCCAACATCACAGTTCAACAAGTGGCATCAATAAGTCCCAGGTTGTGCCATTGGGTATCATGAGGACGTGTCACATTTCCCATCTCCTGCTGCCACGTTACAAACACACCCCACAGTGACATGTGAGGACAGATGTGCCCCAGGCATCACAGCCCAACGACAGGTAGATTCCCAGGGACCCTGTATTGCCACATGGACACTGGCATGACATGGCGTATCATGTACACACCACAACAAAACAACCATGACCCCCACAGGTAGTGGTCCCTGTTGCCTCGGCAGGACAGACATGGACGTCTGTGACACACACACGCACAACATCAAAGTCCATGCACAAACAGCGTGGATGTGGAGTCTGTCTCCCATTGTGCACATTAAATCAGAGACATTGTAAACACAACATGCACACAGACTGCGGAGGACCATCACTATTGTGCTAATGGGTCAGCCTGGGTTAAACATACCATCCCACTTGGGACTCAGGGGGCATGTGACATGACATACACATACACCACCGTGAAATGTGACCATGCCACATGCTCAGATATGAACAGTTGCACATCACAGTGGTCATGTACACGAAACACCAAGGATACTGTCCCCATGAACACGTGCACAGCCTGGGGGTGGCTGCCCCAAGTGACACCCACAGAACAACATGTTCACCCCATACACGGAATAGGTAATGCAGCCTTACATGCCTTAGGATACAGTTTGGACAGGCTGTGGTGTTGTAGGTGTGCCCCTCACTCCCTGGGAAGTATATGTGGCTGGCATATGTTCACCTGTGACAGGCATGGTGACATATGCCAGTGACATGTACAGGGACGCGTTGGACAGCAATGGACCGATCGGTGTGCACACATTGGCCATTGCATTCAATGTGAGCTGGTACACGTTGTATTCGCAATACGCGTTGGACAGCAATGGACCGATCGGTGCGCACACATTGCATTCAATGTGTGCTGGTACGCGTTGAATTCGCAATACGCGTTGGACAGCAATGGACCGATAGGTGTGCACACATTGGCCATTGCATTCAATGTGTGCTGGTACGCGTTGTATCCTAGGTACGCGTTGGACAGCAATGGACCGATCGGTGCGCACACATTGGCCATTGCATTCAATGTGTGCTGGTACGCGTTGTATTCGCAATACGCATTGGACAGCAATGGACCGATCGGTGCGCACACATTGGCCATTGCATTCAATGTGTGCTGGTACGCGTTGTATTCGCAATACGCGTTGGACAGCAATGGACCGATCGGTGCGCACACATTGGCCATTGCATTCAATGTGTGCTGGTACGCTTTGTATTCGCAATACGCGTTGGACAGCAATGGACTGATCGGTGCGCACACATTGGCCATTGCATTCAATGTGTGCTGGTACGCGTTGTATTCGCAATACGCGTTGAACAGCAATGGACCGATCGGTGTGCCCGGCCGGCCCATTGCATTCAATGTGTGCGGGTACGCGTTGTATCCCGGGTACGCGTTGAACAGCAATGGACCGATCGGTGTGCCCGGCCGGCCCATTGCATTCAATGTGGGCGGGAACAGCAATGGACCGATCGGTGTGCACCCATTGGCTATGGCCTGGCCTGGCAACGGACGCGTTTTCAAATTTTGAACGAGTCTGATGCTGGAAATTCAGTTGGTCACCCACAACAATGTTGCAAATTCATGGGTGTCATGAAGTTGAACTTTTGAAGGATGCTGTGGGCGTGTGTAAGTGGTGCAATTCCATGGATTGGCCAGATTCAGAAGATGCTAACGACTTGGACCTATCACTTTGGACACATGGGACAGTAACTGCCTCTGCAGCACACATATAATGCTGGCTGTTCCCCTGAGAGCTCACTTGCCTGCACTACATGCTCCAGGACGACATCTGCCACCACCACTGCTGCTGTATCTGCAATGGCACGTACTGTGGAGAGAGCCCCAGCCTTCAGCACTGAGGGGAACCAGGCCCTGCTGGACAGCCTCCTTCCACAGTACAGCAAGCTGTATGGGAAAGCAGGGGAGCAGGTGAGTGTTCTGTCCACTGCCTTCCTAAATGTGCATGTTGTCTGACTAGCAAGGCTAACAGTCTGCACGCCACTGGCTAGCAGGCTCACTGAGTAGTTGTCACCCCCCATAGTGTGTAGTTACATGCACTGGACAGGTATAGTGCAGTGACAGTGCATTTAAACAAGGTTTTACTTCCCAGGCAATGATACCATGTAGTTACTGCTGGCATACTGTCCATGGCCATCGTTGCACTGCCTGTGTACATCATGTGCCCCTGTGAATGAGACATGTATACACAACTGTGTAATGCATGGATATGTTGCATGTGTAGTAATAGCATTCTCACTTTGTCATCCTCACAGGTTGATGCCCACCAGAAGCAGAAGATATGGCTGACCATCGTCCGGGCAGTGAGATCCGTGGGGGACTACAAGTGCCGGATCCGCAACTGCCAGAAGAGGTGGCAGGACCTTCGGGGCTGGACCCGGAGGACCGCACGGGTCCAGCTGAAGCTGTCGCCTCCTCGCAGGAGGGGCGGACACCGGACCCTGACCCCCACATGCTCAGGATCCTGACGGTGGACTTCCTGATCTGGATGGGCAGCTGAAGGCCAGGGAGCAGCACGGAGGGGGTGAGTCCATGACTGCATTGTGTACTCTGTCTGCCATGCTATGTGCCCTCCTCTGGCCTGGTTAAACTTCCACAGCACATCAGTCATGTGGTCCAGGACCCATGTCCCTCGATTGTCCACTGCCCACTCCTCATCTGATACCCAGGTGTGGCCCTTGCAGTCAGGGAATTGTGTCACTTGGGTACTGTGTCCTTGCAGTTTGCTTGACTCAAGGTGGGGGACAGCATCTGTTCCCCTAACTGTGGTGGGCATCATGGGTGGGTCCATTGCTTACACAATGCCTGTGTTCTGCCATGTAATCTGCGTGTTACTTTGATCTGTGGTCCAATTGCTGAGCTGATCCACCACATGTGCCTGGGGTAACTGGCACACACCCAAGCTGCGGGTGGGAACAATGTTTGGGCCCCAGGAGTGTGTATATTACGTGTGTCACACATACTTAGCCAGCTGCCTACTGTCCAGGGTTCATCCCTCATTCATGTGGGGCAGGACAGTCATGCCTACTCCAGGCCATGCAATGCACTCTGTCCTCCCACTCCCGTGTATCAGCTGACACGTTGTGCTCAGTGATATGTCCCCTCAGGTGTCAGCCTCTGTGTCAGTGTGCTGTGGCTTCGATGTCAGGACTGCTGGGGTGTTTATCGGTTGGGGCTCAGCATGCCACCGGAGGTGTGACCATAGGAGACGATACTTGTGTGACACATAGGTGTTTGACCACCTGACCGTGCAGACTGGGGTATGCGAATGTGAGGTCCATGCAGCTGTTTCCCATTCACAGCAGATTGTGAGGTGCTCAGGTTCAGAGGCTTGTGTTACAGGTCACCCATATGTCCAATCAGTATGACCTGGACAGATAAGGGTTCAGATGATGTGGGGTGTGGGGGATGTACATGTGCACTTGTGCAGCTCCAGGACTTGCATTCCCCATGACCTACTATTGTGACACAGTGCAGACTGTTGTTGTGTGGCTGCCCTGCCCATGTGACTGAAGACAGTGATGTATGACTTAGCAGGCATGCCTGTGCCATGGCATGTGACTTCCTATGTGTGATCCTGCAGGGGAGTGACATGTGCTACATGCACACCATAGTGGCAATGGCTATCAGCACATGGGTGCATCGTGGTGTCTGTCGCTGGTATGCATCACATGCATTTCATGTATCTGACTCTGGGCATCACTTTCATCTGGGCACCTGTACTGACTCAGTGGCAAGAGTTGTGATGTGTGCATGTTCACATGCTTCACCGTGTTCTCTGCACCGTCCAACTACTGTGTAGGTGGTGCATGTGTCCACACTGGGGTATTGCCAGCCAACGGACGCCAGGCAGATGGGTGCAAGGCCAGGTGTGATGTGAGTGCCATGGTTGACGATCAGACTGACAATTGGCTTCTCCTATTCTGTTTGGGCAATTTTAGCAATGTTCAACTAAGGATGCCAGGCCTTGCTCTGTATTGTGCTGTACTTACTGTGGTGTGTGCGTTCGGTGCAGGTGACTGATGTCTGTCTGTCTCCCTATTGTTTGCAGATACATCCACGGCCACAGGAGGGGACAGCTCCACGGACCAGGAGGAGCCGCAGAGCCAGACTGGGTCAACAGCCGAGGAGTGGTCGGAGGGACCCAGTGACACGGAGGGCGAGGGGAGCCACACCGAGGAGTCCTCAGCACCATCCACCTCAGCTGAGGACCACAGCAGCTCAGAGGATGACTCCCTTATGGAGGCGGGTGTCAGCAGCCACCACACCCCAGCTAGTGTTGCTGTCCCCGCCACCACCACCGCCCTCCCATCGGCTCCCATTCCCGAGGTCCGTGGAGGCTCCCATGTTCGGGAGCGTGTCTCTTTCGGGGCAAGCACCGCACCCCCTGCCCCTGTGTCCCCTGCTGCCCTGAGTGAGGAGTCTGTGTACCTCCTTCGGCAGCTCCATGTAGGGCAGACAGCGATGCTGAGCGTCCTCCATGCACACACCACTCTGTTGACTCAGCTGGTGTCGTTCATGGAGGGCATCTCATCGGGCATGTCTGCCCTACAGAGGGGCAATAGGTCCATGGACTCCTCCCTGACAGCAGCAGTGTCCCTCCTCCAACAGTCCCTCACCCCTCCTGTCTCTGCCCCATCCACACTCCCCAGCACCTTACCTGTCCCAAGCACACACACACCGGCACAGGCACACACCAGCACAGACACGAGCAGCACACACACACACACGCCACAGACAAGATGCACACGCATGCACAGTCAGGGGACTGAAGCCACACTCACAGGGGATGGGGCCCAGTCACACACACACGCATCCACGAGCACTGCACAGTCCACAGTTGCCTCTCCCTCCAAAGCCCCCTCCGTTGCCTCACCTGCAACCCCAAAGACCCAGCGGCTCTTCCTCAGTGACCTCGGCCTCTTCCCTCCGATCCAGCTGATACAGCATTCAGGGGGAAGAGGAAGCTCACCCACACTGAGCGGAGTGCCCCTCGCCACCGGACACCCTCCCCCAGGTGCAGACCGACTGAGGCCCCCATCCGCAAGTCCCCCGGACCCGGAAGAGCAAGACCCCGCCGCCGCCCTGCAGCTCAGGCACCAAGTCTCCTTCCTCCATCCCTCAGGCCCCCACTCCACAGGTGCCCCCACCACACCCCTGCCCCAGGTTCCCCACCCACAGATACACCATCCCCAAAAGGATCATGCCTTCCCCCTGCCACTTGCTCTTCCGGCACCACACCCCCGCTGCGCTTGTCTGTGCCACTGGTGTGGAGACGGTGTCCTCCCCTCTGTCCTGCCCACCTTACCTGATCCCCATTCTCCTCCCCTGGAGGTAGGCACTGCAGTGGAGTCCACTACCACCCTGTCTGACTTGGGCACTGCAGTGGGGAACCTGTCCACTCCATCTACATGGTCCCCTGCAGTCTTGCCGGCACCCACACCATCAGAGTCATGCCCCCAGTTGTGCCGGCACCCACCATGTCAGACACCTCCATTGCAGTTGTCAGTGGCTCTCCAGCACCCACCACCCCTTCCCTGCCTCCTTCTGGTGAGCCATGATCCTGTCCCTGCGGTGCCTGGCCTGCCCCCCCGTGTGCCCCTCCGAGGGGATTGTCCCTGGCTTTCATCAGTGCAGGCATGCGTAGGGTGACATCTGCCACTGTCACCCTGTTTTGACTTTCAAGTTGGACTGGCCATTGGCCTTTGTTAAATTCCTTGCTGGACATCAACTGTTAGACCCACATATGCTGAATAAAGCACCTTTCTGTTCTCTAGTGCTTTTGCTTCTGATGTACATGTTGTTGATGATGCTAACCATGCCCTTGCTGCAGTGATTTGGTCTCATGATGATGAAGTGTTACTGTGCAGGAACACATGTGGTCCAGGGGGAATGTGTCCTATCCTGTGGTGTATCCATGTCATCCTTAGCAGCATCTGAGGGTGTCATGTGTTCATTATTTGGCAATGGGATTTCCTACTTACATTAGCAATTTCACATCTGTGGCTTCTACCCCTGCACATCTGTTGTGCCTGCAATTGTTCAATTCGTCTACTTCCCTGACCGTGTGGCCATCTCCACTGGACATGCAGGTTTGGGCATCAATGGGGAAGGACTCATCTGTGTTGTCAGTGCAACATTGCTATACAAGTGTGTTGGATCTGTGCTGATGATTTCGTTGGCACTCCCATGACCAGGCTGATGTGACGGGAGCATTCATTTGGTGCTAATTGTTGACTGTGTGACCAAGTGCTCAGCTGACATGATGGAGCCCTACTGAGGCAACATATGGCACAGCTTTCCTCACACAGGAGTGGAGTCCCCTCATGGCAGTGTGTACTCCTGTGACATTGCCTGCGCCCAAGGTGTGTGTTGTATGAGCATGTCTGTGTGTTCACTTCCGTTTTGCTGTGCATGCTGGGATCCCTAGTGTTGTACCTGTTTGTGATGCTTGCTGAGTTGACCTATGTTCCCCCAAGTCTTCTCCCTGGATTCTCTGTGATGTGGGTGCATGGCACATTACTGGTCATCAGGGTGTCACCCATAGGTGTGTTTGCTGTCAGGGCTGAGTTTGTGTGCAGACGCAGATGGGTCACAGTCAGGATTCCCTTGGCACTTGTTGTTTCCACCTGTCATGTGATTTCCAGTTTGTGTTATCTTTCAGTGATTGTGACACGTTGTGTGTGTGACTGCTGGCACTCCTCAGGGTCCGGGCTGCAATGTTGGTAGTTGTCTATGTGTGTTCTTTGTGGGTGTCCTTGGCTTCTTCATTGGTGTGTGACTGTGGCTGGGATCCCATTGGTTGGTGTTGTATTGCCGTCATGTCCATGTACAGCGTAGTGTGCAGTGTGTCAGACATTCAGGAGTCTTGTTGAGTGGCCATGTGTGATGTGTTTCTGTACCTTGGTTCCCACCCACCAGCCTGGGATTGTCATGGGTGCATGTGCAATGTCACCAGTGCATGTGTGCTTCAGTGCTGCACATTGTTGGAGGTCGAGGTGTGTGGTGTTGAGTGTGTGCAGATGAGAGTTGTTGCCCGGCTAGACCCCTGCCTCCATGTTGGCCTTGGCTTACTGGCCGTGCTGATTGATTTGTGCTTGTGTAGGTGTGATGGTAGTTTGTTGCTCAGGACACATGACTGTGGTTCACAGTGTGAACGACATTTAGCTTTGTCATCCCAGTGGGATTGTAATGCAGCCCAGGGTCACCACATTGTGGGGGCCCTGGGGGTAGTGCTGTGGTGTGTCTGTGTCTTGCTGTGTCAGTTGCTGTTCCTACATGCTTGTGTGACATGTGTGATTTGTGCTCCTCTCATCTAACAATGCCTGATTGCCCACATAGGGATTTGGATCCATAAGTTACCTTTGTGTGGCACTGTATGCACATCTGTGTAATTGGTATTCAGGCCTCCTCATGTGTTGTGTGGTTGCCTGGGGACACTGGCACCCCCACCTGTTGTGTTTGATGTGCAGTGTGGGTCTGCCTGTTTGTGTTTGTGCATCTGCACCACTGCATTGGCATATCTTTGGTGTGCCATTGGCTGTATGATGTTTGGTGGGTTTCCTGCTGTCCCTGGGACTCCTAGGTCATCGGTCAGCACAATGATCATGGTTTGTGTGTCCCATTGCTGCCATGGTATGGTATCTGTTCACCTCACATCTACAGTCTCCACAGGGTATCTGCATTTTATGTGCCCATTGGTGCAAATATGTGGGTCTGCATTCTGATGGTCACTTCTGTCATTGTGTCATTGATGAATGTTGACAGTGTCAGCCCCCATGGGTGTTGTTTGTCTGCACATGGCCAAAGGTATGTCTTATTTGCACTGCAGTATTTGCCTCCCCCAATATATGTTGCAATGGGACACATGCACTACTTTGCCACTGATGTGTTTTATGTTCTGTGACCAGGAATCATCCATGCAGTTTGGCAGTTGCAGCTTTTTCTTTGTCAACACTTACCTTTTGGTCACTGTGATGATGTGGGTTTAGACCCCATTGCCACAATGTTCTGAATGTGCTTCAGCTATGGGCCCCCACACTTACATTTTGGTCACTGTGATGATGGGGGTTTAGGCCCCATTGCCACAATGTTCAAAATGTGCTTCACCTATGGACCCCACACTTACCTTTTGGTCACTGTGATGATGGGGGTTTAGACCCCATTGCCACAATGTTCTGAATGTGCTTCAGCTATGGGCCCCACACTTACATTTTGGTCACTGTGATGATGGGGGTTTGGACCCCATTGCCACAATGTTCAAGATGTGCTTCAGCTATGGACCCCACACTTACCTTTTGGTCACTGTGATGATGGGGGTTTAGACCCCATTGCCACAATGTTCTGAATGTGCTTCAGCTATGGACCCCACACTAACATTTTGGTCACTGTGATGATGGGGTTTTGGACCCCATTGCCACAATGGTCATGGCCTGCTTGCATTGTGTGGGCCACACACATATATGTGTGGCACATGTGATAGGGGGTCACATTGTATGTTCAAAGTCATGTTCAGTGTTGTAGGCATTTGACACAGTATACACACGCTTGTCATGGTGTTGGGGGATGTATTTTTCTTGCATTCCCTAGGTTGTGGTGTGCTGGTTGTGTCATGCATTGTCCATCCTATGGGTGGGGGTGGTGTTGGTGGTAAGCATCTGGCACCCCTGGGTAAGGGTGGTAGTAGTGCCAGGCATCCAGCCCCCCATGGGTAGAGGTGGTAGTAGTGGTAGGCATCTGGCACCCTCTGGGTAAGGGTGGTAGTAGTGGTAGGCATCTGGCACCCCTGGGTAAGGGTGGTAGTAGTGGTAGGCATCTGGCACCCCCTGGGTAAGGGTGGTAGTAGTGACAGGCATCCAGCCCCCCATGGGTAGAGATGGTAGTAGTGGTAGGCATCTGGCACCCCTGGGTAAGGGTGGTAGTAGTGACAGGCATCCAGCCCCCATGGGTAGAGGTGGTAGTAGTGGTAGGCATCTGGCACCCCCTGGGTAAGGGTGGTAGTGGTGGTAGGCATCCAGCCCCCATGGGTAGAGGTGGTAGTAGTGGTAGGCATCTGGCACCCCCTGGGTAAGGGTGGTAGTAGTGACAGGTATCCAGCCCCCCATGGGTAGAGGTGGTAGTAGTGGTAGGCATCTTGCACCCCCTGGGTAAGGGTGGTAGTGGTGGTAGGCATCCAGCCCCCCATGGGTAGAGGTGGTAGTAGTGGTAGGCATCTGGCACCCCCTGGGTAAGGGTGGTAGTAGTGACAGGGATCCAGCCCCCCATGGGTAGAGGTGGTAGTAATGGTAGGCATCTGGCACCCCCTGGGTAGAGGTGGTAGTAGTGGTAGGCATCTGGCACCCTGTCAGGACTCACGGGAGGTTTCCTCCTTCTAACTGTATGCTGGCTACCATTTTCCCCTACAAACTTACCAAAAGTCAGATAATCCTCAAGCTGGAGTGCTTGTTGGCACCGATGGAACTCCAAGATGGCTGCCAACATGCACATACTGCGACAGCACACCACTGTTAGCAGTCTAGTCTTTTAGGCTTCATGACATCAGGTGAAGTGTGCTTCAACATTCCACTGTGCACTTCACTGAAGAAATAATTTGAAGAGCACCTGTTTTCCCAGCGTCGTGGAAGTCAGTTAGGGTAGTTGCGATAAAATCGGGGTTAGCTTCGTCGGAACTACATTCCCTCACTAATCAGGTTAGTGTTAAACTTGTAGCTAATATAAAACATTCTGTGAGAAAAGGTTATTGTGTCAGAGGTAAATTTCTATTTAAAGAGAAAAAGGAAACAAGTCAGAATATATTTTCCTTCGTTTGAAAACTGGAAATACTTTTTTCAGTAATTGCTTTCCTTAGCTGAGAAGATTAAATAAAAAGCTTTTTGAATCAGCTGTCTTTTTCAGCTGTTCCAGAATCTGTCAGACGCAGGCGTGACCTTTCAACACGCAGTGTCTTCTTAGACTGAAACTTGTTCACTCTTCTGAGAATTAATTAAAAGGTGAAGTCAGGGTCAAAGGCCCGGCATGTTTCTTTCTCATGCCATGTGTTAAAGAACTCCAGTAATGTTCTCCTCACGTATGGCAGTGCTTCCAGCAAACATTAAAACCAAAGGCCTGAATAAAAGGAACGCTTCCTTTTAACATTTAACCTAAGTTCTGAAGCATTGTTTAAAAACTAATTAAAGACAGAAAACCAGTCATCCTACTACAGAAACCCCAGTTCAAGGCCCACTCCAGTCTCTTAACAGTGAGTTAATAGAAAGAAAGAGAAACCCAAATAATACATAAATTAGGAATACAGAAATAAATACTTACCTTATCTTTCTTACATTAAGGAATAGCAGGATCAAGTGCAGATTGTACCTGAGAAACGAAAAGGAAAGAGATCTGAGTGAAGACTTCTCATACAACCTAGCAAACAATACATGAGAAGTAGAAGAGAAGTAAGCTTCAGTAAACATTCTGGTAAGATAAGTTATTTATACACCATAGAAAAACAGTAAGTTAAAAGGCACAATAAATAAAGGTTTTTACATGTTAATGTTGCAGTCCAGTAAGAAGAAGAAGACGTAGCTGAACAGGCAGAATATTGGAGCAGTCTCTTCTCTGTCCCCAACCCCTTTTCCCCCTTAGAACTTACCTGCAATGGAATACTAAAAGACCTAGCAGGGTTGGTTCTGAGAAGGGTATTGGGACCTAGCGTCATTCTGCTCCTGTGTGGTTCAGACAGCAAAAGGGATTTAGACCCTGACAGAGTGAAGTGCCCACGTTGGTACAAGCACCTGAGCAGAATGGCAGAAGGACTTGATTTAAAAAATTTGGGCGAGATTTTGAGTAATATACAAAGGGACTTGGAGGCAGTCAGAGAGGAAAATAAAATACTAAGACAGGAGATAATAACCTTTAAAACGGGAACACCAGCTTTGGGATCTAGGCCAAGCACCGCATCCTTTGAAACCCAGAGTCCTAACATCAGCACTTCATCCTTTGCCCCCACACAAGTAATCCACTCATTATCCCCAGTAATTCCTCTTGCCCCTCCAGAGCGATTTAATGGAGACCCGCAGAAAGCGCAAATTTTTTTGACCCAATGCTCTCTGCATTTTGTGTGCCGTCCAACGATCTTCCCGATGCTCAATCCCGAGTGGCGTTTATCTTGTCCTACCTTAGTGGGGACGCCGCCTCATGGTCCATGCCACTAGTAACCAAGGATGACCCAATTTTGTACAGTTTAGATGACTTCAAGAAGGAATTTCTCCGAATTTTTGATAGAAGAACAGCATCTCAAGCTTCAGACAACGAACTGTTGGAATTAAAGCAAGGAAACCGAGAACTCGTGTCTTACCTAGCCCAATTTAATAAACTAGTGGTCGAGACCAACTGGCCCGAGGATAAAAGAGCAGCAGTATTCTATAGAGGATTGCGAGAGGAATTGAAGGACGCTCTATCTCAAATCCCTAATCGACCCACCGACATCTCTGCCTTAGTGGATTTAACCTTAGAGATCGATTATCGGCAAAGTGAGCAGAAAGGAGAACGGCGGAAGGAGCTTAGACCAAGTGTTCCTCGCTTTGACCGTGTCAAAACAGAATCCACACGGACAGTAGAGAGTTCTTCGGGAATTGAACCCATGCAAATCGGTGTAGTCAGAGGTCCTCTCTCTAAAGAAGAAAAAGAAAAGAGAAGGCTGAACAAACTGTGCCTATATTGTGGAAGAAGTGGACATTTTGTCAAGAATTGCTTAAAAAGACCAAAGTTGCCTGCTAAGGAGAAGGAAAACTAGAGGCACCACAGGTAAGGGAGTTGGACCTGTGGATGCGAATGGAAAACGACTCCAACAAATCACCAATTGGCAAACACACTACAAGTCTCCTCTCCCCATTTGGTTATGACTGTGACCTTAAGGTTTAGAGATGTGGTTTTGACAGGAATCATCGTCATGGTAGATTCTGGGGCAACAGGTAATTTCTCCGACCACAAATTCGCTAGCCTGATCGGTTTACAAGCTATCAAGAAGGAGAAAAGTGAGAAGGTCAGAGCGGTGGATGGTACGGATTTAACTTCAGGGCCCATAACCAGTCATACTGAATTGGTACACATGACTACTGTCGAAGGACACCAAGAGACCTTGCAATTTAATTTAATAGACGCCCCAATTTCAACTGATTCTAGGTCTACCATGGCTAACGGAACACAACCCGTTAATTGATTGGGGAGCCCGAACTATTCAATTAAATTCAGACTACTGCACCAAAAATTGTTTCGACGACCAGACACATTCTTCTGTAATCTGCGCTGCCACCCAATTGTGTGAAGGTGGAGGTTCGGTATGTGCGATCCAAACTACCATGATACCAGATGAATACCAAGACTTTGCAGACGTCTTTGATGAGAAAAAGGCAGAGACGTTACCCCCCACAGGCCCTATGACTGCAAAATTGATCTAGAACCAGGGGCTAATCTACCATGCAGCAGAGTTTACGCATTAACGGAGAAGGAAAACATCCATTTGAAGGAATACCTAGCTAAGAATCTGGAGAACGGATTTATCCGACCGTCGCAGTCCCCTGTCTCTTTCCCCACTTTTTTCGTGCCGAAAAAAGGGGAGATCTCAGGACTTGTATTGACTTTAGAGCGATTAACAGGATAACTGTGAAGAATCGTTATCCATTGCCTCTCATTTCAGTACTAATTGATCAAGTGAAGGAAGCAAAGATATACACTCGCCTAGACCTACGAGGAGCGTACCACTTGATTAGACTCCGGGAAGGCGACGAGTGGAAGATCATGCGTTCAGGACCAAATTTGGCCTTTATGAGTATCTTGTGATGCCATATGGTCTCTGTAACGCACCAGCGGCCTTCCAGTACTTTATCAATGATGTTTTAAGTGAATTCATTGACCGATGCGCTATAGTATACATAGATGACATCCTGATTTATTCCAACACGGTTGAAGAACATCACAACCAGGTCAGAGCAGTTTTACAACGTCTACGAGAGAACTCTCTATACGTTAAATTGGAGAAATGCCTCTTCAACACAGATACAGTAGAATTCCTAGGTTTTGTGTTATCACCTGCAGGAGTTCGAATGGATGAGCAAAAAGTGAAGGCGATAACAGACTGGAAATCTCCTACCAGTATCAAAGAGGTTCAAAGCTTTATCGGATTCTCTAATTTTTACAGACGATTCATTAATGGATTCTCCAATAAGATACTTCCGCTGACTCGTCTTCTGAAGAAAGGAGTTCTGCTCCAATGGTCAGAAGAAGCAGAAGAAGCTTTTCAGTTGATGAAGGACAGTTTCACCACAGCACCGGTGCTGCTTCATGCAGATCCCTCTGAGCCTTTTTATTTGGAGACAGACGCATCGGACCTAGCCATCGGGGGAATACTTTCTCAGAGGCACAAGGACACGGGACAGTTACACCCGGTGGCATATCGGTCCCGCAAACTCAACCCCTGCGGAATGCAACTATACGATTACAGAAAAAGAACTCTTGGCAATCAAAGATGCCTTCAAAGATTGGAGGCATTACTTAATGGGGGCAAAACACACTGTAACGGTGTTTACGGACCACCGCAACCTAAAATTTTTGCGATCTGCTCGAACTCTCACACCACGTCAGCTGCGTTGGTCTCTTTACTTCGCGGACTTTGATTTTGTTATCACTTTTCGTCCCGGATCCAAGAATGGAAAGGCTGATGTCCTCTCAGACTCGACACAGAAAATCAAACTTCAGTCATTGAAAACCAGCAAATCATACCTGATGGAAAATTCATTGGAACTATCTCCTTAGAACCTTTGAACATCACGTTCGAAATTTGATGACCGACCTTGAAATGGAGAACTGGGCCACAGAAGATCCACAACGTTTCATTCGCAATGGCCTCCCCTATTTAGGTACCACCCTGTATTTACCCACCAAGGAGCTTCAGCTGAAGGCAATGCAGGAATGTCACGACAACCCTCTGGCTGGCCACAAAGGTGTTGTGAAAACCGAAGAATTACTCAAACGTCGCTTCTGGTGGCCATACATGTGCCGAGACGTCCGTCAATATGTGTTAGGCTGTGAAATTTGTGCACGGGGAAAATCGGACAGACAAGCTCCTAAAGGTCTCCTACAACCCATGCCAACCCCCCATATCCTTGGCACACAGTCTCCTTAGATTTGATTGTTGATCTACCTTCTTCCCATGGGTATGATACCATTCTTGTAGTTGTCGACACTTTTAGTAAGATGGCACATTATATACCCTTCAAAGGTACACCCACTGCTAAACAATTGTCCCAACTTTTCAATCAACATGTTATTCGCCTTCATGGGATTCCTAGGGTCCTCGCTTCAGACAGGGGCTCTCAGTTCCTATCACGATTTTGGAAGGCTTACATCAAAGGCCTTAATATTGACCATCGTTATTCCACCAGTTTTCACCCAGAAACTGATGGTCAGACTGAACGCATTAACCAAGACCTAGAACAACACCTCAGACTTTATTTGTTAGATGAGGAGGGTGACTGGCCTGACCACTTATGGACTGCGGAGTATGCTCACAATAATGCTCTAAATGTATCCACTGGCCACTCCCCTTTCTTTATAAACTCAGGCAGACATCCCAATTCTCATGCTAATTTTGATGATATTAATGTTCCTGCTGTTCAAGATATTGCCCGACAGTTAACTAAAATTCATCACTCAGTAACCCAGAATTTGTCGATTGCGAAGGATCGTTACAAACACTTCGCTGACCGAAAACGTAAAAAGAACCTGAGCTTCATGTAGGAGACTTAGTCTGGTTGAGTACAAAAATCTCAGACTCAAAGGTCCCCGTAAATTTCAGCCTCGTTTTATGGGTCCTTATCCAATTGAGAAGGTCATAAATCCAGTCACTTATCAACTATCTCTTCCTGGTTCTACCAAAATTCATCCAGTATTTCATGTTTCTCTCCTTAAACCAATTCAACCGGGTTGCGTAGGGTTTCCCTCCTGATCCTCTGATGGTTAATGGTGAGGCGGAGTACGAGTTAAACGAATTTTGGATTCAAAACTCATCCGCAATGAAATTTTCTACCTCATTGATTGGCAAGGTTATGGACCTGATGAACGTTCCTGGGAAAAGAGTACTAATGTCCATGCCCCCCGCTTAATTAGAGCCTTTCATGCCAAATTCCCTGCCAAACCACGACCGGAGGAAACCCCGTTGGGAGGGGGTACTGTCAGGACTCACGGGAGGTTTCCTCCTTCTAACTGTATGCTGGCTACCATTTTCCCCTACAAACTTACCAAAAGTCAGATAATCCTCAAGCTGGAGTGCTTGTTGGCACCGATGGAACTCCAAGATGGCTGCCAACATGCACATACTGCGACAGCACACCACTGTTAGCAGTCTAGTCTTTTAGGCTTCATGACATCAGGTGAAGTGTGCTTCAACATTCCACTGTGCACTTCACTGAAGAAATAATTTGAAGAGCACCTGTTTTCCCAGCGTCGTGGAAGTCAGTTAGGGTAGTTGCGATAAAATCGGGTTAGCTTCGTCGGAACTACATTCCCTCACTAATCAGGTTAGTGTTAAACTTGTAGCTAATATAAAACATTCTGTGAGAAAAGGTTATTGTGTCAGAGGTAAATTTCTATTTAAAGAGAAAAAGGAAACAAGTCAGAATATATTTTCCTTCGTTTGAAAACTGGAAATACTTTTTTCAGTAATTGCTTTCCTTAGCTGAGAAGATTAAATAAAAAGCTTTTTGAATCAGCTGTCTTTTTCAGCTGTTCCAGAATCTGTCAGACGCAGGCGTGACCTTTCAACACGCAGTGTCTTCTTAGACTGAAACTTGTTCACTCTTCTGAGAATTAATTAAAAGGTGAAGTCAGGGTCAAAGGCCCGGCATGTTTCTTTCTCATGCCATGTGTTAAAGAACTCCAGTAATGTTCTCCTCACGTATGGCAGTGCTTCCAGCAAACATTAAAACCAAAGGCCTGAATAAAAGGAACGCTTCCTTTTAACATTTAACCTAAGTTCTGAAGCATTGTTTAAAAACTAATTAAAGACAGAAAACCAGTCATCCTACTACAGAAACCCCAGTTCAAGGCCCACTCCAGTCTCTTAACAGTGAGTTAATAGAAAGAAAGAGAAACCCAAATAATACATAAATTAGGAATACAGAAATAAATACTTACCTTATCTTTCTTACATTAAGGAATAGCAGGATCAAGTGCAGATTGTACCTGAGAACGAAAAGGAAAGAGATCTGAGTGAAGACTTCTCATACAACCTAGCAAACAATACATGAGAAGTAGAAGAGAAGTAAGCTTCAGTAAACATTCTGGTAAGATAAGTTATTTATACACCATAGAAAAAACAGTAAGTTAAAAGGCACAATAAATAAAGGTTTTTACATGTTAATGTTGCAGTCCAGTAAGAAGAAGAAGACGTAGCTGAACAGGCAGAATATTGGAGCAGTCTCTTCTCTGTCCCCAACCCCTTTTCCCCCCTTAGAACTTACCTGCAATGGAATACTAAAAGACCTAGCAGGGTTGGTTCTGAGAAGGGTATTGGGACCTAGCGTCATTCTGCTCCTGTGTGGTTCAGACAGCAAAAGGGATTTAGACCCTGACACACCCCCTGGGTAAGGGTGGTAGTAGTGGTAGGCATCTGGCACCCCTGGGTAAGGGTGGTAGTAGTGGTAGGCATCTGGCACCCCCTGGGTAAGGGTGGTAGTAGTGACAGGCATCCAGCCCCCCATGGGTAGAGGTGGTAGTAGTGACAGGCATCTGGCACCCCTGGGTAAGGGTGGTAGTAGTGGTAGGCATCTGGCACCCCTGGGTAAGGGTGGCAGTAGTGGTAGGCATCTGGCACCCCTGGGTAAGGGTGGTAGTAGTGGTAGGCATCCATCCCCCATGGGTAGAGGTGGTAGTAGTGGTAGGCATCCAGCCCCCATGGGTAGAGGTGGTAGTAGTGGTAGGCATCTGGCACCCCTGGGTAAGGGTGGTAGTAGTGACAGGCATCCAGCCCCCATGGGTAGAGGTGGTAGTAGTGACAGGCATCCAGCCCCCATGGGTAGAGGTGGTAGTAGTGACAGGCATCTGGCACCCCTGGGTAAGGGTGGTAGTAGTGGTTGGCATCTGGCACCCCCTGGGTAAGGGTGGTAGTTGTGACAGGCATCCAGCCCCCCATGGGTAGAGGTGGTAGTAGTGGTAGGCATCCAGCCCCCCATGGGTAGAGGTGGTAGTAGTGGTAGGCATCTGGCACCCCTGGGTAAGGGTGGTAGTAGTGACAGGCATCCAGCCCACCATGGGTAGAGGTGGTAGTAGTGGTAGGCATCTGGCACCCCTGGGTAGAGGTGGTAGTAGTGGTAGGCATCTGGCACCCCTGGGTAAGGGTGGTAGTAGTGGTAGGCATCTGGCACCCCTGGGTAAGGGTGGTAGTAGTGACAGGCATCAGGCCCCCATGGGTAGAGGTGGTAGTAGTGACAGGCATCCAGCCCACCCTGGGTAGGGGTGGTAGTAGTGGTAGGCATACAGGCCCCTATGTGTATGTGTGGCATTGGTGAGGGCCATCCCGCCCTATGGTGCTGCTGTTGCTGGTGTAGGTATTTCTGCATCCCTCTGTGTGTGATGTGTCGGGTACGTGTAGTTTGTTTTTGTTGTTGGTGTCTGACTTACCTTCTGCGCCGTACGCGTCCGTGCCTGTTCCGGTAATAGAGGTAGAATATTGGTAGGATCGGCACGAAGGGATTCATGGTTGGTTCGTCTCGTTCGCCTTTCTCTTTGCTTCGCCTCGTCCTCGTCGCTGGCGTGTTCATCTCGTAGCCGTGGATCGTGTTGTGGCGCGAATCGGAGCTTATGTGCGCCTCGCCCGGATGCTTTGACGTGCCGTGCGTAGCGACGGGTTCGGCGCGTACGGGAAGCGCATCGTACTTATCCGGCCGGACGGGGCTGCATTTTTGCTTCCGTGCGGCTCGATTCTACGATTCCGGATCCGGCTCGGTCGGGGAACAGGACCTGGATTGGGTGAGTACGACTGGGTCGGAATCTATGCTGTTGTGCGCATCATACTTGCTCGTTCGGAATAATGTGCGGCTCGGTCGGGAAACAGGCATTCGCATGGCTTTTTTCCCGACCGAATGGTGTTAGGTGCGCCTCCGACCGAGATCGGAATCGGCCCCAAAGTGTTTAGATCTATCCACAATACTTTGGATATTTTCACAAACCGATCAACTTGTTTATACCATTCTGCAGCTTTTTCCCTCAGCTGAGGAAAATTATTCGTAAAAGCTGCTAAATCACCCCTGCTCCAGGGCACATGCACGTACCCTCCGTTCTGTACCTCTCGCAATGGGTAATTCCGTGCACTCTCCGCTCCCCCTCCGGGAGGCGAAGTGTCTCCTATCCCTTTCTTAGCATCCTTCTTCTTAGACCATCTCGCTTCCCACACTCCCAACTCTCTCCACGGTCGAATTCCTATAATTAGTTCTCGGATGTGAGTTTTCAACCCTGTTGTCCTCTTTTCCTCCAATTCCTGATCAGTGTACTCTAACCTATGAGTCCCCTGTATCATCTTTGTTTTTGTCAAATCCACATTATATTTTCGTGCCAACTGGGCTATCCCTTCGTGCGCCTTTTTTGCCTTCCTAGTAACATCCTTGGCCACAAACAACAACTCGTCTGGTTCATATAACTCTATCCTCTTTATAGGCAAATTCCCTTCAAGCATCTCATCTAGTTCCGCCAGATGTCCGTCGGATCGCCAACTTCCGCCAACCTCCGTCCTTGCCCGCCGTTTCCTGCTCTCGGTCATGGGCTCTGTTTTGGGCCTGATTCTATTCTAGATTTCCCTGAGTTCCCCCTCACTTCTAGAGGCAACCATCCGTTTCTGCTACCAATTGATGGGGCCAGATTCCATGTGCTCAATTTAATTAGGAATCCCTTGGCCGATGGTCTTTATTGCCTGCTAAAGAAGTGTAAAGGGAAAAAATACAAATTAACAATATACATTTTTTCTTCTCTACGTCTAAAAGACCACAAGCTCCCAATTGTATTTCTAGGATTTATTACAATGCCAGAAATAACAGAATATAAACACACCTCAATATCAGAGTATAGAGATATAGGAATATAAGTACAGAACCAAATCTACGAAGATAGTTTATTCGGCACAAAAGACACAAAGGGGGTCATTACAATGACTGGCGGATCCCCACCGCCCGTATGGCGGTGGCGATCCGCCCACCATATCACACCGCCCGCATGCCATTTACCCCGCCATATTACGATGACTGGGGGGTCCGCGGCGGACGGAAAGACCGTCCGCCGCTTTTCCACCTGTCGACTCGTCGACCGGGTGGAAAACATACATTATATGGCGGCAGTGTCTGCAAGACACCGCCGTCCATATTATGATGATGGCGGAGAGCAGCCTTTCCATGGCGGCGTTGCCACCATGGAAAGGCATACGGTCTTCGCTGTTGGGGGCCCGTAGTGGGCCCCCAGGATGTTGGGGGGTGGGGGTGCACATGAGGGGGTACCCATGGTACCCCCCTGCATTGGCATGGACAAGGTGGCAGGCACCGCGCGGTGCCTGTCACCTTTTGTATGTGAATGCCCAACGTGCATTCCCAGCATTGTGGCGGGCGGTGCTGTGAACACCGCCCGCCACAATGTTGGGAATAGGGGATGCCACCGCCACTGTGGCGGTGGCATCCTAATACTCACGGCAGGACCGCCGCTCCTATGGCGGACGGTCCCATTCACCGTTACGGTGGCGGCCGGACTTTGTCCGCCCGCCATCGTAATGGGCCCCAAAGTAATGAATTCCAATATAAGAACACAACTGAGTATAGATGCTGTGTCCAGTTTTTTCTTCATTTGTAGTTCAGAGATTTAAAAGAATAACCGGTCCCTATCCTATCCTTAGAGTGACATCCCTACCTAACTCTTCGATCAGAATCCCCTATAAAGGTGTCAGCACGTGTTGACTCCCTAAGAAGTGCACTCACGTTAAATGGGTCAAGTAGCATAAAGCTACGGAGCTCGCTCTAAGATGCTCCCCTTCCTCAGTCAAAAACAGAAGTTCCACCAAACTGTCCCTGTACCTAATACAAAAAGACACAAGTTACACCCCTAACAGATCACGTGTTGTTATTTCAAGAGCGTCTTCTTTGAGTTACTTTCCACAAATTCCAATTAATTGAGCTCTTCTCCAACGACCTTGGCTCCCAGGTTCCACCAGGCACGGAAGGTGTCCTCCCTTCTCGCTTGTTCAGACTCTTCAAAGACATTCCTTTCCCCCCCAAGTGTCGTCCTAAATCTGAAATAACGAGGTCAAATTCCAGGGCCTGTAGTAGGAGTGAGGAGAAACCTTCTATACACACATAAATTCTCTTTACCTTATAACTGAAGAGCAAACAAGGAGAATCGAAACTTTACAAAAAGCGAAAGTTAGGCCTACAAGGTTAGCCAACATAAAAACACTTTTCAATGTCTAATCACTGCACAAAGCACTATATATGTCGTTTACATAGTCTAATACATTCACACTACTTAATGTTTATGCTACGCATATGTGTTTACATAATGCCGCTAAATAAATGCACAATATTAATCCGATTCTGCATTATAACATTACAAATCTTGTTTATATGTCTGGATACAATGATATAAATTTGTTCTAATAATACAATTTATAACATAATCACATGATATGTATATGAGTGCAGATTATTCATGATTATAATGCACCCCTACAAATTAGGAGCATGGAGCGCTCTATCACAGGAAAGAAAACAGAAGGCAGAAAAAACACAGTGGTAAGTCAAACTCACTCTCATTCATTTGATGTAAAGAGACTCCCTCCACTCACCAGTGCACATTATTCCTCTGGCGTAATGCAGTGATCCCAAAACCCTGTAATCATCCCAGAGCTTTGTGCTGAACCTGTCAGCTCGCGGATATCTTACCTGTCCTCAAGAAATATATTTACACACAGTAGCAACGTCTACCTTGAAGTGCTGGAGCACCACCTCTCCGAAGCGCAGGCATGTTTCCTAACATTTGTTGTCCAAATTTGTTGAACATATTACTTTTGAAATACACCACTAACTGGCAGCCTGGCCAGGGGTCTTAGTGAGACAGCCGGGCACTAGAAGGCGAGTCATATGCATTTGCGTATGCATCAAATCTCGGTGGCCGGGTGAAGTCACGCTGAGCTTACCTCTCTTTACAGTCCTTGCTTCCAATGGGGCGCACTGGAGCCTTCGTGTTGTTCAGCGACGATGAATATAAGCCTGGTCGGGCACTGCACTCGGAAGTCCTCCTTGCTATAAACCATCACTCATGGGCAGGCACTCCACCCTTGCCACACTTGTTAGACTGGATGATCACAATGCCCCCCCCGACCCCCGCCCGCCACCCTTTATGGCAGCCTGGCTTCATTTTTTTCTATAAAACAGACTACCCGCCACCAGGGCTGGCTTTAGGGCAGTGCGACTGGTGCAACAGCACTGGGCGCTGACTTGGAGGGGGCCACGGACCTCAGGGGAAGGGAGCTGTGTTTAGCAATAACTTAAGGTTTAAAAGCACCTGTTTCAGAGTTCCTTATGTGTCCCTCTTTCAGGCAGCAATATAAATGTCAAGATAACTCTTGTGATTAACGTTCTTCGAGGGGCTATGGAGAGATGAGGTGCACTTTTGCGGGTGGTACTGAGGGAATCGGAAGAGGAGGAGGTCATGGAGGGGGGGGTGCCAGAATAGACCGTTGCACCGGGCGCCACCAACGCTAAAGCCGGACCTGCCCACCACTGCAATAATAATGATTGACTTTTATGACAGTAAGGCCTAAATCAGAGGACAAGCCTGAAGGATGTGACTGCGTACTTAATTTTGCCACTCGGGACAAAACGTTGACAGTGGGTATACCAACAGAGCTGTTCCAGGTAACACTTTTACTTGCAGTAAGTAATATATTGCAAGAGACAGCCCGGAACCTAAGTTGATCCGCTTCCCCAAGAGTCAATGCCACTACAATTAGCTAGTGCTTTTTGGGCTCTAAGCGCTTGCTGCTATGTTGCTATTTAGTCCAAAAATTGCATGCCTTTAAATAATAGCAGCAAAGCTAGATTTTTAGTTCATCGAAAATAATAGAAGAGACAGGCACTCCAGCACAGCTCACTCGCATGCAAGTTTTTTCAGTCATAACTGTCTCTTCACGGCTCTGTAAGCCTTGTCTGACAACTCCCTTAGAGGCAGTGGTACTTTCTGTGGGCTGCACCATTATCCTATTTGAGGACACACTCTCGTTCCCTCCCTTTCAAGCAATAAACTCAATGATCTTTGTGACGGGGCAGAGCAGAAGTGGGATGAAAAAACTGAGGGTGCTCCCAAAGGGGCGTGGCCAATGTCATCAAATAAAAACACGTAAGCTAGAAATCTGCGCTGAGCCTTGTGTGCCGCCCGACTGGTATTTTGCTGCATCTATCACTGCATCCAGATATATAATGCACGAAGTAATACTACTCCTATAACAAGCCAGGACTATTGGCTTTGGCAATGGTTATTAGTTGCATGAGATAAATAAGCAACAACTATGGCTTCGTTGTATATAATGTTGAAAATGCTTCAGTTCTGAAATTATGAGACTGTGAAAGAAGCATAACGAGTCTCCTTGAAGTTACATCAAAGGCAATGAAGGGTGGTACTGCTGCAGAGTTAAGATTTTTTTTCACTCTGATGGTGAACTACAGGACCCGGCTCACTTAAAGGTCTCTGGGGCAGGGATCAAATATTGAACTTCCTGGCAGTGGCCTTAGCATTGTTGAGCTCACTGTATTGTGGCCCATACCTAAACGCCTGCTTGTCTGCATTGTCTGCTAAAGCGTTTGAGAAGATTAGGCATGTTGTGTTGTGAAAAGACCTTCTTAGAATTAATTTAGGCCTTTTCAGCTTTATTTCACTGTTCCAATCTGTGGCTGCCTTGGAACGGAAGTGGTGGGGTGAGGGGATGGATTAAAAGAAGTAATAAAAAATAAACTTACCTTCTCCACCGCACGCCTCTCCTCCGTTCTCGGTCTGTTGGAAGAACTGGAAGCACCCTGGCTTCCGGCTTCTCCCAGCCTATCACAACACTGCAGGAGCAGCGCCGTGATTGGTCTGAGCATCCTAATTGGACGCTCAAGCAGTGCTTGTGAGTCTGGGCATGTTCTCCACAGGACTGCGCAACACAGTCCAAAGGAGAACATGCCAAATTTGCATGACGGTTTGGCCGGCCGTCATGTGCACTTAGAGGAGTGCAAACCACTCCTCCCCTGCTCTGGCGTCACAGAGACCAGTCCCGCCCGATTCCCGCATAAAAAAATGAAATGATAATAACGTCCTGTTATTATCATTTTCTTTTTTGCACTGCTGAAATAGCAGTGGGGCGACGCTCCTCCACCTTAGTGGAGAAGCCGTCAATGCATTCATACCTCTTCATAACATGCGCTTTGTGGGAAAAAAGTTGAAGTGTTAGAGTGCAAAGTGTGGGGTCACATAGCTTTTGGTGCAATATTTTCTTTTGAAGTCACAGTGATTTTTTTTTAACAGAGGCATTCCAGTCCTCAGTTTTGCATCTCTGCATGAAAGAGCTCTTGTGGACTGAAGGTTCTTTCTGAATTAGAGTCTATTTTATGTGTAGCTTCATGATAAACAATTTGTGGTTGATATTTTAATATGTTAACAGTTCTGGAGCATCCAGCCACAGTAAAAGAAACCAGGAAGTAGTTAAATTAATCTGTAGACCTGGGAACAACAAGGTAACTCAGTGGAATAGTGTGTTTGCTACAGAAAAATGTGTGCAGTGCATAGCTTGGAATGCTAGCAGACTGTAATCAGCCTTTTAAACTTTCTGAGGTGACTGACTACCTACCACTCAGTAGAGTAATAGAAACTTCAGTATGATTTAGGACCCAGGTTATATAGTTTATTATCCATATGCTTTTCATAATGTTGAGTTTGCTTATTGGTAAGTGAACTCACCTTTGAGGGCCTATACATGACATTTTTGGTTAAAGTGATTTTACTATCTTTATTGATAAAGGTTTCATCATGTTATCAGCAGTACTGTCTGAGCCGTGAGCAAATCACTGTACCCCAAAATCAAGACAGCCCAAAATTGACCTTAGTCAGATCACTCTCATTTCTCTGGATCGGAGAACGTGTGAAACCCCAATTTCCTAAGGGAATGTGGCCCTGCATTCAGGCACCCCCAAAGCATCAGAATCCATAAAATACAAATACATTTTTAAAAAAGTAATAATTTTGGCCCACTCAATAACTGAGTTCTAGATCAAAGAAAAGTTAAAGTGTTTTATTACAAAAATTCAAACTAATTGGTACAAAGTCAATGCCATGAAGGCTTTCAACTGCAGATTTACAAGGAGTATGTGAAAATCAAATAATATTCTAGATCTTAAAGTTTAGCAAAATCAGAGAAGAAAAGGACAGCATCCCTGGCAGCATTAAGGAAAGCTCTGGCTCACACCCAAAATCAATTCTTGCATAGAAAATAAGAACTTTTGCAGAATTATTGTGGGGTGAGCAAACGTTTCATTTCCTCAGCAGAATCAGAGCACGTAGCAAATAAATGTCATTATCTTAACACCTAAGCACTAACCCATTTTCTTAAATAATAATTCAGAACTCTCTATGCTAATGTCACCTGGAGATGTTCAAGGAAACAAGTTACATTTACAATATCTCACTATTTGAATGAATAGATTTCATTGAAACAGCAGACAATGAGGTTAAATGTTGCCATAACATCAGAGCTAGAGAAGTTCACTATGAGCAGAACAATATTAACAGTGAAAATACTCTAGTACATTGCGGCTTGACTGTATTCTGCGGACTTTGAGAGGATGTGCACTGGAGGGAGCACTGAATGAGTGACAGAGACGGGTTCCAACTTAGTTAAAATGGTGTTTTGCACAGAAAAGTGGCCTAACTAAAACAGATTAGGAAATACACTTCTACACATCATAAGAAGTTTGTTTCAGAAGTAATTGCATCAAATCAGTCTGCAGATGCACAATTGTGTGTAGAAATGCTTATTGCACGTTGTTAATGATACACAAAAAAATAAAGCCATAAAATTATTTTACACATGTAGATTGATGTAATCTTTCTGCTGTCTTGTCAAGGGATTTCTTTGAAACAGAGCGTTAGCACTGCTTTTTGAGTCTATAAGAAAGTCTAGCTGTTTTGTCTATGGCCTATCTTGGTGAGGTTTGTATTACCTTTGACTTGTTAACCCTACACCACACCTTCCATGTAGAATCTCAGTCATAACATATGACTAAGAACATAATTCGAAGGGACTGGATGGGAAAAGTAAGTGAAGAAAGATGTTTTTAAAAATCTATAGGCAAGTGTGCCTTTGAATACCCTGTTTATCTTTACTGACTGTCATACACATTGCTGTAATCAACTTTTAATGGGAATTACATTAAAAGTTCAGGGTTTTATCTTCATTTTGTGATGATTTTCTAGAAAAGTTTCAAGACTCCCTAGCGAAGGTAAAGCTTGCTTGGCATAACACAAAGGTGCCCTTCTGAACCTCTAGATTTTGTAGCAAATGTATGTGAAAATTGCATTTTAAATGCCCCATATTGCCCTGTTTGTTTTCAAATTTTATTAGGGCAGAACTACACCCATCCCAAAACATTCTACAAGGACCTCAGGCTCGCTCACTCCCCTAGCTTACTTGTTCCAGTTTGAGGAAAGAATTTATGCCTCACCACCTTTAAAGTTCATCAGCTGCCACTGTATTTACATTTCTATATATTCACTGAAACAGTTTGGTTAATTCTTACAAGGTAAGGGCAAAGTCAGATTTGCATAGCTGTCACATGCACAAAAACAATGAGCTGGAATGTGACCCAAGTGTTTGCCAGTGGTTAACACTTCTTCATGATTCCACCCATCACTTTTGTGTTTCATAGCGACACCCTAATTGTAACAGGTATTCTTCTCTAGTATGGTCGCTTGCTAAGCCATGTAATAAATAACCTTACAAATTCCCTGAAAAAAGTAGATTAAAGTGCCACTACGGTCATAATCCAAAACTCAATAACATGTACATTTTGGTTAGCTCATGACATTACACATGACATCACAATTTGCATCATTAATGACAACACTGATGAAATAATACATGGTTTCACAATTTACATTAATACTTTTTTTATTGAGGGAGCAGGGCATGCATCTAGCCAGGACATTCAGGTAGTGAACACAGGGCATGGCTGTAGGCCATGCTCTGTCCCTACCTTCAACATACAGCTTGTAACCATGCAGTATGATTGCTACATACATTGTGGTAGGGCACATGTGCATGTTTCATGCACAAGAGCGTTGGCGACATATTGGGACATCAATTCATTAAAGCATTTAGGAGTAGGGCAAGTAGTTCTGCAGAAGAATTCTTTTACCTACTCATACATGCCTTTGTGAATCGGCCCGAAATGTCCAAATCTCTATTGGTACAAGTGCAAAAAGGGAACATTCATTGCTATTTGTACTATTTGTATGTGAATATTCTCTGAATACTTGCTTAGATGTTTTGGGGCAAATTCATTAAGGCATGTAAGAGTGCGTAAGCATGGGTGTGGCTTAGTCAGTGAGATTCAGGGGATGTGAATCTCAAATTTCCCAACTAAAAAAACAGTGGGCTGTAGGGTGGAAAGGTGAAATCATCAAGGTTCAGGATGGACTGTTTCCATGAGGAACCGGGTCAGTACTGATTTTCATTAGGTGGGCCTCTGTCTAGAGTGGCACAGTGGGTGAAAAACGATAGATTGGAATGCTACCCCATGCAATTGCCACTGGTTAAACTAATTGCAAGCCTTTATCCCATCACCTTTTGTGTGTTTGATTGGCAGCAGTATGCCTTAAAACTTGAGACTGGTGCAGTTTTCCAAGCCTAATATTGCCAATGTTTGTGAATTACAAAAAATAGTAAATTTGAACCCATTCAAGGAGTACTTCCATGGGTGCAGATGTACTACTTTTTGATAAGCCAGTCACTATGCATATTTAAGATCCTGATCCCAAAAATGAACAAGTTAAAGCTTTTAGTGAAATGAGAACAATGATAAAAACCTACACAGTTAGAGCAGACCCGACTCAGGGTCCACAGAACCAACTACCAGACCAAAAATGCATTTGAGAGGTGCCACACCCAGCTGAAGCTATGCCCTTGTCCTTCCAGCCTGGGGTTGGTAGTTCTCCCAGGGAAATCATGACTACAGTCACGTACAACACCAAGGCGTAGAGTCCCTGCCCTGTGATCACTTGTTTTAATTCAATTTTCCCTGCACATCCTCTTCTATGTCTCTGCTACAAGGAGCCTTGATGGTAGGATTGTCAAATTGGTGAATGTGGGCAGGCATTCATGCTTCTAGTCCTCACCTTTACGAATCATTTTATCAAGTGACTGATGGCTCCATGCATTAAGCCCTGGTCTCAAATGGAGGAGGGCGTGCAAGCAAATTAACAGGGTGAGCCGAGCCAAAGCCGAGCTTGGCTCTAACAGTCCGTGCATGAGCAGAGCCATGAAAAGGTTTGGCAAGTATCTTGTGCAATAAACACAATGTACAATTATGATACAGTCTCTTCATAATTCAATAAAGTGTATTTCTTCAACACGCAGAAATGATTTACCTTAGTACATCAGATTACATCACTGCATTGACAGGCATTTATTAAAAGTGATAGTTTTTAGAAACATTCATAGCTCACCACCCTCCCCCAACAACAATAACATTAGTGAAATGAGGCAAATCAGTAGTCATGTAAATCCTAAACCTGGCCTAGATTATTATTGTACATGGAGCAACATTAGAGTCTATTAAATCAAATATAAGAGGTGCTTGGACAACACACATCCTGAACTCACATATTTAAAAGTGCACTCATAATTGATAATAAAAAAAGGAGCCTCTGTGAAATAAAATATGTGCCTAGGATCCCACAATTTGGTCAGGCAGAGAAGACACTATTGATTAGATTATCTGATCTTAGACCTGGCATCCTTGGCGTGGCTTCCCCTGTCATTTTGCCTCAACCTCCTGTATTTTTGATGGTATGCTGGACTTCGTTTTTGCTAGTGTAGGTACTCTGGCCACTTTACCACTGCTGGTTAGAGCTGAAGTGCAAGTGCTCCCTGTGTAAATTGTGATTCTGATGGGTTATCCATGATTGGGTTATTTGATTTACTCGTAAGTCCCTAGTAAAGTGCACTATGTGTGCCCAGGGCCTGTAAATCAAATGCTACTAGTGGGCCTTGATGCACTGGTTGTACCACCCACATGAGTAGCCCTGTAAACATGTCTCAGGCCTGCCATTGCAGTGTCTTTGAGTGCAGTTTTAAAACTGCCATGTCTACCTGGCAAGTGCACCCACTTGCTAGGCCATAACCTTCCTTTTTAGTACATGTAAAGTACCTCTAAGGTAGGCCCAAGGTAACCCCATGGGCAGGGTGCAGTGTAAGTGAAAGGTAGGACATGTACTGGTGTGTTTTACATGTCCTGATAGTGAAATACTGCCCATCTAGTTTTTTTCACCAGTGCAAGGACTAGCTCTCCCATAGGCTATCATTGGAGCGGCCTTGTAACATTTTACAAGTGTAACTTTCAATTTGGAACAGATGGAGATTTGGAGGTTGGGCTCTCTGAGTTCAGAATTAAAAAACACATCTTTTAGCAAAGAAGGTTTTTAAATTGTATGTTTGAAAATGCCACATTTAGAAAGTGCAAAAATAACAATTGATGATATGCAAATCTGTCTTGACCCTGCTCCCAATGGGAACAGTCCAGCCCGAACTGCCAGGCAAGGTCCTCCCTGGACTGGAAACAAGCATCCTGGGACCGGTTTCGGGGTAACAAGTAAGCCAACTTGATTCCAGTGGCATGGAGAGCAGGGACCCACGTCAGGGCATACCCAACCCACTCAGGGTGACAAAGGCAAAAAGAGCAATTGATGGACAGTATGTTGAACAATGTCAAACATTCACCCCAGTACAGAGATATAGGCCTAAATCCATTGTTTTTTTGCTCCCCATGCCATTCCAGTTTAAACCCAGCCATATGCAAATCAGTCTTGACCCTGCTCCCCATGGGAACAGTCCAGCCTGAACTGCCAGGCCAGGCCCACCCTGGACCGGAAACAAGTATCCTGGGACCGGTTCTGGGGTAACAGGTCTTGTTTCTGGTCCAGGGAGGACCTGGCTTGGCATTTTGGGCTTGACTGTTCCCATGAGGAGCAGGGTCAAGACTGGTTTGCATATGGCTGGGTCCAAACTGGGTTGGCGTTGTGAGCAAAAGAACGATGGATTAAACCCAGATCTATGTGACTGGGGGTGAATGTTTGCATTGTTCTACAGGAGTCTCTCTACTCTGGTTCAAAGGATGAACGTTCCTTACTTTAGTAGTCTTTTTTCTCAAATACTGGGATTCCCCGTATCCTGATTTGCACATGAATCCCAACTTTTTTTATCAAATAAATACTCTTGTGCCGGGCTTTTAACTGGTCTGATATTTATCTTTTTCAGTTTTTAGATTTCATCTCATACTTTCACATTTATATATAGAGAACAGTTACATACTTGATTTGACATAACTCGACTGTGACAAATTACAAATAATGTGTGATGATGGTTAGAACATGAAATGTCAATACATCTTACAAATAAACATTCCATATACAAGGAGACATGACTTTCTACATTGCACATATACGTCATATAGTTACAAATACTTTACGTAAGTTGTACTCAAGTGTCTTACTGGTATTTGATATTGGGACCTGATACCCTTGCGTCCTCGTACACTTTTAAATGCTACCGATATTGTAAGGTCCTGTGGAGGTCAGATCATAAATAGACAGATTGTGCAAGCGTCCTTAGTTACGCTTTTCTTGTGGTGCCTCTTGTGCACCAATTAATTTTTCATGGTGGCTCTTGACCTCAGTTTGGAATACGCTGACGCGTTTTGACCTTCAAGGTTGGACCTGGGTAGGAGTTGTGTGGAAGGTCTTCTTCAGGGCAGTGTGTGTTCTTGAGGTACACTGTTGGTATATTAAGGGACAAGTAAGAATTTTTAGTTGTCACATGTGGGTGATGCTAGAGTGGTGCTGTTACCACTCCGTTATTGGTTACATTCCGTGTCTTTACTTGTGGAAACCTTCGGGTTTCCTAAGGTGTGTTCATGTCTTTGCATGGAAGGCTGTCTTCCATGATGGGCATGGTAAGCTTGGCGCCTTTTGTTCTTTTACCTGAGGGTTGCATAGGGAGGAAAACATTGGTTGTCTTGTTCGCTTTATGTAGATCTAATAGCTTAATGCTGTGAATGTCTTGACTGGTGTTTTACTTAGTTCTAGTCATGCATAGGTGTCCTGCTAGAATATTGGTGTTGTGTTGAAAGTGCTGCATGCAGCACCCTGTGAAGGTCCTCGTCATACACTCTGTATTCATGCTATTGATCTTTATTCAAATGTTGAGCATTAAAAGGTGAGGATGCTGAAGGTATAAATGCCTTGTCTCCCTAACGTGGATAACTCAGTTGACCCAGCCCTGGGTCTAAAAGGGTCTGGATCACGGTGAACTGCCAATCTATATTGTGAGTGCAGCAAGCCTGTGTGAAGCGCTATGCTTCTTAGTTGCCTCCGCTATCATGGTGCTTGATCATTTTGCAAATACAACCAGAATGTTGTTGTGGGTGTGGGCATGCTTTTTACTGAGTTTAAACTATGTGAATGTCTCCATTCAGTGGCTGCTTGGTCACTAAGCCAACCGAAACATAGTGTAGTTATGGGTTTGAGCATGCTTCGGTGATGCCCATATCTAACTTCGTGCTCATATTTCTTCAGTGGTAGCAGCTGGAAGAGGCGCTGTCTCACTGTCCGTGCTTTCAGGCATTAACTATGGGACGCTTTTCAGTGACTCACCCGTGCACCCTCCCCGCTTGGGTTGGTTGCCTCTTGCCCTGAACCTTACTTGGAATCAATCCATGACTGCAAATGGAGGCGTCTGCCTTGCTTCCGGTGTCTTCTGGTTCGCCCTGGGAATACGGGGGCCTTTCTGTGCTTCTCTTCCGCGGTCTCCGTTATACGTGCAAGAGCAGGGGGCATGGCTGCGCTGAGGCCATTCTCTATGTCGCTTCCGGGTTGGCGTCCATATGGATGGATGTTTATGTGCTTTGACTAACCCTTGCCTGACTTCCTGTTGTAGGGAAACGAGTCCTGAGTTGCCATGGTAATTGCGGGCACTCGGCATGTGATTTGAAATGGACGATCAAGCAATCTAAGTGCATTTAATTGTTAATACCCGATGAGGTATTTTATGCACGTTAATTTTGAGGATCCTGGGTCTTCTAATCCCATCGCTCGTTTTTTTCTCTGGATCCCTGTTCTTGGTTAATGTACAGATGAAATAGTCCCCCACATTTGGTATTGTGTATTCTGTACGGTTGTCTGATTTCACGGTTGTGAGTTCTAATTTTCCATACTTCTGGCTGGAGATCGCTCTCTTCAACATGTGCTTTATTGGGAGGGGCTGCTGCAAGGTGTATTCGTGGTTGTGGCTGGTTCCTTTCAGGGTGCAGGGTGTGGAATGACAGTGCCTGCTCATATACAGTGCATTATTTTGCTCATCTCATTGAGGCCATTATCAGTTGTCCCCAGTCGTAGAATGGTTTTCGCTTCAAACCTGGAGAGTATAGAGTCCGAGCACCTTCCTTTTACATGTTTGAGGACTGTCCATTTTATGTCTTGTGGCCCATGTCCTTTTTCTTCGCAGTGTTGGACCATGGGTGCATTCTGAACTTTGCACTTAATTCTTGATCTGTGTTGAGTGATCCTCTTTTTTATAACTTGGGCTGTTTTGTCGACATATGCAAGTTTGCATGGGTATACTACACAATAAATGACGTTTGTAGTATTGCAGTTCGTGAATTCTTCATGTATAATACTTTTACCTCTGTACTCAAATTTTTTGCCTTCGATGGTACTTGCGCACGAAGTGCAGTTTCCACATCTACGGTGTCCTTTAGTGGGGGTAAGGCTGGCATGGTCTGTATCGAAACTTTGGGTCTTTTCACCTGGGTGTTGGCACGTACCAATTTTTCTTTTATATTTTTGTTCCTTTTGAGAGCAAATACTGGTATTTCTTTTAGTTCCTCAAGGCCTTTCACGGTATTCCAATTTTTTAAACTATTTTTTTGGCTTCATTGGTAATCCCCGAAAAGGTGGTTACACAGACCAACGGCGTGTCTTTTTGTGTGTTCTTTTGGGGTCAGTAGCGTTTCTCTAGGGGTATACCATGCCCTCTTGAGTGATCTCTTGAGTAGTTTCCTTGGATAGTTTCTTTCCAGTAGTTTTCCTAGCAAAGTCTTTGCGTTATTGAAATAGTCCTCCTTCTTTGTACAGTTTCTTCCAATTCCTAAGAACTGGCTGTACGGTAAGTTTTCTCTTAGGTTCCTTTGGTGGAAGCTTGGAAAATGAAGGAACGTGTTTCTGTCGGTTTGTTTGTTATGTAGGGTGGTATATATTATCCCTTCTTCGTGTTTCACAATGAGATCTAGGAAGTTGATCTCCTCCTTGCTTGAGTTAATCGAGAATTGTATATCTGGATTTCTCTGGTTCAACCACTCATGGAACTCTTGAAGTGTTTCAGAGGATCCCCTCCATAAAATGAACACGTCGTCAATATACGGCCGCCATATCCTTATGTGTCCTTCATATGAGTTGTTATTAAAAACCTATCTTTCTTCGTACATGGCCATAAACATCACTACCAGTTCTGGCGCAAAGGGACAACCCATTGCAGTCCCTTTGATTTGTAGAAAATGTTCTTCGTTGAATTGAAAGAAGTTGTTTTTCAGGCATACCTCTGCCATCTCCACAAGATAATCTGTGGGTAGATTGTGGGGGCGAGCGTGTTTATCTAGGAAATACTGCAGTGCTTCCAGTCCAGCCTCTTGTGGGATGTTGGTATACAGACTGACTATGTCTAATGTCACTAAGTATTCTCTTTCATTGTCAGAGGTGTGGCCTTCCAAGATGGTGATTGTTTGCATAGTGTCTCTTAGGAAACTTGTGGTCGCTTGAACTAGTGGTTTTAGGAACGTGTCAATATATTGGGCTGGTCTTTCTAGAATCGAGTTGACTCCCGAAATTATGGGTCTCCCAGGTGAATTGATTGGGTCCTTGTGTATTTTCGGAAGGATGTAAATTAGGGGTGTTCTTGGATTGTCATTATGCAGGTATTTAGCTTCATTTTTGATAGCCATCCTTGTTCTTCTCCTTTATGTATTAATTTGATGAGTTTATGTTGCACCACTTTACTTAAGTCTTCCTCAATTTTTCTGTAGTGGTCCTGATTTGACAATTGGCGGGTGATTTCACCTCATATTTAGTTCTCTCCATGAGGACGATTGCACAACCTTTGTCTGCGGGCTTGATTATGACTTGTTGGTTATTCATAAGTTTTTCCAAGGCCTCCTTTTCATTTTTTGTCATGTTCCACTTGGTGTATTTCCTCTTATGGTCTAGGGCCTCTAGGTCTCTCATGATGTTCTTCTCAAAGGTTAGGAGTTCAATTGGAGTGCATGATGTGAGTGGAAAGAAAGTGGGCTGTCCTTTCAGACCTGAATAGTTCATTTCTGGTATAATCGGTTTTTCCCCGAAGAAAGATTTGAGTCTCATTTTTCTAAATAGTTGGATGATCTCCAATTTCGTCTGGCCCATGTCTGCTTTGCTTGTGGGAATGAATGATAGGCCTTTGCTCAGTATTTTGATTTCGTCCGTCGAGAGGTTGGTATTGGACAGATTATAGATTGGGTTTGGTTCCTTTCCTACCATCTGTATGTCTACCTCCTTGTTGTTATCTCACCCTGGTATTGGTTGGGGTTGAACCATTGTTTTGCCCTGTTTCTGCCTCTTGGGCAGCCCGCAGACAAAGGCGGTGCAATCGTCATCATTGAGAGAACAAAATATGAGGCGGAAATCACCCGCCAATTGTCAAATCAGGACCACTACAGAAAAATTGAGGAAGAATTAAGTAAAGTGGTGCAACATAAACTCATCAAGTAATACATAAAGGAGAAGAACAAGGATGGCTATCAAAAAAGGAAGCTAAATCTGCATAATGACAATCCAAGAACACCCCTGATTTACGTCCTTCCGAAAATACACAAGGACCCAATCAATCCACCTGGAAGACCCATAATTTCAGGAGTCAACTCGATTCTAGAAAGAGCAGCCCAATATATTGACATGTTCCTAAAACCACTAGGTCAAGCGACCGCAAGTTTCCTAAGAGACACTATGCAAGCAATCACCATCTTGGCAGGCCACACCTTTGACAACGAAAGAGAATACTTAGTGACATTAGACATAGTCAGTCTGTATACCAACATCCCACAAGAGGCTGGACTGGAAGCACTGCAGTATTTCCTAGATAAACGTGCTCGCCCCCACAATGTACCCACAGAATATCTTGTGGAGATGGCAGAGGTATGCCTGAAATACAACTTCTTTCAATTCAACGAAGAACATTTTCTACAAATCAAAGGGACTGCAATGGGTTGTCCCTTTGCGCCGAAACTGGCAGTGATGTTTATGGCCATGTACGAAGAAAGATGTTTTTTTAATAACAACCCATATGAAGGACACATAAGGATATGGCGGCGGTATATTGACGACGTGTTCATGTTATGGATGGGATCCTCTGAAACACTACAAGAGTTCCATGAGTGGTTGAACCAGAGAAATCCAGATATACAATTCTCGATTAACTCAAGCAAGGAGGAGATCAACGTCCTAGATCTCATTGTGAAACACGAAGAAGGGATAATATATACCACCTTATATACCAAACAAACCGACAGAAACACGTTCCTTCATTTTTCAAGCTTCCACCAAAGGAACCTAAGTGAAAACTTACTGTACAGCCAGTTCTTAGGAATTAGAAGAAACTGTACAAAGAAGGAGGACTATTTCGATAACGCAACGACTTTGCTAGGAAAACTACAGGAAAGAAACTATCCAAGGAAACTACTCAAGAGATCGCTCAAGAGGGCATGGTATACCCCTAGAGAAACGCTTCTGTCCCCAAAAGAACACATAAAAGACACGCCGTTGGTCTGTGTAACCACCTTTTCGGGGATTACCAATGAAGTCAAAAAAATAGTTAAGAAAAATTGGAATACCGTGAAAGACCTTGAGGAACTAAAAGAAATACCAGTATTTGTGCTCAAAAGGAACAAAAATATAAAAGACAAATTGGTACGTGCCAACACCCAGGTGAAAAGACCCAAAGTTTCGATACAGATAATGCTAGCCCTACCCTCCATTAATGGACTCCGTAGATGTGGAAACTGCACTTCGTGCGCACGTACCATCGAAGGCGAAAAATTTGAGTACAGAGTTAAAAGTATTGTACATGAACAATTCACGAACTGCAATACTACAAACGTCATTTATTGTGCAGTATGCCCATGCAAACTTGCATATGTCGGCAAAACAACCCAAGTTATAAAAAAGAGGATCACTCAACACAGATCAAGAATTAAGTGCAAAGTTCAGAATGCACCCATGGTCCAACACTGCGAAGACAAAGGACATGGGCCTCAAGACATAAAATGGACAGTCCTCAAACATATAAAAGGAAGGTGCTCAGACTCTATACTCTCCAGGTTTGAAGCGAAAACCATTCTACGACTGGGGACAACTGATAATGGCCTCAATGAGATGAGCAAAATAATACACTGCATATGAGCAGGCACTGTCATTCCACACCCTGCACCCTGAAAGGAACTAGCCACAACCACGAATACACCTTGCAGCAGCAGCTCACAGTAAAGCACATGTTGAAGAGAGCGATCTCCAGCCAGGAGTATGGAAAATTAGAACTCACAACCGTGAAATCAGCCAACCGTACAGAATACACAATACCAAATGTGGGGGACTATTTCATAAGTACATTAACCAAGAACAGAGATCCAGAAAAAGAAATGAGCGATGGGATTAGAAGACCCAGGACCCTCAAAATTAATGTGCATAAAATACCTCATCGGGTATTAACAATTAAATGCACTTAGATTGCTTGATCGTCCATTTCAAATCACATGCCGAGTGCCCCGCAATTACCATGGCAACTCAGGACTCGTTTCCCTACAACAGGAAGTCAGGCAAGGTTCAGTCAAAGCACAGAGTCATCCATCCATATGGACACCAACCCGGAAGCGACATAGAGAATGACCTCAGCGCAGCCACGCCCCCCACTCTTGCACGTATAATGGAGACCATGGAAGAGAAGCACAGAAAGGCATCCGTATTCCCGGAGTGCACCAGAAGACACTGGAAGCAAGGCAGACACCACCATTTGCAGTCACGGATTGATTCCAAGTAAGGTTCAGGGCAAGAGGCAACAAACCCAAGCGGGGAGGGCGCAAGGGTGAGTCACTGCAAAGTGTCCCATAGTTAATGCCTGAAAGCACGGACAGTGAGACAGCACCTCTTCCAGCCGCTACCACTGAAGAAATATGAGCACGGGGGTAGATATAGGCATCACCGAAGCATGCTCACACCCATAACTACCCTATATTTCGGTTGGCTTAGTGACTAAGCAGCCATCGAATGGAGACATTCACATAGTTTAAACTCAGTGAAAAGCATGCCCACACCCACAACAACATTCTGGTTGTATTGGTAAAATGATCAAGCACCATGATTGCGGAGGCAACTAAGAAGCATAGCGCTTCACACAGGCTTGCTGCACTCACAAGATAAATTGACTGTTCACCGTGATCCAGACCCTTTTAGACCCAGGGTTGGGTCAACTGAGTTATCCACTTTAGGGACACAAGGCATTTATGCCTTCAGCATCCTCACCTTTTAATGCTCAACATTTGTATAAAGCTCAATAGCATGAATACAGAGAGTATGATGAGGACCTTCACAGGGTGCTGCATGCAGCACTTTTAACACTGTGAATAACACAACATCAAGTCCTAGCAGGACACCTATGCATGACTAGAACTAAGTAAAACACCAGTCAAGACATTCACAGCATTAAGCTATTAGATCTATATAAAGCGAACAAGGCAACCAATGTTTTCCTCCCTATGCAACCCTCAGGTAAAAGAACAAAAGAACAAAAGGCGCCCAGCCTACCATGCCCATCATGGAAGACAGCCTTCCATGCAAAGACATGAACACACCTTAGGAAACCCGAAGGTTTCCACAAGAAAAGACACAGTATGTAACCAATAACGGAGTGGTAACAGCACCACTCTAGCATCACCCACATTTGACAACTAAAAATTCTTACTTGTCCCTTAATACACCCCCAGTGTCCCTCAAGAACACACATTGCCCTGAAGAAGACCTTCCACACAACTCCTACCCAGGTCTAACCTTGAAGGTTGAAACACGTCGGCGTATTCCAAAATGCGGGCAAGAGCCACCATGAACAATTAATTGGTGCACAAGAGGCACCACAAGAAAAGCGTAACTAAGGACGCTTGCACAATCTGTCTATTTATGCTCTGACCTCCACAGGACCTTACAATATCGGTAGCATTTAAAAGTGTATGAGGACGCAAGGGTATCAGGTTCCAATATCAAATACCAGTAGGACACTTGAGTACAACTTACGTAAAGTATAAAGTATTTGTAAATATATGACGTATATGTGCAATGTAGAAAGTCATGTCTCCTTGTATATGGAATGTTTATTTGTAAGATGTATTGTCATTTCATGTTCTAACCATCATCACCCATTATTTGTTTGTAATTTGTCACAGTCGAGTTATGTCAAATCAAGTATGTAACTGTTCTCTATATATAAATGTGAAAGTATGAGAGGAAATCTAAAAACTGAAAAAGATAAATATCAGACCAGTTAAAAGCCTGGCACAAGAGTATTTATTTGATAAAAACAAGTTGGGATTCACATGCAAATCAGGATACGGGGAATCCCAGTATTGGAGAAAAAAGAATACTAAAGTAAGGAATGTTCATCCTTTGAAGCAGAGTAGAGAGACTCCTGTAGATCTCTATCTAAGATTTAATTGCAATCTATGGTCTGGGAGGCATTGTATTGTAGCAACTTCATTTTGATTCCAGCCTCCACAGTCCTAAACTGAATCACTCCCCTTTATGAGACCCATGTTTGCATTGTTCAGCATTCCATCCATCATTTGTTCCTTTTGCTTTTGTCGCCCTAAATGGGAAGAGTATGCCCCGACGTGAGTGCTGTGCTTACTTCACCACTGGATTCAAGCTAGCATGGCTGATGAGGGATGATGCCCCGAAACCGGTCCCAGGATGCTTGTTTCCAATCTGGGAAGAACCTGGCTTGGCAGTTCGGGCTGGACTGTTCCCATGAGGAACAGGGTCAAGACCGATTTGCATATGGCTCTGTCCTCACTGGGGTGGCGTGGTGAGCAAAAGAATGATGGATTAAACCCAGATCTATGTGACTGAGGTTGAATGTTCGCATTGTTCATCATTCTGTCCATCATTCGTTCCTTTTGCTTTTGTCGCCCTAAGAGGAAGGGTATGCCCAGACATGGGTCTCATGCTCACTGCGCCACTGGATTCAAGCTAGCCTGGCTGATATGGGGTGATGCCTCGAAGCCGGTCCCAGGATGCTTGTTTCTGGTCCACGGAGGACCTGGCTTGGCAGTTCGGGTTGGACTGTTCCCATGAGGAGCTGGGTCAAGACTGATTTGCATATGGCTGGGTTCAAATTGGGGTGGCGTGGTGAGCAAAAGAAAGATGGATTAAACACAGATCTTTGTGACTGGGAGCGAATGTTCGTATTGTTTAGCATTCCGTCCATCATTTGTTCCTTTTATTTAGGAAATTGGGCATTTTCTTGTTTTACCATCCTGTGCTTCTGCCTATCTGGGTAATCAACTTCTGGTTTGGACTGACAGGGACGTGTTTGTGCATTTACTCTAGACAGTCACAAAAAGGAAGTTGAGGTGTGCCCGGCATATCATGATGGCTCATCATCAGGGTGATGGGCCTTCCCGAGCTAGAGTGGTGGGAGGAGTTGTCACTGACACCTGAATAGGACTCAGCCTGGCCTCTCACAATGCTGTCTTCACCCCCATGGAGTGTGTCTGGAGCCAAAACCAGGCAAGGCAAGAACTTGTGGACTACAAAGACTATCCTTTGAAGAATGCCTACTTCAAAGGCCAAAAGAGTATAGGTATTGGGCCCAAAACCCCAGACTTTTAGAACACTTCTGGATGAAGAGGAGATTCTGCCAAGGAGAAAAGCTGAAGAGCTGTAAAGAGGAGTAGTGCCCCTTTGCCGAGTGTTGATTTGCAGGGTTGACCTGCAGTTGCTACTTCTGCTTAGGAGAGGAAAAAGGGTTGGACTTTGCTGTGTATCCTGCTAGTGAAGTTTCTCCAAGGGCTTGTGTGTGCTTGTCTCCTGTTAAGAAGTATCTGGGCCATCAAAGACTTCACCTGCAGCATCCCAAAACTCCACTGCTGGCAGTTCTGACCTGCCAAGTGGTGCCACATCCAGTTCTGGGCCCTTGGAGCTGGTTCCTGCTGCAAAAAGCTACAAAAGACTTGAAAATCAATGCTTTGCCCTTCCAGCACCTGTGTTTCTGATGCAGCACCACTGTGCGGGAAAAGTTTCCACGCACCACTGCCGTTCGGCGGAAGAAATTAACGCAGCACCTGCCCGTGGCCAGGGTTCAGCTCACCGTGTCTCCGAAGTCCAAGACTCCCACACTGACTGCGATGCAGGCCCTGCTGTGCTGCTGATAGAATTAATGCATCGTGGTAACGCAGCTGAAGAAATCAATGCAGCGTCTGTCTGCCTCCGCTGCATCGACCTCCAGCACGTCCAGATTTCCACTGCATCACCCACAGACAAGAATCGTCTTGGATTTCGACACATCGCTTCCCCTTACAATCTGGATTCTACTCGACACTTCTGCGTGCAGCAGAGCTGATGCATCGCCTCCCTAGGGACTCAGGAATTGACGCATCTCTGTGTTTTCCGATGCTTCCCTCCTCTGTGTCTGTTTTTCTTTGAGGATTTTGACGCAACTAAGGTACTTTGTGTAAACTCACAACATCCATAGAGGTCTATGGACAGAATCGCTTTAACCTTTTAAAAGTGGTATTTTGAGTTGTGTATGTTGGATTTTTGTTGTTTTGATCTTGTTTGGTTTAGATAAAGATTGTTTATTTCTCTAAACTGGTGTAGTGTCCATTTGAAGTGTTGTTACTGTGTGTTGTATGTACAAATGCTTTACACATTGCCTCTGAGATAGGCCTGGCTGCTCGTGCCAAGCTACCGAGGGGGTGAGCAGAGGTTATCTTGGGTGTGTAACTCCCTTACACTGACTAGAAGGTCACTGTTTTGTCTTTAATTCTTGGCTCAAGACCAGAAAAAAACTACACAGAGATAGCAGACCCGAACTCAAGGCCCTCAGAACAAATTTCCAGGCCAATAATGCATTTATTTGATGGAAGTGTGTCACACCCCAATCACCCCCCCCCCAAGCTACTCTCATTCACGAAGGATTACCACAGAATTACTACTTTATGAACTCCAAACTACCTTTATGAATAGACCCGCCCCTCTGTGACTGGAAGACCACTTGGCGGACATGTCAAGTGGAGTAGCAGTTCAAAAGCTCTTTTCTTTCCAAACCCTCTCTACCTCCTAATACTTCATCTTTCCCTGGCAAATTGTATGGAAATATAATCTTTGGCAGAAGTTTTCATGCCTTTGCTTTAAAACACCGCATTATTCCAGTCAATAGTGACTTACATTGTTTATAAGGCGGGATGGAACTTTTTTAACTTCATTAAATTACAAGTGCAGTGCAGGCTCGAAGATGTTAGTATAAATGATAGATTAGATCTTGTACTTTTGCTGTCTTACTTAAGAAAAACATCATGGCAGGAATGGCTCCGAGGCAAAGATCTCATTTGTTGATGTGTGCACTGTTAAATGATAACCAACCAATTGCCTTTAACTTTAAAATGCTGTTTATTTTTCCTCAGATCAAGAGAGAAAATTGAGGAGATGGAGATCTGACAGGGTGTCAATTAACCTTTTACATTCATTTTGACAGTCTGTTCTCCTTTGAAACCTCACCCTTCTGAAGAATATCAAATTTAATAACGTTATGAAATTTAAGTCCAAAGAGGACTTTAATGCATAGAATACGAATGCAGAAGAATACAATTTCGTGATAATGCATATTTTTGCATGTCTGGTCACTTATTTTCCTGGGGTAATGAGAAGGTTAGATGTCTGGGAGACGCTGGTATTTACAGTAGTTAAGGGTTGAAAATGCATTAGCCTTTTCAACACTTTGCAGACTAGTTTCTGAGCATTGTAGCCAGGGTCTGTGCGTCAGTGCAAAGACAATGTGGGTGAGTTCAATATGGTTTGAATTATCCCGGACGTCCTTGTACCTTCTGTATTATGCAATCAAAAACAGTGTAAATATATTCCATCTTTTCAGATGCAAAGTTCCCCTTTCACAATCCAACTTGAATTTTGCTGCATTAATGTATTAAACATCGGTTCTTTACAGTGACCATCTTAATACGAGCTTGTAAAATGTAGGGTTTATGAAAATAAATATAAAGGATAGCTTCTGTTTAAAGACAATGTAAAAACATTCTTGAAGCACTGCTGATGAACGAAACCGGCCCCCAGCACTGCTGCTAATTTTGTAACTGGGGGACGATATTGCAGCAATGCTGCAAAACTGGCACCCAACGCTCCGAAACCGGCCCCCATCCACCCACCCTCCCGGGCAAACGCCCGATGCCCGCTACGGCCAGCCCAGACCTGTTTATGACCCTTGGCCTCAGAGGTGGCAAATTCAGTGCCAGGAATACAGGGGTAGCTGTGTCTCCACTCTCTTCATTTTCTGTTGATTCTAATAGTGCAAAAATAAAATATAGTATTCACTAATAGTGTAATAAAAATGGAGTACAATAAGCTGGAATATGCCCTCCCATGGCAGATGAGGTAAGTAAAAAATGCTTTTAAATGTATGTTGTGTGCGTGCTTGCAGGTGAGAGTGTGTTTATGTGTGAGAGAGTGTATATGTGTGAATTTGTGTGTATGTGTAAGTGGAGGTCAAAGGACGTGTGATGTCACTTCCGCTACCCCTGGCATTTTGGTGAATTGACGTCAATGAAAAAGACAAATTTAGACAGTAGCATACTAAACTATTAGAGGGGAGGGGTAATACTGACATTGAAGTGGGGAGATAAAAGTCTCCTTTAGTAACTCAATTAGTCTTTTTGCTGGGAGAAGCTCTTAATTAGTCTTCCTGTAGCACTGTCAGTTGGTAGATGGTGGGGGTGAAGAGTAGAACTGCAGTCTCTGTTGTTCAAGTTTAAAGGGGCACTTTAGGTGAGGCTAGCTTGTGTCTTTCCCCTGATTACTGTTTAGTGTGGCTGATGACATTCATGTCAGAAAGATCATACCACCTCTAGGCTGGAGATGACCCTGCTATTAGGAGCCTCACTCTATACAAAGGCTGCATCTGGAGAGCAGCCTGGAAAGGACACTTGAAAAGAAAAACCACCCCATACAAGTTTGTAAAGTGCAGACAAGCACAGACATCGTGTGCCTGTTTTACTGCAAAAAAGCAGGAACCACTGGTTGTTCGTTCTAAGTTCTCTATGACCAAGAAGGGAGTCCTCCAGTAACTAATGTCCATCATGTGCTCGGAGCACATTATGTGGGGAAGTGGAGGACATCTTCAGAGAGCTGGACAGAAATTAAGCCAGTAGAAATGTCTGAGATCAAAGTGGTGGGAGGGAGAGAGCAGAAGGCCATAGAAGTAACTACCCCAGGTTGCACCACAACATGTTTCTCCTATAGGGAATAGGAAAAGTACAGGCAACAGCAGTACAAGTTCATTGACACACACAAATGGTACTACATGGGTAACAGTACTGGGAACTTCATGAACACACAAAAGAGATACAGCAAAGACAGAATTGTAAGGTTCCCTCACACAGGACAGGTTCAGCTTTCAATAGTGAAGTTTCATTATTCATTAGGGGCAACATATGGAGCAGCTGCACAAGCTTCCTCAATACAAAACAAGCACTGCAGGTGAAACAGAAGTGAATGCTTGCCACACACAGCAAAGTCACAGAATGGACACCAACTATGAAAAACAACTTCACATATTAAAGGTACACTACAGAAAGTAGAAGTACAAGTGTCCCTCACAAAACAGGTACAGTAACAAAATCAAGCGTGCAGACTTCCCTCACTCAAAACAGGCACAGCATGCTTAGTAGTAGTGTGAACTGATTTTACAAACAGGTAGAGCAAGGAAAGCAACTGTGCGTGCCCCCTCACACAAAAGAGCTATAGCATGGGAAGCAGCAGTGCGGGCTGTATTGATAAAAAATTGGTACAGCACAGGAAGTGGCAATGCTAGCTACACTTGGGGGCATATTCACAAGGAGCTATTGCCGAATTAACGGCACTTTATCGCAGCCAACGTTGTGATAAATTTACCCCCCATTCACAAGCCGGTGTTAACAGCCCACAGTACCAGTTTACCCGCGATAGCATCTGCAAAAAACATCGCCACAGAGGACCCTCGCAAATATCGCTAATGAGATGCAGAGTAGGCGTTCCCGTGACCAAAGCCGAGACAACAGCACACCTCAACATTCACAAAGACCAGCCACATCCGCGATAAAAACACAAAACAGGCAATAAGGCGCGTTAGCACCAGGAAATCTACACCAGCTCTGACCTGGTGTAAAGTCAGACGGCAGCCAGCACCACAAAAGGGAGCACACCCCAGGGCCAAATCCGAAGGGCAACAGATGCCATGGAGCCACACATCATGCGGCCCGGAAACCCAAGAGGGCCACAACACCCACCGCCACCACCCCAGGACCACCCCTCCCTGGCACCCCCCCGACCAAAGACATGCCACATCAGCCACACCTAAACATGTACAAAATATTCCGCCTGATGCCGCACAATCACAACTGGTGACATGGATGTGTCGTCACAGAAATGACCAGCACACATTCACTTTCGAAGCAACAAATGAAACTTTATTAAAATGAACAACGAAATGAAATGAAGACACATGGCCGCTCCCCTCCGGACAATACGTAGGTCACAGCCTGTAAGACAAAAAACATGATGAGAAGGTGTGTCCTGCGCACATCAGAGGACAGAGAGAGAGCGAAGGAGAGAGAGAGGAAGAGAGGGAGAGAGAGAGAGAGAGAAGAGGAGAGAGAGAGGAAGAGAGAGAGAAGAGAGAGAGAGAGAGAGAGAGAGAGAGAGAGAGAGGAAGAGAGGGAGGGAGAGAGAGAGGAAGAGAGGGAGAGAGAGAGGGAGAGGGAGAGAGAGTGGGAGAGGGAGTGGGAGAGGGAGAGGGAGAGAGAGAGAGAGAGGGAGAGAGAGAGAGGAAGAGAGGGAGAGAGAGAGAGAGAGAAGAGGAGAGAGAGAGGAAGAGAGGGAGGGAGAGAGAGGAAGAGAGGGAGAGAGAGAGAGAGAGAGTGCCGCCCCTGCGCACCCAGGCCACACTGCTCACCTGCTGCCACCGGTGTGTCTCCAACCACGTGCCGGTATGTAGGGCCGTTCACCAGGTCACACATCTCATTCAGAGTCGTCAGCTGAAACAGAGCCCAGATACATGTCTGGCACAGTACACACACACACTTGCACAAGACAACATCGCCTGCCTGCCCATGCACACCCAGGCAGAGGCACCCCAACCCCTCCCGCCACCCATCGGAGCATGCCCGCCCATGCACACCCAGGCCTCAATGCTCACCTTCCGCCACCGGCGCGTAGACAGGAGGTCCCACCACGTGCCGCTGCAAGCCACAAGCCCGGGGCCCGCGGACATGGCACCCTCCACATCATGCAGCCCCGCTCCGCAGGCCACCAGGTCTCACGTTTGGTGCTGGGTCTTGATTACTCCATGGCAGAGGACATACCAGTGCACCCGGCATCATCGCAGGCTGCACACCCGCTCAGCCCAATGGGTGCCACTAACTCTGGCATCCCGGAAGCGACGCCACGGGACGGTAGGCCCGCGCTGCCCGCTGGCTCTGGCCTACACTGCGGTCCAGCAGGGCACACAAAACCTGAGCTGTCCGGACTGCCGGGACGGGGCATCATCGCAGGCTGCACACCCGCTCAGCAGCTCAAGGTGCCACTGACTCAGTGCACCCAAAGTCACCGTCCCGTGGCGGGGTGCCTGTGCCGTCCGCAAGGCCTCGGATGCCACTAACCCTGTGCAACTCCAGTCTGCGCCACGTGGTGGTAGGCCCGTGCCGTACTCCAGGCCTCGGATGCCACTAACCCTGTGCGCAGCAACTCATGGGCCCTATATGAGTGCGAACCGTGGGGCGTCCGTCATCCAGTCACCACTGGAAGAGGGGAATGTGACGGCGTCGGACCCTTATGTTGGCGGAGTCACATGGCCTGTGATGCCTGTGCCGGATGGGTGTGGTGTGTGTGAAAACCTGCCCTCAGGGAGTGGCCGCGACATGCTGACAACTAGACCAGTGACCCACACACCACCAGCGAGTACGGCTGTGACGGGTAGCAATGAGGGCCCCCCCTTGGTGCGTAAGCGGAGTGGACTGGCCTGCCGTACACCGGACCAGCGCAGGGTCTGCAACAATGACTCGTGGGCTCTGGGCGTGGTCCAGGCCATGTCCGGACAAGGAAGTGACTGATGCGTGTGTCCCTGCTGCAGTGTTCACGGAACCCGCTACACAAGATGCAATGTCGCACCCCCTTACTGGCATCCCACAGGATGAACATCATTGACGCAAGGGAAGGCACTGTCCCCACATTCATCCACACAGGAATGACGTAAGACATCACACAGCAGTGCGTCACTGGATGTTTATTTGCACATCCAGTGCAGTCATGCAGCTGGAGCGGTACAGGGCAATGTCAAGCACACCGCACAATATGGGCCCGTGGAGGGCCAGCCAGTGTCCATCCCGGGATGACCTGTACTGCGGAAGAGGAAGGGTACAGTCCGCAGTCTGTCCGCCGTGTCATTGGTCGTCAAACAGCATGTGGCAGTCCATGTCGCTGTCCAAGGTGAGTGCCTCGGAGTGTATCGGGGGTCAGTGGTAGGTCTTGAGGCCATGTGCTGCACCAAGCAGAAACAGGCAAGGTGGCAGTAAAGGATGCTAGTGCCTGGTCCTCCTGACCACAGTCCCATCCACGTCCTCGTCCCCGGGTGTGTGTGCTGCCCCACCTGTGGGTGTTGCAGTGCCAGCTGCGGCCCTGTGTGCCACTGACTCATCAGGGGCCGGAGGAGGATTGTCGGCCGCACTGTGTGGCAGTGACACATCAGGTGCCAGAGTGGATACGCCTGCCGCACTGGGAGGCACTGAAACACCAGGGGGCGGAGATGTGGATGGTGTGGGGGCAGCATCATTCATCATCGCCACGCCTTGTGGCAGCAATGCCATGACGAGGACATGCAGGGCACGGTAGATCCCAGCTACATTTCGCTGATGTGCAGCGGAGGCTGCCATCCTTTCCGCCTCCATCCGCACCATGTCCTCCATGAGCCTCCGCATGTGTGCCAGCTCAAGGTTGGCATCGCTGGGGCCATTGTGAGCAGACAGGTATTCTTCCCTCCGCGTCATGACTCCAGAGATGTCAGTCAGGGCTCGCTGGAGACCATGGGGCGGACATAGACACCCAAGGATGGCGTCCAGTTTGTTAGCCATGAGCTCGAACCCCACCCGGACCTGCTCGGCTGTCTCCCTCTGGCCCTCCAGCACACGGCGTTGGAAGGCCATTTGTTGTTCCTGGGGGTCTTGGGAGGGTGCCAGGGCTGTGGGTGCCTCCTGCTGGGTGGTTTGGGTGGTGGGTGGGGTCTTATGGATGTAGCTGGGCTGCCCTGATCCTGGAGGTGAGTTGCGGAGGTGATCAATGAGGTCTTGGATGGTTTGGATGTCGATGCTGGTGTTGTCCTCCTCCTCATCATCAGTGAAGAGTGGCTGTGACTGCTCTGCAGGAGGTGTTGAAGATGCCCCTGCAATGTGAAGGGGAGATGGTGTATTACAATGTGTCCGCATGTATGTAGCCGCATGGTACAGGTTGACATTCAGACAGCATGGCATTGTACATTGTGACAGTCTGTGGGTATGGGCGAGGACCCTGAGTGATTGTGGATGTGCACTGTGCCCTGCTTGCTTGTGCATGTGTGCCATTGTGGCCATCTCCCCCCATCCCCCCAGTACCTGGTGGTCACTCACCCTGTTGCGGTTGTGTTGTGTCCTGTCGAGCAGTGTCCGGTCCCCCGACTCCGGCCACAGTCTCCACACTGATGACTGTCGACACCAGCTCCTCCATGTCATCCAGCTCCAGCTGTGGCGCTGGGCCCCCACCTCCGGTCTGCGTTGCTGCCTTCAGGTTGGCGGAGAGTTTATCCTTGGTCTTCCGCTTGATGTCATTCCATCGCCTCTTGACCTCGTCCATTGTCCGCTTGTGCTCTCCGACGGCATTCACCTTGTCGACGATGTCCCGCCATATTCCATTTTTGGTGCCCAATGACACGTTGGAGGTGACGAAGAGTTGTTGATGGTGTTCCATCACCTCCGTGACTATGATCCGGTTCGCCTGCGGACTGAACTTGGTCTTCCTGGTCTTCATGTCCTTGCCCTTCCCTGTCCCCGAGGTCCCAGGCTGGTCGTCCGGGGTGCTTATGGGGTTGCGCTCGTCCTCTGCGCCTGCTCGGGCTGCCTCCATGGTGCTTGTGTGTTGGTCAGTTTGTGTGTGGGTTTTTTTTCCTGCTTTTATGGAGGTTTCTGACGTCTGCCAGGTGTGTGTTGCAGGCCTGGCGCTGCTTGTCGCTGGTTTCCTCATCGCGCTTTGGCCCATCGCGTGTTTTTTGGTGTTGTGGTTTGTGTTTTTATCTCCATCGTGGTGGTTGTATCGCGGACTTTGTCCGCGGTTTCGGCAGGCTATCACATGGTACCGCCTTGTTGTGAATTCCACGTTGACACAGGGTTATTTTCCCGTGATGGGCTGCGTTATTGAAAGTTGCGTTATGCTACTCTTGCGGTAGTTATCACACGTTCTTGTAAATATACCCCTCGGTTTGGTTAAATAAGGAGAGGAGTTAGAGATAGTCATGAGGTGGTGTTAGAAATGGGGGTCTCTATTTGGCAATAGTTTGCACCTTTGTCCAAATAGGGACACTTCCTTCTAGTCAGGATAAGGGGGATACACTACTAAAATAACCCCTGCTGACCCCCTTGGTATCTTGGCATGAGCAGGGAGGCTTATCTCAGAGGCAGTGTGTAAAGCATTTGCACATACCCAACAGTAAGACAGTGAAAACACTACAAAAGGACACCACACCAGTTTTAGAAAAATAACCAATATTTAACTTTGTTAACAAGACCAAAACAGTACCTTGAAGCCGGTAGCTCTATCCGGGGGTACCGCACTGCTGAAAAGAACAGAATCCAACAGTTCCGGCTGACCGCGTCAGTGCGGAACGGCGTTAGTGTCAGCAGACTTGTAAACAGTATCTTTGGTTCTGGCCAACCACGTCGATGCGGGCAGGTCGAGGCAACCTTCGTGGTTGCGATGTGAAGCTTAGTGGTGCGGCGTGTGGTGCCCTCAAGTCACAGTGCAGACAACGGCTCGGTGACAGTCATCCAGTGGCGGTGGTTATACCAGCGCTGCGGTGCGGAGTGCTTGTTGCGGTGTTGACAGGCCACGGTGCAAGTAACAGTGCCGGATGATGGGAGCTGGTGTTGTTCGGCCCAGACTGCGGTGTGGGACGCGGCAGTGCGTCATGTGACTTACGAGCGGTGCTCCCAAACCCGGTGCGGTCACGGGTGTCAAGGTCAGCATGCAGCGACCTCATCGGTGAGACCTGAATGGTGAAGTGAAGCGAGGCGGTGCAGAGTGCGGTGCCCACAGGCCGCAGTGCAAGCAGCAGCTCGGTGGTGGCAGCGGTCGTCGGTGAGACCAGGGATGTGGTGCGAAGTGCGGCAGTACATTCTGCTGTGCCTTCAGGACACAGAGCCAGCAGCGGTGTTGGTGACGGGGACAGCTGCTTTCCTCCTCTATGACAACTGAAACCACATTTTCAGCGGCGGTACCCAGAGGTAAGTGAATTCATTGCTGTTCCTCATACTTTGTGAACAGGAGACAAGCTTTGTTTCAAGCCCTTGGAGATACTCAGCAACAAGTAGAGAAAGTTCAGTCCAGTCCTTTGACTGCTCAAGGCAGAATCAGCAACTGCAGGCCAACACAGCAAAGCAGCAACACAACAAAGAGGCAGTACTCCTCCTGGCAGTTCTTCCAGCTCTTCTCCTTGGCTGGTTTCTTGATCCAAGCGAGTTGTAAAGTTCTGGGGTCTGGGTCCCAATATTTATACTGCATTTCTCTTTGTTCTCTTAGGCAGAGAGTGTCTGTGCTCAGTCCAAACCAGTTTGGTCCACTCTGGTCCAGCTTCCCGGCAGGAGGCAGAGACAGCATTGTCCAAGGCAGGCCCATTCAGGTGTAAGAAAATCTCCTACTACTACTCTAAATGCAGCCCAGGTCTATTCAGCCCAGCCCTGACTCATCCAGGAAAGGCCGGACACACCTCAACCCTCTGTGTCGTTGTCTGAAGAGAATGCACATCCCCAGCCCCTGTCACTCCAAAGCCAAACAGTCAATCCACAACCCACCAGAGGCACACAGGTTGACTAACCAAGAAAATATCTACTTTCTAAAAGTGGTATTTACAAACACAAAACACAAAAATCTTTTTTACTAAAAGATGCATTTCTCCATTCTGAGGTTATGCATACGAAACTCAGTTTCTCTATCTTGTCCAATGGGAAGGTATACTTGTAAAATGTTACCAAGTATTCCCCATTCTATCCTATGGGACAGATAGCCTTTCAACAAAACGAAATATACTGTAGTTCACTATCAGGACATGTCACACACACCTATACATTTATGTCCTACCCTTCCAATACACGGCACCCTTCCCATAGAGGTACCTTGGGCCTACCTTAGGGGTGACTCACATGTAATAAATGGGAAGGTTAGGGCTTGGCAAGTGGGTGCACTTGCCAAGTTGACATGGCAGTAAAAACTGCATGCAGACACTGCAGTGGCAGGTCTGAGAACCCTTTGAACGGCTCCTCGTGTGGGTTGCACAATCAGTGCTGCAGGCCCACGAGCAGCATTTGATTTACAGGCCCTGGCACTCTCAGTGCACTTTACTAGAGACTTACCAGTATATAAAATATGCCAATCATGGAAACACCAATTTATAATACAATTTACCACTGGACAGCAGTGAGAAAGTGTGCAGAGACACTAAACCAGCAAAAACAGAGTCAAAACTAGGAGGTCAGAAAGCAAAAAGACAGGGGAAACATGCCAAAAGATGCCAGGTCTAACACATGTCCCCTCCAGCTGAAAGTAGGGAGAACTACCCAACCTCCTTGGAGTACTCTTCACTAAAGCGGAAGAACCGGGACAGATCATCAGCGTTGGCGTGTTCTGTGTCAGGGCGGTGTTCCAACGTAAAGTTAATTCCCTGTAGGGAGATGGACCACCTCAACAGTTTTGGGTTCTCACCCCTCATCTGCATTAACCATCTGAGGGGCCTGTGGTCTGTCTGAACTCGGAAGTGAGTCCCAAACAGGTATGGTCTTAGCTTCTTCAATGGCCAGACCACAGCGAAAGCTTTTCTTTCTCTGGCACTCCACCTCTGTTCCCTGGGGAGTAGTCTCCTGCTAAGGAAGATTACAGGCTGGTCTATGCCCTCATCATTCAGTAGTGAGAAAACCGCTCCCACACCATGCTCTGAAGCTTCAGTCTGCACTACGAATTCCTTGGAGAAGTCAGGTGCCTTGAGCACGGGTGTCGTGCACATGGCTGCCGTCAGGGCATCAAAAGCTTCCTGGCAGGCATCAGTCCAGATCACCTTCCTGGGCTGCTTCCTGGAAGTCAGCTCTGTCAAGGGGGTAACGATGGTGCCATAGCCCTTGACAAACCTCCTATAGTAGCCGGTGAGACCTAAAAAGGCTCTCACCTCTGTCTGGATCTTGGGGGGATCCCAAGCCAGAATGGTGTCAATCCTAGGCTGTAGGGGCACCACCTGGCCGCTTCCTACCTGGTGCCCTAAGTACACCTCAGATCCCTGCCTGATCAGGCACTTTCTGGCCTTTACACTTCCCAGAGATGCTGCAAATGTTCTTCCCAGCTGGAACTGAACACTGCAATGCCGTCCAGGTAGACGGCACTGAAATCCTCCAGCCCAGCCACCACCTGGTTGACCAACTTCTGAAAGGTGGCAGGGGCATTCCTCAACCCAAAGGGCATCACCTGAAACCCCTCTGGGGTTGAAAATGCTGACCTCTCCTTGGTCCCCTCAGTTAAGGCAATCTGTAAGTACCCAGACATCAAATCAAACGTGCTGAGGAACTTGGCAGCTCCCAACCAATCAATGAGCTCATCAACTCTGGGGATGGGGTGCGCGTCAGTCCTGGTGATGGCTTTGAGCCCATGGTATTCCATGCAGAACCGCAGTTCAGTAGTGGCACCAGGTGCAGCAGCCTTTGGGACCAAGACCACTGGGCTGGCCCAAGGACTCTTGGAGGGCTCGATCACCCCTAGTGCCAACATCTTAGACACCTCCTCTTTGAAGCTGGTTCTGACCCCATCAATCAACCTGTAAATCTTGTGTTTCACAGGAGGGCTGTCACCAGTGTCAACGTCATGGGTACACCAGTGGGTAACACCTGAAGTCAGAGAGAACAGCGTGGCGAACTGCCCCAACAACTGGTGACTTTCACTCTGCTGCTCTGGGGTCAGGGTAGGGGAGAGGATCACACCTTTCACTGACCCATCATGCTCCTTGGTAGACAGGAGGTCAGGGAGACGTTCACTCTCCTCTTCTACCCCATTATTTGTCACCCAGAGCATGCTCACTTCAGACCTCTCAAAGTGAGTTTTGAGGTGGTTCACATGGAGGACCCTCAAAGGGTTCCTGGGAGCCTGCAAATTCACCAGGTAGGTGGCATTACTTTTGCGCTCCACCACCTCAAAAGGCCCAGTCCATTTGTCCTGCAAGGCACAAGGTTCGACTGGGGCCATGACCCACACTTTCTGGCCAAGCTGAAACTCTACAGAGTGACATTCTGGTCGTACCAGCGTTTAATCTCCTCCTGGCTTGCTTTCAGGTTCGCCTGAGCAAGTTTCCTGAAGTGTGAAGTTTGGTTCCTGAAGGCCAGCATGTAACTATATATAACCTGGGGAGATTTCCTGGTAGCTGTCTCCCAGCCTTCCTTGACCAAACTGAGAGGTCCTCTCACAGGGTGCCCATACAGAAGCTCAAAGGGACTGAACCCTAATGACTTCTGTGGTACCTCCCTGTATACAAAGAGAAGGCATGGTTAGAGGATGCCCCACTTACACCTCATGGGTTCTGTTAGACCCTTGATCATACCCTTTAAGGTTTGGTTGAATCTCTCCACCCCACCATTACCTTGTGGGTGGTAAGGAGTGGTGAACTTGTATGTTACACCGCACTCCTCCCACAAGGATGTCATATACTTGGATATGAAACTGGTCCCAAAGTCAGATACCACCTCTCTGGGGAATCCCACATGGGAAAAGATCCCCATTAACGCCCGGCCCACCACTGGCGCCGTCATTGTCCTGAGAGGGATAGCCTTCGGGTACTGGGTGGCATGGTCCATCACGACCAGGATGTACCTGTTGCCCATTGCTGTCTTGGGATCCAGTGGCCCCGCAATGTCTACCCCAATGATTTCAAAAGGGGTTCCTACAACTGAAAAAGGTTGGAGAGGAGCCTTACACTTCCTCCAACTCTTACCACTTGCCTGGCAAGCCTGGCAAGACCTACAATGCGTATCTGACTGCCTTCTTGTTTGGGGCCAAAAGAAGTGGGTGACAATCCTGTCAAAAGTTTCGCCCTGCCCCAAATCTCTTGCTAAAGGCACGTCATGAGCCAGAGCCAGTGGGAAGGTCCTGAAGCGCTGGGGTACCACCACCACATGGGCTAACCCAGGCTCAGCTACCTTAGGCTCGCTGTACAGGAGACCATTCTCCCAGTAGATCCAGTCTGATCCCCAGCTGCCTGGTTTGCAGCCTGCTGCTGCACATCCTCTAGAGAAGGGTATTCTTTCTGCTCCCTGCAGAATTCTTACCTGGTGGGACCACCTTCTTGCTGACAATGGATCAGCTCAGATAAGTCACCAAGTTCAGCTACCTGCTTCCCTGTAAGTACCAGGGCGTCCCCCTCAAGGTCAGCATCCTCCCGGACTGCGGGAACCTCAGAGGCGGGTTTCCTGCACCCTCTGCCCTTTTTCTTGGCAGGAACCTGGCACTGTTTCAGGCTCCAGGTCTTTCTGATCACCCTTACTAGCTGCCATAGATCAGGTGGTCATGCATGCCCATTCTGGCAACCCAAGCATCTCCAAGTAAGACCTGAGCTCAACATCCTTCCACAAGGACTGCTCCAGGTCGTTACTAAGCAGACAATCTCAGGCATGGTAGGGCTCACAACCACCCTCAACGGACCTGAGACCCCCCACATTCAAAGGGAACCTGCACCACCTGACACTGGCGCTCTAAGTTGTCCCCAGCAACTACTTGGTGGAATGCCCCAGGGACTACTTGCTCCTCAGAGACCGGTGACACCGGAATGCAGTCACACTGGCTCCAGTATCTCTGAGAGCCACCCTTTTCCCATTGATGGTCACCCAGGCGCTTCATTTCTTAGTGTTAGCAGGCACATGGTTTCCTGGGACCCTTTCACTGTCCCCTAGTGAGATGAGGGTCATCTCTGCGGGATCCCCACCCTCCTGTGGGTACCCCTCTTTCCCAAGCACTACACCAGCCAACACCTTGGCTGTGCCTTCTTGGGACTCTTGGGGTCCCCCTTCAAGTGACCCACCTGCTCACAGGCAGGGTACTTGCGGGGGACGGTCTCTGCAGGCTTCCCTGAAGAGACCCCTAGTTTCTTATCTCCTGGCGGATGAAAACCTTAACACTGGGTATTAGTTTGGGGCCCTTTAGAGAACTCCTGTGCTTTACCCTTGTCCCCCCAACTCTTCTGCTGGGGACCCACCCTGCCCACCTTTGGCAGAGTCTCCCATATACATCTTCTTGTGGAGCCTGGTACTCACCCAGTGGTCTGCCTCCATAGCAAGCTTCCTGGGGTCAGTCAGCTTACTATCAATCAAGTGCTGGCGCAGCTCTGCAAAACAAAGACTAGACAAGTGCTCCCATGCAATCAAATTGTAGAGCCCCTGAAAATCTGTCACATTACTGCCCTTCACCCAACAATCCAGTGACCCGCAAAAAGAATCCACATATTCCAACCAAGTGTTTGAATCAGTTTTCCTACTGAGACTAAACTGATCCCTGTACTTGTCAGGAGTGAGACCATTCCTGGTGAGAAGGACTTTCTTCATGTCAGCGTAGGTGAGGCTCTGCCCCTAACCCAAAGCTATCAAAGTCTCCCTTCCCTCTTCTGGGAAAAGAGGCCACAATCCTGCTCCCAATTCTTCTCAGTGGCCCCATTCATGTGGATTGATGACTCTTAACCCTAAAATCACCTTTGTATGTCATCTCCCTTCTTGAATTCCTTGCCTACATTCTTGGGGGTGTGCACAATTCTATCTGCCTGCACTGAGGAATTGCTGCCACCATCTGTGCTGGCCCTCCTTCTTAGCTCCAGCTCCTTACTACCACACTCATGATCCAAGATCATCTTCCTTTCCTCCATGGTTATTCTTTTGTCTTCCCTCTCATTCTCAAGCCAGAGTTTTTTCAGTTCAAACTTCCTTGCCTCCCGCCTGTCTTCCAGCTCCTCTGGGGACAAGCTACTGCTGCCTGGCCTAGAGTGTGCCCCCCTCCCAAAAGCACATCCATCCTTGGAATAGGCTCCTCCGCATCCCCACTGAGATCTCCAGACTGCCCACTGGCATGTCTAGCTGCTACCCAGGCCCTCAGCACCTTTTGTGGCTCCTCTTTTCTGGTGAGGCCCCTGATTTGGACTCTGAGGTTCTTGCCGATAGCATTCAACTCCTTCACGTTGTAGGTTTCTAACCTCTCCTCCTCAAAGGCCACTTCCAAGGATGCAACCGATGATGCTCTTGATTCAGGCACGATGCAATAGCAAGTTCAAGTTCTCAACAAATGGCAAGATCAAAAATAGGCCAAAAAGAACCAGTATGTGGTACGTAGTGGTCTGCGATATGGTAGTAGTGTACACCAATCACTGTAGGTCAATTGCAAACGCAAGTCCTATCCTCACCGCTAAGAACCAATGTTAGAAATGAAGGTCTCTAGTTGGCAATGGTTTGCCCCTTTGTTCAAATAGGGACCCTTCCTTCTAGTCAGGATAAGGGGGATACACTACTGAAATAACCCCTGCTCACTCCCTTGGTAGCTTGGCACAAGCAGATAGGCTTATCTCAGAGGCAGTTTGTAAAGCATTTGCACATAACCAAAAGTAATACAGTGAAAAGACTACAAAAGAGCACCACACCAGTTTTAGAAAAATAACCAATATTTATCTGTGTAAATAAGACCAAAATGATAAAAAGACCAACATACAGTAATCAAAAATATGCACTTTGCAAGAATGACTTTAAAATGCGATGCTGACAGGTCATGATTCAAGCGACAGTGTCTGTTGATGGGAGCTGGCGTCGGTCGGCCCAGACTGCGGTGTGGGATGGGGCGGTGCATCGTTTGACTTACGAGCAGTGCCCCCAAACCACAGTGCAGTCACAGGTGTCGAGGTCAACGTGCAGTGACAACGACGGTGAGACCGGGGCGGTGAAGTGAAGCGAGGCGTTGCGGAATGCGGTGCCCACAGATCATGGTACAAGAAGCGGCTCAGTGGTGGCGGCAGTTGGCGGCGGCTGTGAGACCAGAGTTGCGATGCAAAGTGCGGTGGTGCCTTCTGCGATGCCTTCAAGACACAGAGCCAGCAGCGGTGTCAGCTGCTTTCCCCCTCTGTGGCAACTGAAACCACGGTTCCAGCGGTGGTACCCAGAGGTAAGTGAAGTCTTTGCTGTCCCTGAGACTTCGTGAACAGGAGTCAAGCTCTATTTCAAGCCCTTGGAGATACTCAGCAACAAGTAGAGAAAGTTCAGTCCAGTCCTTTCACTGCCTAAGGCAGAATCAGCAACTGCAGGCCAACCCAGCAAAGCAACAACACAGCAAAGGGGCAGTACTCCTCCTGGCAGTTCTTCCAGCTCTTTTCCTCAGCAGGTTCCTTGATCTAAGTGAGTTCTAAAGTTCTGGGGTCTGGGCCCCAATATTTACACTGCATTTCTCTTTGTTCTCTTGGGCAGAGAGTGTCTGTGCTCAGTCCAAACCAGTTTGGTCCTCTCTGGCCCAGCTTCCCGGCTGGAGGTTGAGACAGCATTGTCCAAGTCAGTCCTAGTAAAGTGCACTGAGAGTGCCACAGCCTGTAAATCAAATGCTGCTAGCGGGCCTGCACCATGGATTGTGCCACTCACACGAGCAGCCGTTCAAAGGGTTCTCAGACCTGCCACTGCAGTGTCTGCATGCTGTTTTTACTGCCATGTCGACTTGGCAAGTGCATCCACTTGCCAAGCCCTAATCTTCCGTTTATTACATGTGAGTCACCCCTAAGGTAGGCCCAAGGTATTGGCAGGGTGCAGTGTATTGGAAAGGTAGGCCATGTACTGGTGTGTGTCACATGTCCTGATAGTGAACTACAGTATATTTCATTTTTCACTGTTGAAAGGCTATCTGTCCCATAGGATAGAATGGGGAATACTTGGTAACATTTTACAAGTATATCTTCCCATTGGGGCAAAATAGAGAAACGGAGTTTCGTATACCTGAAGTAGGTATTTTCTTGCTTAGCCATCCTGTGTGCCTCTGCTGGCTTGTGGATTGACTGGCTTTGGAGTGACAGGGGCTGAGGATGTGTATTCTCTTCAGACAGCCACTGGGGGTTCGAGGTGTGTCCTGCCTTTCCTGGATGAGTCAGGGCTGGGCTGAATAGACCTGAGCTGCATTTAGAGTAGTGGGAGGAGATGTCCTACTGTTTTACCAGAAGTCTGGGACTTTACAGGAAAAGATATTGGTCTGATCAAAGGTGTGGCTCCAGTGAAAATCGCTGTGAAGCCCTATGCTGAATTTCCACAAATTCCACAATATAATTCGAGTCTAGAAACCATTGCAGGAATCACTCCCTTGATTAATTCGAGATTGAGCAAGTAATCCTGAAAGACATAATAGAAAGTCCATGTAACTCTCCTATTATGAGTTTACAAAAACCAAATGGTAAATACCGTATTATTCAGGATTTGAGCCGGATTAATTAGTTTGTGGTTTCATGTTGTCCTGTGATATTGAATCCAGCTGTAATATTGTTTCAAATTCCATTAGAGGCAGTGTGGTTTTCTGTCAACGATTTGTGCCAATCAATCAATCAGTCAATCAAGGGGTTTATAGAGCGCGCTACTCACCCGTGAGGGTCTCAAGGCGCTGGGGGGGGCAGCTCCGGCTCAGTTGAAGAGCAAGGTCTTGAGGTCCTTCCTGAAAATGTGCAGGTTCGGGGAGCGTCTGATGCTGACTGGGAGCTCATTCCAGGTCTTGGCTGCGATGTAGGAGAAGGCCCTTCCACCTGCTCTGCTTCTGCGAATGCAGGGGGTCTCTGCTAGAGCGAGGTCGATGGATCGGAGATTTCTTTTGGGTGCGTCGAAACAGACTCTATCATTGAGGTATTTGGGTCCGATGTTGTGGAGGGCTTTGTAGGTGTGGGTGAGAAGCTTGAAGGTTATTCTCTTCTCGACGGGGAGCCAGTGTAGGTCTCGAAGGTGTTGAGTCATGCGTTCGTGCCATGGGGTCCAGAGGACGAGTCTGGCCGCGGCATTCTGGATGGTTTGGAGCTTGTGTAGAAGGGTCCTGTTGATGCCGGCGTAGAGGGCGTTTCCGTAGTCCAGTCTGCTGGTTATGAGTGCGTGGGTGACGGTTTTTCTGTGTTGGGGGGGATCCATTTGAAGGTCTTTCGGAGGATGTGGAGGCAGTTGAAGCTGGTGGAGGCTGGTGTGCCAAGCCTTCCTTTCTATCACAGTGCACGAGGATAGCCAATATCTTTTTGCTTTCTGGCTCGGCAGTCATGTCCTGGCATGGTGCCGTGTCCCAAAAAGGTATACAGAATGAGCCCATTGATATTTAATAAGATATTCAAGAAAAATTTAGGGTCGCTAGTGATGCCAAATCATTCTGTCCTTGTCCATTACATTGATGACCTGTTAGTACCTTCAAGTGCACACGAGGCTTGCACACACAATATCATTGCTTTACTGAACCATTTGGCAGGGAATGGACATAAGGTGTCCCCGTCTAAATTGCAATTTTGCAGGAGAGACGTTCTGTATCTAGGACATCATATTGAGAAAGGAGCAAGAAAAGTGTCCCAAGACAGAATCACAGCAGTTCTGAACATGAGTCCATCCAGTACATAAAGGAAGTCCGCACGTTTCTGGGAATGGTTGGCTATTGTCACCAATGGATTCCAAATTTTTCTCTGACAGCCAAGCCTCTTCAGAGGTTGACTCACAAAGAAGTGTCTGACCCGGGACTTTGGGATAATAATTGCATGTGCTCTTTAACTGAACTGTGAGAGAGTCTTTGTCGAGCTCCAGCTTTGGGACTGCCCGAATATAATAAGAGTTTTACTCTGTTTTGAAGTAAGCACGAATGTTGCACATTTTCAGTCATAGCTCAAATGCATGTTACTGGGTGTAGACCTGTAGCTTATTTTCCAGCTATTGTTGATCCTATACCTGCCGCTTTGCGTGGATGTCTGAAAGCCATTGCTGCAACAAGTGTGAGTTTGGAACAGAGTGCGAGCACTGTCATGGCCCATCCATTGAAAGTATATGTGCCCCACTCAGTGGAGGTGCTGCTTACTCGTACTCAAATGCAACATCTTGCTAACAGCTGTCTCACGAAGTAGGAACAAATCATTTTGGGAGCTGAGAATGTGATGTTGATGAGATGCACAAGTCTGAATCCTGCAACTATGATGCCCCTTCCTGGAAATGAGATTGTGAATGATTAAGCTGATTGTTAGAAATGGGATTTCTGGTTGGCTAGGGCTTGCGCCTAAGTCAAGCAGAAACCACCACTCTAGTCAGGGCAAGGGAGTTACACCCTGAAGATAACCCCTGCTCACCCCCTTGGTAGCTTGGCACGAGCAGTCAGGCTTATCCCAGAGGCAATGTGTAAAGCGTTTGCACAACACACACAGCAGCAACATACTAGGCACGCCACAAAAGGAACTCCACACAAGGTTATATATAAAAATAGCCTTTGTATTATTATAAACACATTAGAAACATAATCACACATTTACACTGTGCCAACTGGCACTAGGCAATATTCACAGGGGATTATATACAGGACCAGGCCAATCGGGCCACGGTCAGAACCATCAGAACAGGTAAGTAAATGTTAAACACAACCAGTAACTACTGGTACCACAATGACCTAAGCATTATCACATTAGCATTAGACACCATCCTAAAATATCATAGCATGACATTAGGCAATAAATCACATTAGGCCCAAACCTCATTAGCATAAACACATTACGCATTAGGCCTCACCAGCATAAACACATTATGCCTAAACACTGGACATACGTCACATCACATTCCAGTAAAACAACCAGTCATGACTGGTAACATTGCATCTTGCCTGAACCTGTTAGGCAAACATAGTAGGCCTGAAAACTGGGCATAAACACATTATGCATTGGTTTCACATTAGGGCCTTGCGCCCTACCAACACCCTAAACTGACCCCCTGGCCAACTGGCCTGTCGCTGGGGCTCAAATGCCCTCTGTCCAGAAATGTCAGGGCTGGCTGCCAATGCAGCAGAATCCCAAAAGTGCGCAATTGCGCAGGCCTAAACGTGGCAGCTGCCGCTAATTGCGGTGCAGCTGTGCGGGCAAAAATGTGGGCACTGGCACTCCCTGTGCCCTCTGGGCCCCTCTGGGTTCCCACTGGGATTCTCTAAATAATTATGCGCAACATTGCAGCTGCCCGCTCTCTCTCGCGGTGCAGCTGGAGAATTAGGCTTGGCACCACTGTGCCTTCTGAGCCCCCACTGGGACTTTCTATACAAGGATCACTCCCACGTTGCAGCGGTCCGCCATGGCGGTACCGCTGTGAATAACTCAAAGAGGCTCTGGCACCTCTGTGCCTCGGGGGAGCAACTATGGGGAAGGCACCGATAGTGTGCCTCGACACACCCCTCCCCCCACCAGGCTCCACTCACCGGGCTCTCTGCTCTGCTCGGGGAAAAGGGACACCGGCTCTGCACATAGCCAGGCTCCTCCTGGCTTATGGTGACTCTCCAGACTTCTTTGTTCGGCCCGGGACGCCCTGGGAGGCAGGGTAGGCTCCCGTCCTCCCTCCTGCATGCAGCCCGGCTTCTCCTGGCTTTCGGCGGGCTCCTGCTCGCGTCTCACGGCCCCGCCCACCATCAGGCGGAAGTGCCTGACTTCCGGTTTTAGGATTGGGCTGTGGCGGTGACTTCTCAGCAGCGGCACAGTGCGGGGTGGGCACCCGCCAACACAGCGGCACTGCGGGGTGGGCACCCGCCGTCAATCAAAAGCAAAAAAAATGCGGGGTGGGCACCCTCTCTTCAAAAATGCACAAAAGCGGGGTGGGCACCCGCTAGAGCACACACAAGCGGGGTAGGCTCCCGCTCTCCTTTGGAAAAACGCAGGGTGGGCTCCCGCTCGGTACGCAAAGAATGAGGGGTGGGCACCCGCTCCACGGCAACAATGGGGGGGGATCCCCACGTCGGGATTCCCTCCCAACAAGTTGCAGCTCGGCGCTGCAGGACCCTCACGCTCCTCTCCTCTTCTTTGGGGAAATAGAGAAATAAAGCACAGCGCTCCTGATGCAGCCCAGTGCTGTAGATGCCACAAAATAAAGGATCCTCTCTCCTGGGAAAAGTAAAATATAGCGCTCACCAGGCGCTAGAGGCAACCAAAGTCCTTAGGTCCCTGGGGCATAGTTGGGCCCAGGGAGGCCAGCACACAGGGCCCTCCAGCAGGGAGGCAAGCCCTTGTGGCGGTTCCTCCTGGACCCCCAGCAGCAGCAAGCCCCAGCAAAGTCAGGAACAGCACACCTTTTCATGGGGTCACAGCCCCTACATTTATACAACCATTCTCTTTGTTCTGCAGAGCACAGGGCTTGGGGGGACCAGCTAGAACTGGTTCTGGAGCACTCTGTTTACAGTGCTCACACCCTTCTTTGGGAGATGGGGGCTCGGCCATCAGACACACCACAGGGGGGCGGAGCCAGCATTGACCTAGGCAGGCACATTTCTATTCAGGGCCAGGGGACTACTCCTCCCACCACTCCAAATGCAGATGTCCCATTCAGCCTAGCGCTGACTCACCCTGCCCCTCCTGGAGCCACACACACCTCACCAGCCCCTGTCACTCAAAAGCCAGACATGCAATTCACATCAGGCAGGCAGACACATAGCACACAGAAATGCCAACTTCTAAAAGTGGCATTTATAAAATAGTTATAATAAATCTGCGCACACCATTGCGCAGCATTTATTATCACTATTCCAAATATACCAAACTTGACCACGCTGCGCCTCCCATATCAGGAATTACCACTGAAACAGGTATCAGGGAATCCCCAATGCATTCCTATGGGAGGGCAGCCCCACAGTAGTGAGAAACCAAAAATGGCTGTTTGTCACTACCAGGACATGTCACACATTTAAGGTACATGTCCTATCTTTTACCTACAATGCACCCTGCCCATAGGGCTAGCTAGGGCCTACCTTAGGGGTGACTTACATGTAGTAAAAGGGGGGTCACGGACATGGCACACACTTTAGCTTCATCCGGGGCTACCGTGGTGCTGAAAACAACAGAATCCAACAGTTTCGGCCAACCGCGTTGGTGTGGACCAGCGTTAGTGTCAGCAGACTTGTAAACAGTACCTTTGGTTCCGTCCGACCACATCAGTGCAGGCCGGTCGTGGCAACCGTCGCGGTTGCGATGTGAAGCATAGCAGTGCGGCTGGGGTGCCCTCAAGTCGCAGTGCAGGCAACGGCTTGGTCATGGTCGTCCAGCAGCGTCGATGAGACCAGAGCTGCGGTGCGGAGTGAGGCGGTTCTTATTGCAATGCTGACAGAGCAAAAAGAAGAAGTTTAAAATAAAAAATTATAAAGAGGTTCACCACTTCAGTGCATACGTGCTCACATAAGCTAAAGGATTTTTTTTTAAAGGAGGTAATTGTGCAAATGTAAGTCAGAAGCGAATGACTTACATTTGCAAGTCCTCCCATATTTTCATCAGTAAATATGGGAGGACTTGGATAGATTGCGAAAAATATGCTTCTTGATGTTACGGTTAGTCTATTGTTGTTTGTTCTGAGTGTGAAGGTTTCGTGTTCTTGCTCCTTCAGGATTATTTGGGACACTAGTAAACCTATTATATGAGTTCTGATGACTATGAAGACTTTTTTCTTTGGTAAGTGTATGCTGCACTTACAAGAAGCACTATGCGGTGTGGGGATATTGGCTTCTATTCATTCGCTTCTGACTTACATTTGCACAATTACCTCCTTTTAAAAAAAATCCTTTAGCTTATGTGAGCACGTATGCACTGAAGTGGTGAACCTCTTTATAATTTTTTATTTTAAACTTCTTTTTGCTCTCTGAAGATCTTTATATAACTAGTTAGCTGCCCCGTTTTTTGTTCTGTTTCACTACAATTTCTTTAGTTCTGCACACCAATGGCAGAGACACTATGGGTGAAGGATGTATTTTCACCCTTTATGTAGAAGACTGATTGTCTTAATGTAATTTGGCTACTTTATTCTTGTTCTAGCCCTGATGAAGTCTATGGCTTACAGCCGTATAGACGAAACACGTTTTGGCATGGTCTGTGGCTTGAACAATAAGTGTTAAGAAGATGGAAAACATGGATGTATACCTTAAAAACTTGGAATAAAGCGAGAAGAATACACTAAGGAATGACACTTGGACTTTATTTGTTGCTTCTACTTTTGTGCTATCTGCTCAGGTTGCCAACTGTTATTTATTGGTGTCGAAGTCAGACCGCCCACCCTCAGCTTAATCTCACATTGTTTACAATGAAAGAAGCCCACCGCTGTGACCCAGGCATGTTTGGTACATGGGTTAGACTGAGCCTTAACTGATAGGAGCTCCTCCCGAGAATAGGTTATCCTGTGGCTATACAAAGGGGCAGAGTGTCTGGTGCCTGGCGACGTCCATGCGCGGATGGGCGCAGACAGGCTTGCCTTTGGCACGCAAGCGACGCACCCCCCTGGACGCGCCCAATGCGCGTCCGTGCTGCGGCATGCATAAAATAGCCGGGGGCTAGTGTCTGATTGGTCAAAACCAACTAATCAGCACTTGAGCACGGCCGTAGTCGGAAAGCGTGGAAAAGTATGAGTGCAGTTTAAAAAAATGTAAAGTTTTGTGTCAATTAGCAGCAGTTACACTTTTACCGGTAACACAACCCTCCAATCTACAACAGCGCAATGTCACCTCAGGTAGAAGGTGCGTCCGCGCTGCGGCGTGTATAAAATAGCTGGGGGCACAACTGGCTCCTCCCAGGCTAGCGTCTCATTGGTCAAAACCAACCAATCAGTGCTTAAACACAGCCGTAGTCGGAAAGCGTGGAAAAGTACGAGTGTAGTTTAAAAAATTAAAAGTAAATCGTGCCTGAGAGATGGGGAAGGAAACCTGAAAGCTGCATATGCCATTAATACAGTTGCGGGTGTGGTTGAAACTTCGTGGTTGCAAGGAGTATATTATGCACAGGTGGCCAAGTTGGTAGCCTTGACATGAGCCTGTAACATCTCTGACCAAACGAGGGTCACTGTTTTCGCCAACAATCAGTACGGATTTGGCGCTGTACATGACTTCAGGCAATTGTGGTAACAGAGGGGCTTCACAACATCATCTGGTTCCCCCATCAGAAACGGGTAGAGTGTACGGAACCTCCTGCTCTCACTAGAATTGCCTGCCCAAATTGCCATGTTGAAGTGTTCTGCTCACTGGCAGGACAATGATTATGTTACAGTCAGCAACCACTATGCGAATGAGACTGCGCACTACTGCACTCTAAATTCTTACACTTTCAGTGAATGAATGAATGAAATTTGTACTTGTAAAGCGCACCCATACCCCCAAAGGGGTGTCCAGGCGGTGGAGATCCAATGGGTGAGAACTCTGATTGCACACTGTTGTTATCCACAATCGATACCTGGTAGAAGGTAAAAGCATTGCAAGATGTGGTGCCAGAGGGGGATAAACAGGGATGGATTAGAGCAGGTTGTACTAGGAGAAAGGAAGATGAGGTATGGGTGCACACTGATGGAAGACCTGTGTTGCCAGATAGTTTGCTACCACCTATAGCGCAATACTATCATGGTCCTGCACATGTCGAGAGAGATGCCATGATGCATCTCTTTCAGCAAACACGGTTTAAATCAAAATTCAGATCAGTTGCAGAAACTCTGTGTCATTGCTGTATGGTGTGTCAACAACAAAATGCAGATAAAAGGGCTCCGGTTACAGTGAGTCATGTAGGGAGGTCAAGAGGTCCTTTTAATCGCAGGCAGCATGATTTCATTGAGAAGTCCTTATGTAATGGTCTGAAATATGTACTTGTGATTGTTTGTACCTTCTCACGTTGGGTGGAAGCTTATCCTGCTAGATGAAATGATAGTTTAACTGTAGTAAAGCTATTGTTGAGGGAGCTGAAACCGCTTTTCGGATTCCCTGCTTCTTTGGAATGGGACAGAGGAACTAATTTTATTAATACGGTCTTGAAGATGTTATGTGCAGCATTGCAAACTGACGAAAAGCTCCATTTCGCTTACGGTCCAGAGGCTTGTGGAATAGTGGAGCAAATAAATGGAACACTGAGGTCCAGGTTGGCGAACGTTTGTGCTTCAGCTTCTCTGAAATGGTCTGATGCATTGCCTCTTGTATTGATGAGTTTGAGAGAGCAGAATGGAACTATCCCGCACTTAATAATTATGCAGAGGGCTATAGGTCAGCATGCAGTCCTTGCCAATGCCTTAGAGAATATCACAGATGGCTTGGTACTCAATTACTGTAAAGGACTGGCTGATGTGGTGCATACTGTGTCTCAGCAGGTTGTGGAAGCTGCAACTTTGCCTCAACAGGAGCAGTGCCATGACCTTAGTCCCAGTGACTTGGTCTTGGTGAAGAAAAATGTGTGCAAATCATGCTTGGACCCTTATTAGCGTGGGCCGTTCCAGACAATTCTGGTAACCACAACTGCTGTTAAGTGTGGTGGTATCTCCAACTGGGTGCACACTGCACGTACTTGCAGAGTCCCATGACCTCCTGAAGATACAGCGCCTGTTTTGGATGTACCGGTGGTTGCAGAGAGACACCCGACTCAGGTCAGCCAATCTGTCAAGGGCACACAAGCTACTGGGATTCTGTGCACTGGTTCCGCGGGGGTCCGAGGGAGTCGCCTCTTGTAGGCACCGAAGGGTCACAAGAGAAAGGGCTGACTGGTGAGATTTTGACCCAGTCGAAGGGATTAGTGCACCTGAAACGCAAGTAGTACCCGGATGTCGTTGGCCCAAAAGATCAGAAAAATTGAGACGCATTTTGACAGAGAGAAAATTACCACAAACAATTGCAGAAGGCGCTAGTCAGTCTGATCAAAGTGACAGTGATGGTGACGGATCATCAGTGAGAAAGACCAAAAGAGCTAGAATACCAAGTGAAAGATACGCTGCACTTGAATGGACTTACTTGGCATTAAATGACTTGGAGAAAGCATATCACACCTTTTGCTACAACAATTCAAGTTTGCATGAGCCACCTTGAGACAATGCTGTGTTCTCGTTGAAACTAGAGATTGATTTATAGATAAAAAGAACTTGAGTCAATTTGTGCAGGAAATAATACACAGCAGACAAGAACTGAGCTATTGCTGAGAAATTCACTTACAAGGCTATAAGTAATGTGAACTGTGCTATAAAGAGACTTTATTGAAAAGCCTTGCCAGAAAGTGTTTTGAACTTGCCTATGCTGCAACGCTCTTAAAACATCTAATCCAAATTATATCAGAAGTTCTGAGGTCTGATTTCAGAGAAGTGATCGATACAAATGTGATATAATCGAAACGCAAATGTATATGTGCATGTATACTTGCTATTTTTTTCCATAACTTCTTACAGCTTTGAATTTACCACATCATCTGTACATGATAAAAACTGAGTCTGCTTCTGTGCCTAGAATTCCTTCATCTAACCAAACAGTCTAAGTGGATCAGATGAGAAACTGTTACATGGAGATGTGTCCACTGGTGATTTTTCAATGAATGTATTTACAAAACTTGTATATGAATACGTGGAGACCATGGATGCTCGTGGTTGCTATGTGTGCATGCAGCTGCCTAAATCAGTATATGAAGGCGTGACTTATCACCACCTTCGTGTGACCTATGGAATTTACTGTAGTTAACTAGTTTATTTCATGGCAAAGGACAATTTCAGGTTTATTACTCTAACTATGACCTAATCTTTTCTGAAATACCTGTGAGAAAACATTTACATGTTGTTCCTGATACTAAAACAGCAGAAATGATTGGAGCATTTTTCAAACTGACACAGAGCTTAGATACAGTCTATGCAGTGGCGTAGCTAGGCACTCTGCCGCCCGTGGCGGTCCCTGCCTTTTGCCGCCGCCGAGCGCCTAAGAGCAGGGGGGGGGGGGTGCTGGCGATAAATTTACCTGCCGCCCCCAAATCTTGTGCCGCCCGGGGCGTACCGCCCCCTCCGCCCCCCCCTTGCTACGCCAGTGAGTCTATGCACACCGACATAGCTTAACATGTATTTTATACAAAGTAGAAAAGGAATTTGTAGAATCAGTAGAAGATAGATGCAGAGAAATTATGATCAAAATGGCAAATCACTCTAAAATTCCATCTTGGACACTTAAAGAGCCAGAGTTTATAGCAATGGGAAACCAAGCTGCTATAGCTTTAGACTAGCAACGTAGAGGAAAGCTATGTATATTGCGACATAAAACTGAAGCTAATATTAACTTTATTGGTTCCAGTGAATGAGGCCATACATTTCAAGTCTTGATAAATTGGGGTTTGTTCCAGGGAGGTATAGATCCAGTGTTCCCTGGAATTAATTACAATTGTGGGGAAAATGCCTATTACAGGCTGCCTAAAATAAGTATGGATCCTGTTACATGGGAAAAGGTTTTCCAAAAATGTATCATGTGGGTCAATCTGATGAAACCAGCGAAGTGATGCACAAAAGACTTGAGAGGTGCAAGTATTAGTGAAATAGTGGGAGACATTTTTGAAGACATAATACCATCTGTTGGAGTGATACTAAATTCTCGCAAGATCTGTAAGCTTTCTACAGTTGTAGACAAGTTATCCACTGGCACTGCTGGTGGGTTCCTGGCAATAGACACTGAAATGATTGCTTTGAGATCTATGGTTCTTCAAAACTGTCTTGCTTTAGATGCCTTTCTCGCAAAGAAGGCAGAGTCTGCTGTAGGTTAAAAGTGCAACATTGTTTCACTTACATTCCAGACAAAAGTAAAGACCTGAAAGGGTATATTAAGAATGTCAAACACCTTGAAAGAGACTTGAAAAATGTAAAGGCTGATGGTGCTTGGAAAACTATACGGAAAGGATTTTCCTCTATAGGTAGAAGGTTCGCAGATCTAGGAAAAGGATTGTTGGGAAAAATCTTGAAGTCCATCTTGACAATAGCTATCTTTATAATAATTTTGATTTTCATCTTTAAGATATATAGGCATTTGAAAACAAAGAAAGAAACAAGAGGAATAAAAAGGAAAAGAGTTGAAATAGAATTAGAGGATAGACAAAGTGGATACTATGATGAAATGAAGAGTCTAGAAGTGTCTAGATGAAAAAAATATGAAGACTACAGAATTGTAATGTGTGACATCAGATAAGATAATGATGTGATAGCTTAGTTCTCCATCAGAGGGGGGAATGGTGCAGCTGATAAGCAGCAATGTCCTTTGATACATATCTAAACCGATTATGAGACATCTTGGGTAACACATGAATAAAAATGCACTAATCACACGGTAGAGCCATACAACTTAATATGTGTGAAAACTTAGTTACTTCATCATAAAAGCATGCAGATAAATTGTAGGATAGATGAAATCATATACAATAAATAATATAGGTTCATAGTTTAACCAGCTTTAGTTGCTATTTCAATGTGTATTAACAAGTTAATGTGATCTACTCATGTGTTGTACTATTCCTAATCATCCTTATTGAAATTATAATGTGTGAGAAGAATTAATTAAATCTAACATGATTTAGATAATTTGACGTGTGATTTTGAAGGGTTTCATTCTGAATTTCATTATTGCACATGTGAAAATGTGCATTGAAAGTGACAAGAAAAAAGTGGTGTTGCATAGTCATATTTAGTGTAATTGCGTGAACCTTCAGGTTATGATCTTTATATATGTACTAATGTAAATCATTTGAAATTATATTAATATTTTCTGATTTGAAATAATTTTAAATGTTACTACTTTGAAAATGCAGCAATATGCCATACTTATATGTGATCCCTGCAATCCAGCAAATGACAATAATCAGAGTGCGCATAGGCTGGAAGAATTTTAGAATACTGATTTTCTTTAATGAAATGTATACCTCTATTATTTTGTATTCTGCACATTTTAAATGTACTTTATTGTAGGCCTGCTTCTGTCGCTATTCTGTGCTGCCTTCTTACACTTGTGAGAAAATTTCATAAACTTACAATGTGAAGCGAAATTGTGTCTCACTAGAAGAGTTCTCACTTGTTGCAAGGACTAACTGCAACAAAGTCGACACTTTTGGAACATTTGCTATGGGAAACTGTCCTCTTGAACTCGTTCATGTGCTTAATGCTAAAGGTGCTAAAGGATCATTGTTTCGAAGGTCAAATGTGCCGGATGGTCTGACAAAGTATGTGCTTTGCACCACCTCTTTCTATAATATGTGTCTTTTTTATGTCTCACGACAATCCTCCTAAATGAACTGACCAATGACTGAGTGGTCTGACAAGATGAGGTGACCCAGGAGGTGTGACCACCGGAACTACAGAATTATATTATACATTGATCTGACGGATAACTGATCAGATGAGGCAGATGATTTTGTGGATTTTGGCAGAACTCACTTACTTTCCTGGCCAGACACTGCCTTTGGGAACTTTGCGGTTTCCATGTGCTTTCCTTTCGGACTAACGCATATGCTTTGCGCGCCATTTGAGGACTGTTTCTAGATGGGACACTGCCTATGAGCTGTTATGGACATTTCCTTGCTGAACTTCCCAGAGCTTTTATCACCTTAAGGCAACCCTAACTAATTAAATTGACTAGAACTCCTTGTTCCTAAATGTTCATTAATGATGTACTACTTTGAATATCTTTGATAAATTTTACCTTTAACTAAATCATAGACTTTGAGTTTTGTCATGACTCGTCTCCTAAAAGTTGTGCATTCTAATTTATATATTAATGACACATCAATATAGGGAGATCTTTAATCATCAGGTTCTATTGTTATTGTTTTGTATTGCCTTAACCAAACTATTGGTTTGCATGATTTTAGTATGGCTAAATTTCTTTAGAAGATTCAGACTAGCAGTAATAATTATTCATTTATATAGTCAGGGTATTGAGAGTCATATACCTGAATCCAATTGCTAATTGGTGAGTCGGTTATCCAATTCCTGATCCTCATTGGATATCCGGATGCTAAATCTCTCATTTCCATTTCCAATCTCTCAGTCACACAATACAAGATCCATCGGAGGATCAAGTGAGTGTCAGAAGAAATTAAACATATGATGAGAGTAGAGAAACATTGGGCCGTAATTTTGCTGCAACAAAAGTTATTACTATATTCCAAAATATGAGGTAGTTTTAGGAAGCATATGCACTAGCACTTTGTTCTACTGTTATAAAATTAAGATTGAAGGTTTATTCTCTTAGAAGTCAATTTGTATTTTGCAAAAATGAAGTATTTTCATGTTTTCGTTTCTATTAAGGTGCTAGGTGGTACTTAACTATGTAATTTTTCTAAATGCAATTTTTGTCTTTTTGAGTTAAAATGTACACAATTTTGATGCCAGAAAGAGCTTACCAATTGATAATTTGCTCTAAGCACTTGCACTTACTTCCATTTGCACTTTCATTATCGTGAAGCAATGAAATGATCTGGATGATGTTCAATGCTAAAGTCAATTAATGTCTTTATTAGTTAAAATGAATAACCCTTCAGAGGTTAGAAAAAGTTCAGCAATTGATAAGAAGCACTAAGCACTTGAACTTTCTTCCATTTGCACTTTTATAATTTCGAAGCAATGAATTGGTCTGTTTGGTGTTAAAAGAGTAGCCACTCTGACTCATGATCTGATTTATTCTGAAAAGTATGTTGTAATATTGCAACATGATGGTTTCACCTGTGCAATAAAAAAAAAGAATTTGTATCAATAGCAACATAACATAACTTTTAGTGACTATGTTAGTTTAAAGCATGGTTTCACACGGTGCTTGCCATGCAGTATCTCAAGTGACTCATACCAGTTACGGGTTATAACATTTTTGCATTGCAATTGAGTAGCCCAGTGGCTTTGTCACACTTTTTTTTACAATACAGTAGGTATGAAAAGCTACACAATGATGTTCGTTTCCATATTAGATTTGCAGATTTTCTTTTTAGCATACAGGATTCACTATGGAATATAAAGATGCTCCGCAACTTTTAAGGCACATTTAGATATTGTGATTTCACATACCGACTATTTATTATTGTTCAATTAACAGTTGTACAAATGCTATTCTGGAATTTCAAAAATCCCCCTGATGGTGGACCTCCATCTGAAATGCATTGTGTGCAAATTGTAATCATTATCAATTATGGATTATGAAGCATGACCATGTTTGTGATGTCACAAATTGAGATTATACAGAGCACAAAAGGAAATACACCACTTAGTAATAATCAACTAAATTGGAGTAGGAATAAAAGGGTATTAATTTCAAACAAACCATGGAATACAAGTTTGAATTTGATGCCAGGTTGTACATATAAACGAAGTGTGTCTATGGGACTAGTTCCTCTGTAGACAATTAGCATGAATCTTGTTACATCTCCACTTATCAGACACTAAAGGTCATTATTTACCCACATATGTAAATATAATTGTAAGAAATTGAGTTATTAATTAAGAGGGGTGGAAGCCCCACTCAAATAATAAACACGAACCTTGTCAGGGTGAAGCACGTCAGTCATTAAATAAACCTGTGCTTAATCCTCTGGCAGCTTCACACAGAAGCAGCCAGGCTTAATTCAGAGGCGATGTGCATTATATTTAAGCAGCATTCAAACAGAAATGAAGTGAAAATACAACACCAATAAAATCCCAAATAAATTTGGAAAAATAGAGTAAATGTTAATAAATAAAATTACACCAAAATAACACAAATCTAATCAGTACAACCGGAGATGTGAGTTTTAAGATGTGAGTTTTAAGAGGTTTTATGTGAAAATAGCACAAAAAAGCACAAAGGGCCACTGGTGTTTATCTGGTCTCACTGGACCAGAAGAAAGCCACAAGTTCAGGTCAGCCACAAAGGAGAGTGCGGGTCAGGTACAAGGACCAGGTTAGTCCTGCTGAAGAGTTCCTTTTTCAATTCCTGCTTGAAGATTGCAGTTCGCCTTGGTGAGGGCTGCGAGGAAGAGACTGTGGTGTGAGGAGCAGGGTGGGTGTCACAGACGGTCAGTTCCTTAGCATGAAAAGCCGGCCGTCACTGAAGATTCACATTGTTGGTTGAGGCAGGTTGCTGCTGTCAGCACGATGAGCAGGTGTCTCTAGAGCTTCACACTGGCCGTCGTCATGGACTGACTTTTTTTCAGCACAAAGATCAGGTCCTACTGGAGCATCCCGTGGGCGGTTCATTCCTGGCATGTAGAGGCACCTAGCAATCGCAAGGAGCCCAAAACATCTGTATCTTCTGCATCTATCACTTCTGTTTCTTCACCTTTTCTTCACTCCAATGCCAGCCAAAAACCCATGACCTGAGATACACTTCTTGGGGGATCAGGACTCCAGTACAGGCCAACAGAAGGTTTTAGGCAGGTCCAGCCAAGAGTTGGTGCTAGTCAGTCTGTCAGATGCATGGAGGCCTCTGGAAGTGTGTTGTATCCTTGAAGATCACACAACCACCTGACCCTTGGAGTCACTCTGAGTAGCCTTGGAGTAAGGCAAGCAGGTGAATCTTCCTTCATCAGTCAGCAGAGCAGTCCCTCCCTCAGACAGCAGGGCAGTCCTTCTTCTGTATCTTCCACAGGTCCAGAACTGTTCTGATGAGAGGGTCTGAAGGTCCAGATTTATACCTGCTTCTAGCCTTTGTATGGGGAATTCCCTCACCTACCCCTAAAATATGGATTCTGGTCAGTTCTTTCCCTTCCCCTGGTCCTTTCTCCAAATGATCTAGGGTGTCAAAGGCAAGGGCTGGCCTGGTGTCAGGTTCCTTTGTGTGTGCTGCAGGCAGGGCAAATTGAATTGTAATCATGGCAGAGAACAACTCCTCCATCCTGTCGGGAAGAACCTCTCCCCTCACACTTAGACCTACTTTGTTCTCGTGTCTGGAAGCAATATTCAATCCACAACAGAAGGGCCATTCACAGTCATATGACTCAGAACACTGGCAGAAAGGCCCGGTTGGTTTGGGCAGAAAAATGCCAACTTTCTAAAAGTGACATTTTTCAAAATTGCTCCATCTGATCCCAAACTGAAGATAGCATTTATTAATTGTAATAAGTCAACTCAGTATTAGACTATGGAAGAGCTAGCCTTATAACAGTAAAAAACGACTTTAGGAATCCTTTTCTGCCAGAACATATAAATCTTAAGGCAACAAGTCCTATGCTTTACATACCATGCACCCTGCCCTAGGGGTGGCTAGGGCCTACCTTAGTGGTGATGTATCGGTATTAAACAGGAAAATGTATGTCTGGCAAAAGGTTTATTTTGCCAGGTCGAAATGGTAGTTTAAAACTGCGGTACAGGCTGCAGTGGCATGTCTGAGACATGTTTTACAGGACTACTTTAGTGGGTAGCACAATGTGTGCTGCTACCCACTTGTAGCATTTAATTTACAGTCCCCGGACGCATATAGTGACATTTAACTGGGACTTATAAGTAAATTAAATGGGCCAATTGGGTGTATGCCAATTTGACCATGTTTAGAGGAAAAGACACAAAGACTTTGCCACTGATTAGCAGAGTGCAGAAAGTGCAGAGTTCTAACACAAACAAAAACAAGTTTTGCAAGTTCAGCAAAAATCAGGGCGTGAAGGCAAAAGGTCTGGGGGAATACTACACCAAGGACGTCAAGTCTAATAATAATGTAAAGAACTGTACAACAACTTAGTAGTTTTTTGCACCTACTAAACTAAACAAGCATTGGCATAGCCAATAGGTCTCGCCTTTGGGAGCTTATGAGTTTTTAGCCATGCAGCACATTATTCTGGGTGCTTAACATTTACAGGTTTTACTACGTGTAGCACTAGGTGGCTATGTGGGCGGTGTTAGGGAGATTGCAAGCAAAACAAATGTACGCCTGTAGGCTACCTTTTATAGCATTGTAGGTTTTGAACTGCTCACATATGTTAATGGCGACAGGAAACTGCTTCACCAGATTTAAAGTCTGCAGCAGTAGCTTTGAAACCACGCCTGCTGTTGCTAACATATATGTCAAAGAACGTGGTGAATAATGTTGAAATCGTTTATATGCTGGCATTTTAATATTCACGTTTTAGCAGCAAGGCATCGTGCTGCTCCACATACTTTTTCTAGGTTGTGTGCAAGGATGTTTAATAAGCAGTGAATCGGTTTGGATTGTAACTAAAAGATAGCGCTTGTCTGCTTATACCCCCCAATTTGATATTTTGCGTGAAATGCTGCATAATTGAACATTATAATTTAATACATTTGCACCTTTAAATTAGTATGTGTATAACCGTTTTTTTACCCAAAAAGTTAGTGTTTGAAGGTATCATGTTATTTTTATTGTATTGTTTCGTTTGAATCTTTGAAATATTACCTACACACACTTCCTTTGCGGCATACGCCTCGTCAGGTGTAGTAAGCACTATATAAATGCAATTACAATATAAAAAGAAACACTCCGCCCTTTACACCTGAAAATAAAGGGTAATACGGATTGCAGTTCAAAACCGCAATCTGATAAAAGTGAAATAGAGAGAAAACGTTCGTTTCTGTATTTTAAAATCACTGTAGGGTTCCCTTCATCCTTTCCCCAACCTTTAGCACTTTTGAAGAATGTGGCTGCCTCACACTTTTTACTTTTTTATCAAAGTGGCACCAGGATGTGTTCACACGTGGCGTAAGAAAACAGAGTACTTGTTGCCTATGTTTTGGGGCGTACTTGAAATATATGAGGCACTACATTAAGATTGTTATCATGGTTACATGCTGCATTTGTGTTGTTTTAAGGCACAAAGCCAGACCACAACTCACATGATGTTAAACCGCCAATAGATCCAAGACCCTGGCTCTCAAAAATGAAAGTCGGTCGCAGTAGCAATAAAAGGCACGTCTGCTGTTTCTTTTTGTGAGTTTTCCTTTCAAATAAATAAAGTAAAAGTTTGCAAAAGTGAACATTGGCAAGGTAGCATTTGGAGTAATTAAAGAGCTATTTCTTTATAAGGAATAAGCACAATGCTTTCTGAAAACAAAACCAAAACAGTTGTTGGTTTAAAATAGATATGTAAGTCTTTCAGGGAGCAACCAGTAATGACAACAGTAATCTCAGGCCACTTGGAAGGTGGGCTCATGGACAAGCGTTTGACCCCGAGGTCAACAAGTAGTTTTAACCGCACCTTGATGTGCAGCACGTGACGCAGAACCCTTTCTTAAAAGCGCCACGGAAGAGGGCTCGTTCCCAGCTGTCTGCGCCTTTGTGGACAAGCAGGAAGGGAGGGAGGATAGCGCTAAAAACACAAACAGGGGTGACGAGTCGTCTTTTATTCGACACCTCCAGAATTTTTTCAAAATCTTATCTTAACCAGATAAAGCATCCGGCTAATGCTGAGAAACAATTGTAATTAAAATGTGTCCAGTAAATGTGGAAAAATAAATAAGAGGATTCGAAAATGCTCCTTTACCAACAAAACAAACTACAAAAAAAAATAATAATAAAAAAAATCCCCAAAAAATCACAAGAATCACACAATTATTCATCTCTCATACCTATCTTTCTTTGCCCGTCTGCCAGCCTGTCTAATTTTGCAGATTCTATATGTACGTTTCATACCCGCAGAACTCTTTAAAAGCAGTTACTCAGAAGTAAAATAATTTTTAAATGGCAAATGTGAATTCAAGGCTAGGACCACCTCAAAACCAGTAAAATACGAAAACTATACATGCCGCATGAATGAGAAAAGGAAAAACTTCCCTTTAATTTACAATTTATACTTTTAAATACAAACATCAAAGAATTTCATATATCAACAAGCAAAAGCATAAGCGCGGCGCGTTGTGTGTAACCTAACACACGAGAAATGCAGCTGCCACCCTGCGCACCGCTGCTCGCTCCCGCAAGCAAAACGCTGTGGGAGTGAGCATTTGCAAAAGAGGTGGGACATGCGCCCGCCTTCAGCCATTTGCAGGCTACAATAAAAAAATGACACAGCCAACCCAATGCGTGGGGGGGGGCGCGGAGGGGGGAGTCAGACCCACACAGAGAAGTTTAGAGTGCTTACAAGAAGCCTCGCAGAGCAGCGCATGCACGCTGGCTCGACCTAAAAAATGGTAACCTGACCCACGAGGAATGCAGCTGCCACCCTGTGCGCCACTGCTCGCTCCTGAGCGCAAAACGCCGTGGGAGCGAACATTAGAAAAGCGGTGGGACATGCACACGTCTTTAGCCATTTGCGTGCTTTCATTATTGAAAGACACACGCAAAAGCCAACTGAATGTGTGGGAGGAGTCAGATCCACACGGAGAAGCCACAAGAAGGCTCGCAGAGCAGCGCATGCGCGCTGGCTCAGGCTCGACCTAAAAACATAGGATATGCCCAAAGGACACAGAATTTTTGGTGCACCTGATATTTGGTTGCGGAATAGCAGTTTTTGGCTGATGTGACCAAAAGCTCAGTCCATCTCCAAACATGCAACTTTAAATGGGATGTATTCAGGGTTTGTTATGCGCAGGAAGCCTTAGAAGATGGGGGAAAGAATCCCATATGGGACCCTGGGGTCCTCCTCCAAACGTCAAATGACAGGGGCTGGCTGCTTTTAACTGAGTGAGCCTCTGCTGCTTTTGTAAACCCAAGGCTACTTTCGTGAAGTTGTAGTGTTTTATGATTGTTTGGCGTCTCAATAACGTCACTTCCCATGTCACCGATGAGAAGGTTTGTGTAACCTCACTGCCTATGAGGGCATACACCCACCAATGAACTGTCAATTCTAGAAGGGCACAAAACTGGAGAGTTCAGAGTGAGTTTGCAATGGTCGCACAGGAGGTTACTCTTTGGAGTTTTCCAAATGACCCCTAACTGAGAGGTAAAGGATTGTAAAGATCATACGAACCCCTTCCGGCAGCTAGTGTGTGCACATCAATGAATATTTAAAGTCACTTCATATATTGCCTTCTTCAGATTACACTACATTTAGCATGGACTTTCATAAAACACCATAAACGTTTTTATAAATTAAATAAGTTAACTACAGTAGAGCAAGCATTGGCAAACCCAATGGGTCCAACTTTAATGGGCTGCTAATACATGAAAAGACAAATGCTGTTCCAATGGCTCTTCCACTGCGAGAGAAAAATAGCAAATTTGGCTCGTTTTCAAAACAGAACGGGTAGATGAGCTAGAAAAAATAATGTGGCAAACTGCGGGCTGTGCAAGTCTCATTTTTAGAGGTAAAATAGCCCCTCGTGCATTCCAATGGAAGAACTTCCCGGAAGGTGAACTAATAAACCAAAAAAACTTAATAGCAAGGGTTGAGAAGGGAATACGCCAACGCGGTCTTTTTTTGTAGATTTTTTTTTTTAAATGCCTACAATATGTCTAGCAGACTGTTGCGCCGTTAAGCCAGACCGAATACAAAGGCAGTACACGGGGAAAGCAGAGCTCAAATATCTACTTCCCGCCTCATGACAGTTAACGAAGCAACGTTCACAGGTGTTGTTCAATGAAGTCTGAATACAACACCGGGCGTTTCCGTCGAGGTGTGGCCCGGTTAGGCCGCGACTGCAGGCACCCGAGGAGGACGCCGAGAAATATCAGGGTTTGCCCAGGAGCCTAGCACAGGTAAACACACCAGCTGAATACGTGGCAGCAAGGTAAGGCAAGAAATCTTACCAGGAAATAAAAACGCGAATTACTAAAATAAAATAAAAGATCGTTGGGTGAGGGGGTGGAATATATTTTCCTTCATTGACTTGTAATTAAGTGGGGACAATTAAAAACCGAGATTCTTGGGGAGTAGATATGACATAACATGCAAAGCTGTAAACTTTTGGAACGGAGGAAACCGGTTCAGGTGTCTGCTCACCATCCAGTGAATCTGCACAAATCGCTGCATCTCCCAGTGTCAAAATGACCTTATGTAATGCGATGTGGTGCTCGTGGAAACTACTCCAGTGCCCTTGAACCAAATTTGTGCTATATAAAAACTACAAAAATAAAATAAACGATATCCCTCGTCACCGCACACGATCGACGTTCAAGGCTTCACTGCCCTATGTTTGTGTGCAGAACACACTGGATGGAGATCCACCTGGCTGGGTGACATTAAGTGACCAATTGCTCGAAGGCAGCAACGGCGATGGGTGCAATGAAGGAACACAAAGGGCCTGGCAGGTGAAGAGTGCTCTCCCCCACCCTGGCCCGCACCTTCAAAGGTGCAAGGAGATGTAGCCGCCTGTCTGGTATCAACAGGGGAGGGAGGCAAGGACTTCTCGCTGGTGAAAAGGTCAGGAAGTGGTGTTGCGGCTCAAACCTCCTAGTAAGCAGGGCAAAGCCCAATTAAACGAGCCTTCCGCAATCACAAGGTGCCGCCGTGTCACGCAATACCAGCTCAAACAGCGAGCCAGGAGAAGAAATCACATGGTGTGCACACAATTAACTGTAAACCCTTGAAAACAAGCACGCGCGCCTCGCGCTGGAAAAAACAAGTTTGGCAGGAGAGGAGGAGGCAGCAGGGGGAGGGGATAGAGGAGGGACCCTGGGCCTGTTTCCCTTGCGGGAGCGAGCAGGAACCATATGTTAATTGCAACCAGATGGTTTTAAAGCTCGCTCCCGCAAGGGAATCGCCAAACGTGCATGCGTTGAAATTGAAGGCAATGCAATGCGTGCACGTTTTTGGCAGCAAAACTGAATCGATGGCTAAAGGTCTTTTTCCTATGCAGCGCATGCGCGCTGCGTAGGCGAGACCTAAAAATGGCCTTCAAAGTAGGGTTTCGAACTTGCCATCTAAAGTTTCCAATAGAGAGTGATCAGCTCATTGAGCTAACCTGCTGGCTGCTGTTGGCTCTCATCTCTGTTACAGTTATTTGCAGAGTCCCACTGACAGCAAATTACAGTGTTTCCTAAACCCAGTGAATACTTGTGCAGCTCCAATTACTTACCATGTGAGCAGCCAGAGTGAGTGGCATATAGTTGTACTGACTGCTCAGACCCAATCATTAGTACACTCCACACCATGCTTGTACACTCCAAAAGTTAAAAAGATATGACAGCACTAAAATGATAACGAGTGACTGTATTTCCAAGTGAGTGCTGCTGACTGCTACAGTGCAGACACCTGCCCTGTGATGTTATGAGCAACAGTAAACTATCACTTAACTGGAAGATCCAGTGATAAGCGAATCAGTGCCTATAGCGGGTGTTGGAAAGGATTATCTAAGTAATAGCTATTTGAAGGGCCAGCCAATCATTCTACTGTGTTTCTTCCAAAATAGGTGGGCGGCAGAAGCTCTCAGGTATGTCTCTTTATCCAATCCAATCCAACAAACTTTATTTCAGTCATCGTGGACCATAAAAGTGCATACACAGAAAGTTAACACACATAAAACCATGTACTATAAAACATCACCATAAATAGCTATACAAATAAATTAACAGCGTTTAAAGTGCATTGCAGGGTTCACAGGGTGGTAGAACCGGACAATTCAAATCAGCAACCCACCCCGTCTAGCTACCATCTATGATTCCCCATTTGTAAAAGCCACATGGGACATAACAACTGTACATGTAATTTGCCAAAGTAAAAACTCATTTCATCAGCGGACTTGATGTTAAAACATTAAAAAGAGTAAAAAAAATTAGATAAAACAGTTGAAAGATGCAGACAATATATACTTTAAGGTCGCTGTAACAAATTTAGGATCATCCAGCGCGTATGCCACATCGAGGTTAGAAATCTAGATACAGCAAAAACAGTGGGCGTAAAAGTGTCGTACTTCAGGACTCTGAATGCCTCCTTGCAGTGGACAAACCCCAAATTCCTGCACAGTTGGATAAGCCAGCGCTGTCTCGCTGATTTATAGCCAGGGCAGAAGAAAAAAACGTGAAGCTCTGACTCTTCCTCACAATTGCAGGCAGGGCACCCTCGAAGTGTAGTTTTTGACCATTTGTTAGAGAAAGCAAAAAGCGGCAAAGTCCCAAATCTAAACTGAACATACAATATCTTTGCCAGGGTAGGTTGGATGTCATCCAGAAAAGACTCTAATGTATACTCGTCTTTGAATTTCAAGAATTCGGCTGTCAGAGGTCCTAAGGCGGAACTCCCCTGGATATCTGCAAGTTTGTTCATACTATGAGATCTTGCCAATTCTGAGCATGAAATTACTGCGTATGATTCCTCTGGATTGCTCCATAAACTTGATTTTCCCAGCCTACAACATTCATCCTTTACATGTGCAAACCATGGTATTTTACCTACACCCGGAAAACTCAATAACTCCTTTAATTCTGACCAATAAACAGTCAGTTCCAGGGTCACCCACAGTCTGCGCCAAAAAGTTAGGGGTCTAAGTCCAATCTCGTCCCCAAGTGGTCTGATTCCTAAGTCCAGCCGTAGGGGGGTAAAGGGGGTACTAGGGGGGAGGCCCAACAACTGCCTCATAAAATTGTTCTCTATTTTACTCAAGCTACCAGAACAAAAATGACCCCATAATTCAGCCCCATACATTGTCGCACCCCTTGCTTGCACTTTGTAAATCTCTGTTATTGGCCCAGCTGGCTTGTAGGAGGAGTTTTTATACAATTTTGCAATTCCCCCCACAGTCTGGGCTAACTTGAGACTTGCTTTGGCCATTTGCGACTCCCACTCCAGATTTTCTGTCAAGGTGACACCTGGGTAATCAAATACCGACACCCTCTCAAGCATAGTGCCATCTAAACAAGGGTTGGAACGTGATGTGTTGGCTGGGTTGAAGACCATAAATTTAGTCTTCTGCGTATTAATCTCCAGCCCCCTGTGTTTGCAGAAGGTATCAAAACTATCAAGTACCCTCTGAATACCCATAGGCGACTTTGACAATAAGAGGGTGTCGTCCGCAAACATCATTGCTGGTACCTTTCTATATGCTATCTTCGGGCATCGTTACCCTTTACCTCAATGAGTTGGGCGACCAATGCGTTAACAAGGAGACAAAACAGGGTAGGTGCGAGCACGCACCCCTGCCTTACTCCTCTGTTGACTGGGAGTCGAAAGGTTAGGTCGCCACATTTCAAAACCTCACTTGGGTGAAGTTGCCTTCATGCAATCTCATAAGAAAACTCAGGAGGTAGAGGGGGATCCCCAGATCTCTAAGTACACCCCATAATTTAGCTCAGGGCCCCAAATCAAAGGCTGTCTTCAGACTGTCTTCAGGCTGGTCGACGGTGGAAATGTTTTTTCTGAATCCATCTTGATAGGGGCTCAGAATTTCATGCTCTTCCATTCACACCTGGAAGCGGTCAAGTAGTACCCGGGCAAACAGTTTCTGGGTGACATCGATCAAACTGATCGTCCTATAGTTTGCAGGCAAAAGGGGTGAACCCTTTTTGAAAACTGGGACAATTTCTGCCCCTAACCAAGTTTCAGGGATCGCCATACCTTTCATAATAGCGTTGAATAAAACCCATAAGTAGGGTCCCCAAATTTTTGGTTCTGCCCGAAAGAGATCCCCCGGTAACTTATCCAATCCCGGTGCTTTCCCGAAGGGTAGCTTACTTATTGCATTTAAAACTTCAGTCAAAGTAATTCCAGGGGCCTCTTCGTGAATAGTCCCCAGAGAAATTATAGATGCTTCATCAATTGGGCCAACTGCTTCCTTAGTGGTGTATAAAGCCTGGAAATGAGTCTTCCATACATCTGCTGCTATATTTAGCTCTATGGCTGGCTTCCCTTCGTGGCTGCCTGTGCTGACTATTGACCAAAACACCTTCATGTCTTTGTAGGATAGGGCGGTTTTAAAGCATCCCATCTATCCAGTTACCAGGACTTTTTTGCTTGTTGGATGCTTTCTCTGTACACCACTCGCATTTGTTTGGTTAGGGACCTATCCTTAGCTTTAATGGCCTCTATCAGGGTCCGCTTAGCCTTTCGGCAGCTATCGTTAAACCAGGATCGTGTAGCCCCTTTTTTCGCCCTAGAGGGGATCTTTGGATAAAATATATCGACCAGTTTGGAAGTTAATACTGCATGCGAATCTGCAACTCTATTAGTAGTTAGTAAGATACCCTCTGCTGACACAGCCTCTCCCATTTCTAATTGGGATGGGATAATTGCTGTATATAGTGTGACCAGCTTATCAGGTGACTGCTGAATTTTCCCCCACCTTATTCTTCTTCTGTTGTTAGAGAGTATTAATCTATTGTCTATGGGGGTACAGCTGACCGAGGCATTTCCAAAATCCGGCATCTCCAGTTCCATGGTCAGAGCATTGTGATCGCTGTCATGTCGCGGCAGGACAGCGAAATCGACAACCCTTTGCCATAGCCTGGTCTCCACTAGGATGTAATCCAGTAAGGAGGATTGACCTATTCTATTGAATGTTAACTTCCCAGGTGTATCCGATTTAGTGCGGCTGTTACATGCTCTCAGGGAGTGGGTCAGTGTGACCGAGTTGATCTGGAGTGCCAGCGGAGACCATGCCTTAATCAGTGGGATTTGAGGGTCTGGAATTAGCCATCGCAGATCCTCCTCGCTAGGAGTTGTATCAGTGGGCTCAACTAGGGGCTGAAATTGGCAATTAAAATCCCCCCTACAATTAACCACACATTTGTGGGGACAGTAGGAATAAAGAGATTCAATTGGTCAAAGGTCAGGGATTCATTGCTCAGGCTTAAAGGTCGAGAATATACGTTAATAAAAGCTATCTTGAGCTTAGGGGAAAAAGTAAGTACTACACACTTAATGTCATTAGACGAGGAGTTCAACTGTTCAACTTTGCAGCCCAGATGAGAGCCAACCCAGATGCATAGGCCCCCAGATGGTCTACCCCTTCCCCCCGAGATTGCAGGGACATTAGATGACGCACACCCCACCATTAGAGAGTCTTCCCATCCCCGGGTTTCCTGAAACATGCATACGTCATATTGGTCCACAAAAAGCCCCCAATCAGGGCACAACAGTTTGTTTTTTAGACCGACAACGTTCAAGGATAAGACCCTCAACTTATTACCTAGGTTACGCTTGTCAGGGGTGCCATTAAAAGTATGGATAACGGGGGGTTGGATATCCCTCGTTTGGACAGAGGGATAGTTGTGTAATACTCTCTTGGGTGCACCTTCCCTCAGTGTGCTGTTACTTATAGGAGCAGAGGTTAGGGCAGCTGGTGTTGGAGGCGACTCTTCCCGTAACCCTATTACACCATTGGTCGTCTGTTGTGTTACTATTTCCAGCTCCTTTGATTCTGACCCTACCCCTAGGCGAGTGGTCCGGCTAGGCTGACCGCAACTATACTCCTCTAATTCTCTTGCAGACCTCAGGGCTCTAAATCCATGGGCTGGTCCCAATATCATTGTATGTCAATCGACCTCTTCCAGGAGCCCAAATCTATTTGCTACTGGTATATTAAATAAGAAGGGTCTGGGGGGTGGATGCCAGTGGCCCACAGTTTGAAGTTCCAATGGCCACCTTCCTAGATCTGGGCTAGTATGCACCCTAGCTGTCATGTAGCAGTGAGAATAAAAATAGTCCAGTGCAAAGGCCCTGATCCCTGTGGGTGGGTCCTAGGGACTATATTTCTGATTTAAAATACTACAGACGGTTTGGGGATTTTTGAAATTGATAACTACACAGTCCCCTTGTGTTTTCTTTTGCCTGCTTCCCACCCAACCAACTCTACGGACCATTAGGATTTCCCCTGCCTGTCATAGGGGAACAATCTATACCTTGCCAACCAGAATAAACAATTATTCCTAAGGTCCAGCTGTGTCTCCTTATGGCCATTTTAAATTTCTGGTACTCCTGTCCTTATAATTACATATGGAGATGACGCTGGGGGTAAGTTTATAGTGGGCAGGTTCGTTACCTCAATCCTACCGCCTGAACCCTCCTCACCCCCCAACCCTTCTCTACTTTCCATAAACCCTAGTGGAGTGGGGTTATTTTTATTTATACCCTGTTTCGGATATACTGAGTTATTGTTCCCAACCTCATAGTTAAGATTCCTAGGTCCAGTGGGGGTGATGTAGTCTTGAGCCAGCCTTAAACCTGGCCTTTCCATGGGAGTCAGGGTAGTTTTACCTAACTGATGATTATGGTCATTAGCCCGACTGCAACCCGGGAGAATGGAGGGATCTTGGTTCCTCAGCACACCAGGCCTATCTAAAGGTGTCAAACTTGAGGTATCTACCTGGCAGCTAAAACCAATCCCCCTCAATAAGGCGTGTGTGTTACTTGCACTAGTGTGTTTTTGCCTACTATCCCCCATTATTACCAATTTATCTATGCGATCGACTAGAGGGGCAAGTTCTTCCTTCACAATAGCTCTGAATTGACTCTGTAAGTCTGTTAATAAATTCAGCACCCAAGATGGATAATCCATGTCTGTTCGAGAGTTAGCAGTACTTCCTGCAGTTTCGTCAGGATTATCCATGTCTTCCACACTAATTATTACCCCCCATTAGTTTTCTTTCTTTTAGCTCCCACCCCACTTGCTTGCTTGCGCTTCCCATTCTTTGGCATACTGGTAATGATACCCCCCTTCCGAGTTACTGTTTTATGTGCAGCTTCTTGATGTGGGGATGGCAGAGGCACAGTAGCCTTAGGTGTGGAAGCTGGGGTGGCAACTTGAGAAGTAGATAAATCTAACACCGGGGGACAGAGATTTGGGGTTAATGACAAGTGCCTCTCAGTGAGCTCCATTTCTGTGGTATCACACCTATAGCCCTCTGTAACATCCTATCGATTGAAGTTGGTGGCAGTGAGGAGGAAGGGGTTACTTGGGTTCGGAGCTGTTTGGCGGGGAAGGCACGCTTTCCCATTATTGAGCCTTGGGGGTACCACGGTGCAGCCACCCCACTAGGATCAGCAAAAGTCACCTGAAGACAATTTAGACAAAGTGTGAGCTGTGCAGGCAAGAGGCCCCAATACATATAAAAACACGATTAGGGAGCGAGAAGGAAAAAAGTTTTAAGTCTATGGGCTCACGATTTTGCCCGGTAGTCCAAAGTCTCTAGTCTGAACACCGCCCTTCTCAGGCCTTACTACATGAGGGCGAGTGGTTACGAATTATTCGGCCAACAAACAAGGAATGTTATCAGAAATGTCTCAAATACTCCTCGACGATGGGGAGTGATAGACAAAGATATTCCCTTGGATCGCATAAAAGACGCTCCTCTGGTTTCTCAACAGAGGCTCCTGCCAGTAACCCACCTTAATCCCTGCAGCAATTTGGACCAGTTAACCCCAAATGGCTACGTACAGGTCAGCAGAGTACTTTTTGTGGGTGCAGTGCCAGGGGTAATAGCCGGGTGGTGACTCAAAAAGAAGGCAAAGGATAAAAAAAAGTATGGAACCAACAAGGTCTTACCCGTAGGTCACCATGGGAGAGTCGGAGCCAAGGGGGTTGGCCTTACACTGCCTCTTCCTTGCAATGACGGGCAAGGACGGGCCCTCCCTTGGCCCGGGCTTTGCCCAGGCATGGCCCTCGCGCGTCCTGCACATCGGGGGTGAGACAGCACTTTTGAGCATGATGCAAGCGCCTCCCCCTCACCTGCGACAGCGGTGAGAACTCGTGTTGCACCCTGGGGCTTGTTGTCCCACCAGGGTGATTGGCGGCCCAACAAGTTTAAATGCCGGAGGCAAAAGATGGCAGGAGGTGCACCCTGGGACTGGAGTACCAGCAGGATGTTGCTGCTGTGTGGTGGATGGCCCCAACAACGGCCCGACTGTGCCCCAGCAAACTCAGCATCTATATCCACAAGCAGGGGTACAAGCCCTCCTCAGGGTAGCTGTAGGAACCTGGCTTTCATAAAAAAAGATACTCATTGCAAATGTTAAAGTTAATACGAATACAGGTCAGCAACCGTGGTTAACTTTCCAGATGGATGCCCTCAGCAAAGCTTGGCAGCAGCACAAATAAAGGAAACCCCTCACCCATGGTCAAGTCAGTGAATGCACTTACGCTGAAAGCAAGCTCAGCACACAAGAACTGGCACACAGAAGGGCATGCACTGCAGAGGCGCGGATGAGTGGGACAGCAGATAAGATATGAGAATGATATGGCACGGTGAAGCAAGCAAAAGTGGGGGAGTAAGGACTATTTTGATGATCCCTATTACCAGAAGCTTCTGTGAAGATTAAAGGAACAATATAATCTTCACAAAATGCCATGGGTTTGATGGACAGACCATCCAACCATGCTAAACGTGATAGCCAATGGCTGAAGGGGTGACCCAAATCCTAAACTTGCTGCAGAACTACTGCTCCTCTTATGAGTAACGGAATCCCTCAGTCAGGAGCCTAGCTACCATTGGTGCAGCAGGTTCAGTGCACCCGGGCCCAGAGCTCTGAGGGGCCCATTGAAGCTTGATGATTGCTTACTTTACTACCTCATTATCAGCCATATGGGCCATTTTCCTTGCTTGCACCAGGGCCCATGGCATCCTTGCTATGCTACTCGCCCCAGTCTGTTAAAACTGTCCAAGGTGAGATCTAAAAAGAGCTGCGAAAAGTCGAGCTGTGGTTAGGAGACAGCAGACAGTGGTTGCATGTGAACATCACTGGATGTGGCTCTTAAATGTGGGACAGTTTATTTCTCTCAGCCTGGACTGGGCTCTGGCATTCCTTATAGCTATGGGCAAAGTTAACAGCGTCTCATTACTTGAATAACAAGTTAGGCACTACATTAACTTTGAACATAGAAGCTAATGAGATTGAAAAAGAGGAGTCTGCGTTTTTGTTTTGACGTAGAAGTGACATTTTAAAACTGACATTTGCATAAAAGTTTAATGAAACACTATGGAGCGTTCTTATGAGTTTTTTTCTTATTATTTATTGGATTAAACATGTTGCTGCTCTAACGAGATTTCCTGATACTTAAATCTGATTTGTGGAGCTCCGGCCTCTGGAACCGTATCAAAAGAATGTATTTCTAAATCTGTTCCTTGTTATGCAGAGGAGGCAACACAAATCTCATTTGAATTTGGCAATTGTAAAGGGTGTATTTGCACTTTCTATATGTGGAACAAAAGTCAAATATATTTTTAGATAATATTTATTACAGCAATAAAAACCAACAGCCCATTTGCCCCAAATCTTCAGATTTTTAGTGCCATGTTCTGAATATCCTAAGCTGATGTTAAATTGCTTATGAGTAATATCTTTGCAAAAACATAACACTTTTTGTCAGCAGCTGCTGTCGCTTCCAAAAGCGAAGTGCAAAATATTTAGGTTTGTCCTACCGACAGCGTTACTTGCAGACATGTTGAATCCAATATATTTTGTCATATTTAGTGTGGGCTTTGCTTAGGCACACTTTAGCCGTTGATTTATTGTGTTTTTTCTGTTTCAGCCATTAGCCTCCAACATTGTCAATCACGTTTTAGATCAGCCCACAGACAATTTGGTTTCATTCAATGCTTTTTCTGTCCTTCTGCCTCCTATAATAATTGCATTGCAGACTTGATGGAGTATTTACACCCCTTCTCCATCTGTCGCTCTCTTAGCGAGTAACTAGTGCTCTCCAATCCCTCTTCTTGCTGTCTCCTACGCTTTCTTTTTCTGCTTTCCCATCCCCTGCACTCACTTGTCATGTTATGAGAGAGCTCCCCACCACCATTGCCTCCCCTTAGCATCAAATGCTTTCTACCCCCTGCTGTGGGCTTCCACCTATCGCTCTCAGGCCTCTGTTCCTGATCACATTCAAAGGCAACAGCTTTGGCTGGCTATCCTGAAATCGTTTTCTTTATTTTTTGTACCGTCCCAAGATAGTAGTCACATTTTATGTAAACAAGGCAAACTTGAAAAGGTATTTTGTTTTTGTATTTTTTCACAAGGGCATCGAGTTAGTTGTGTTTAAACATGACGTACATATTTAACGTGATGGTCATCTTGAAATGGTAGAAGTATTAAAAAAAACATTTAGAGATGGTCCTCCATTGCAGTGCACTGGGGTGGCGGGGTGAGCTACAGAACGATGATGGATTCAACCCAGATCTGTGACTGGGGGTGAGTGTCTGAAAAGTTTCAGCGCTCCGCCCATCATCTCCTTCTGTTTGCTTTGTTCGCCCTAAGTTGGCATGGTATGCCCAGACGTGGGTCCATTGCTCATTTTGCCACTGGATTCAAGCTAGCCTGGCTACCCCGAAACCAGTCCCAGGATGCTTGTTTCCTGTCTAGGCTTGGCAGTTCGGGCTGGACTGTTCCCATGAGGCACATGGTCAAGACTGATTTGCATATGGCTGGGTCTGAACTGGGGTGGTGATGTGAGCTAAAGAACGATGATGGATTCAACCCAGATCTGTGACTGGGGGTGAGTGTCTGAAAAGTTTCAGAGCTCCGTCCAACATCTCCTTGTGTTTGCTCCGCAATTGGACAAACATTGGCAAAGACAAAACACTGGCACATGCTGGCCATACAAATTAAAGAAGCAAGCATTGGCATAGCCAATAGGTCTCACCTTTGTGATCTTATAAGTGTTTATCCATTCAGCACATTATCCTGAATGCTGTGCCACCATGGATTGAAGAGCTATACAATTACTACACACTGGGTCATGCAGTCTGATGCAGGAGTACATGCTCCCTCAGGAAACATTTAAGGACACATTTCAAGGCTTTTTAACTCACAGACAGAAAGACAAGTGCCTTGATGCAAGTAAAATGCACTATAACATTCTGTGTGTGACTGCATCACTAGAGAATTGAACATCCTAGGAAAAAAGCAGTGAAGTAGTTTCCAAAGGCAAAGACTTCACATCCCTCCTCCCCCAGGCCTCTATTTACCAGGCGCCCTTCTCCAGACTTTTCCATTCAAAACACTGCTTACACCATCCATTTCCCAGCAAGCCCTCTGCCCCGCCGTCTGTCCCAGCCACCTGGGTATAGGAGCACTGGAAATAGCAACAACAACAAAATGCTCCCAGAGCGGAAACAATGAATAAACAGGGACGGCGCTGGCATTACTTAATCTCCGTGCACCTAACAACAACAAAATTAACCTGACTTTGTGTAATGGAACTAGCTCTAATACCTGCAGGTCAGTCGAGTTCACTCTCTATAAAAGTACCCCCAAAAATTAATCTGACCTTGTGTAACGTAACCAGTGCTCATGTAAAGCGCTCCAAAAATGTCTCACAGTCCCTGGAGAGCTACCATGAATGTGCATTTGTTAGGTAGAGGGGAAATAATTAATAAACAGGGATGGCATCAGAATCACTTAATCTTCACGCACCTAAAAAGAAAAGAATTAACCTGACCTTGCGTAATGTAACTGGCCCTTTTGTAAAGCGTTTTAATACCTTTGGGTCAGTCAAGTGCGTGATCTATTAAAATGCCCCCAAAAATTAATCTGACCTTGTGTGATGTACCTAACGCTCATGTAAAGTGCTCCAGCACCTTTGGGTCGCTCGAGTTCACATTATATAATAAAAATGCCTCACAGTCCCTGGGTAGTTGCTTTGAAAGTGCTTTGAAATTAGAGCTCTAGAAACAAGTATTTTTGAACGACAATCGAAGGGAGGAATAAAAAGGCAATGTGCAGGCTATAAGTCCACAAAGTGAATACAGCATGTCTTGAAGAGACAGCACATGCGCTGCCTAGGTTCGACCTAACAAAAAAAAGGATTGACAAAGCTTTGACCTTTATATCCCATTATTTTCAGGCTTTTAAGCAAGAAGATGAGATTCAAATATTCAGCAGACCCCAGGTGGCACAGGCATCCCCTTAGCATTCAGGATACTGGAAAGAGGACCCACTGGTTCACCTGCCACCAAAGAGGCTGCTGCAGCTGTAGCTCCCAAATTTTCAACCCCACCTCTCTGGGAGATTATGAAGGGAAATTTGGGGTTAGAATTCCTGAGACATTATGGTGGGAGTGAATTGATGCATATGAGAAAAGAGGCTGCAAGAGTGGCATGTGAAGCACTTACTAAGATCGAAAAGCTGGTGAATGAGTGCAGATTTGATTTGTCCCAAAGGAAGAAGTTATAAAAAACTTTATATGACCATAAGCAAAAAGGACTTGAAATCAATGCAGCTGTGAGGATTGAAAAACTATGTGAAGGAATTGGTAGAGTGTATTAGAAAATATAGTGGCTTGGAGAAGTTTAGACAGCAGTGGTCCAAGAAAGAGAGGTCGAAGGCGAAAAGGAAAAAGGAGGTAACACAGGATGAGAAAACATTGAGGCTGCTGGAAGAGAATATCCTTGAGAGAGATGCAGGGAGGAGCATATTTGCATGTCCCATGTACTTGAGCAGACCATTTTTATTTCACAAATAGTCTCCCAAAGCTGAGAGACAACCCAGATAAATGGTGCACCCAGGTAGATCAATTATGACCATTTCAAAGGACTTTTGGGGGGATCTATACATGTTTTTTGAAGTAGTGGTCCTGAAAGACTTGTGGGCGGTGAGTGAAAAGAATTGTAGACTGGCAAACACAAGAGCCCCTGAGGGTACCAAACATGAATGCCCATTCCCCTGTGGTCAAAGCTAAGTATGATGCAGTCATTGCACACTTAGAGACAAAACTCCCATAGAAAGAAGTGAATTGACCCAAGATTTATAGAACAACACAATAGCTGCAGGAATCAGTACATGCTTTCTATGAGCAACTGTTGCAAGTGTTTAGGGATACAGCAGAATGTGATTTGCTGGCAGACAAAACCTCCTGATGAAGTTCTACAGCATGCAAAGTACTGCAGTGACACTTTAGAGGTGAAACAGAAGAAGATGAAAGACATATTTATAATTTCACAGACCAAGTTTGAGCAGAATGGTGGTACAAGAAGTGCGGTCATGATAGATCCAGGTTTGAAATTGGCCGGTGAATCAAGTGTAAACATGCAAGGAGTGGCCATGCAGTGTGCACAAACAGGGAATTTAGTCTCACAAGGGAGAGTAGAGGAAATATTGGTGGTACGTATATTGATAATATAAGTTACTCCTTGCCACATTTGCAACAAGGTCGGACACTGGAAGAGGGAGTGTAGATTAGACCCCGATAGAGTGTGCAACGATGCTCAAGCACAGTATGTCACATCAAAGTAGGGAGTAATGCTGATGCTGATGCCTCCTGTAATTAACCGGAAAAACGTGAGGCCAAATGTGCCCCAGGCTCCCATGGTGCAGCCACAGAGGCAGAATGGAGGTTCTAACTTTTAGCTCCGTCCCAGAGTTCATCAGAACCGATTGACAGGTCACATGTCCCAGGTTCCCAAGATGTTTGAGAGTCCTGTTGGACTTGATCAGGCACAGTGGTGGTGCCTGAGAGGGGAAGAGAATTGCGTACTTGGTGCAATTCTGGAAATGGATCAGAGTAGCCCCAGTTTCAGTAAAACTAGGCTCACTCAGAGACAATCACCAGTTTGTGACTTGCGATACAAGTCCTGTGAACCTGTTGGGAAGGGACCAGCTTTGCAAACCCAACTGATTTATTGCACTCCGGAAGGTGTGGCGAAGGAGACACAGGTAGTTGATGCAGAATTCAAATAAAAATTCCAAGAATCCACAATTAGGCTGTACTCGGTCCTCACTAAAGAAGATTTACAACCTTGATTTAAGAGAGACAGTGAGAGAAGAAGTGTAGGAAGTGTAGGATTTTACAGGGAAAGAGACTGGCCTGATCAAAGATGCAATACCCCTCAAGATTACCTTAAAAACAGACTCTGTTTATCACCAGACACTCCCATATAAGCTCTCACCAGAAGCAATACATGGCGTAACACCAATCACTGAAAATATGAAAGGTATTCAGAAAGATGTCATCAGGAGTCCATGTAACTCTCCAATTATGACTTTGCAGAAATCAAACAATAAGTGGAGGATATCGTCATTCCATTCTATCCAGTGGTACCAAACCCTGCTGTAATCTTTTCCAAATTCCCCTGAAGACGGATGGTTCCTGGTCATTAACTTGTGTCAGGCATTCCTTTCCATACCACTCCACGAAGGGAGCCAGTATTTCTTTGCATTCAGATTTCAAGATAATACTCTTGAGTGGTGTTGAGCTCCGCAAGGGTATACAGAAAGCTCTTCTACTGTAATCAGATACTGGAGAAGAATTTAGAGACCCCACAGTTGCCTTGCAGTTCAATATTGGTGCAATACATCGATGATCTGCTGGAGGCATCTGTGATAAAAGAGACATGAAGACAGGACACAATCGCCCTGCCCAACCAGCTTGCTGAGAATGGGCACAAGGTTTCCCCCAATAAATTGATGTTGCCAGAGAGAAGTCAGGTGACTAGCCATCAAACTAAGAAAGGAGTGAGGAGAGTGTCACACAGAGAGAAGTGAGAATGTTCTTGGCAATGGTGAACTACTGTCATTAGTGGATTCACAACTTTTCACTTGTGACAAAGCCCCTACAGAGCCTTAAGCACAATGATGTCAATGACCTAGTACCAATGGATGAAGAAAGTGTGGAAGAATTTCAAGAGCTCACAAATGTACTCTGTGGTCCACCCGCTCTAAGAATGCTAGACTACAACAAAGAATCAGTGCTTTTTTATCAGAAATGTGATTGTTGTGCACTGTCTGTTTTGACTTAGACATATGGGGAGGCAAAGCGTCCCATGGCATATTTCGCAGGCACACCTGGTCCTGTAGCTGCTGCCCTCCCTGGTTGTCTGAAAGTGGTTGACAGTTCTGATAAGGGGATGCTGTGCGTCTGATGGGATAAGAGTCACCATTTACACTGACAGCCACAATGGGTTTGGTGTCATTCATGACTTTGGACAGTTGCGGTCACAGAGAGGGTGTTTGACCTCCTCTGGTTCCCCCATCCAAAATAGCCTGTATATCTTGAATTTGTTGGCAGCACTCCAATCGCCAAGGGAAGTAGCAGTTGTTGAGTATGCTGCCCACAGAAGTGGTGATGAGTTCGTTATTGCAAGCAAAAGGTATGCAGACGAGATCAACAGATATTGCGCTTTTCAGTCCAACACATTTGTCTCAGATGAACCATGCAGTGAGGAAAATATGAAATCTCAAATATGTTAGTGAATACTGTACAAACCTTTAATTAAGTAAGAGAGTTACAGCACGAAGCTCCAGAAATTAAAAAAACAAAATGGGAGAAATCAGGATGTGTAAGAGATTTTAGTGACATTTGGGTGTCAGGTGAGAGTAAACCAGTTCTGCTCGATTCCATGTTGCCAGATATGGTACAACATATGCATGGTCTGGCCAATGTTGGTTGAGATGGGATGGTGCAGACCTTTAAGCATTATTGGCACAACCCTCATTTTCACACCATGGCTGAAAACTTGTTCCAGATACCCAGCGTGTCCCAGAAAATGAATGCAGGGAGAAAAGTTGTTGTGACCAAGAGTCACATAGGGAAGTGAAACAGTCCATTCACTTGACTCCAGACTAATTTCCTGGAAATGCCCCACTGTAATCATTGTAGGTATACCTTAGTTTTTGTGTGTTTATCTTCCAGATGTGGCAAGATGTACCCTACTAGGACATGTGACAGTCTAATGGTGGCCAAACTACTTTTGCAGGAGTTGATCCTGAGAATCAACATACCAGTTTATCGCAAATCAGACCAAAGGAGTCACTTCAAGAACAAGGTGATGGAATTACTGTGCACAGCCTTAGGCATTGACCACAGATTTCACTGCAGTTACAGACCAGAAGCATCAGGAGTAGCAGATAGGTTAAATGGGATAATCAAAGCAAAACTAGTAAAAGCTTGTGCCTCCATGTCTCTCAAAAGGCCGGATGCACTCTCAGTGGTACTCATGAGCATTTGAAGCAATCCATGCAGGAGAACAGGGCTCTCCCCCCATGAAGTACTGATGGGGAGAGCAGTGAGAAGTCCTTCTGTTCCCGCACCTGCACTTGTGAATATTATAGATTACATGGTTCTAGAGTTTTGGAAAAGACTGGCTGATGTAGTGCATTTTATCTTTCATCAGTTCGACTTGGCAATGCCATCTCTGAGTTCTGCTCCATACCCCAAGCTGAACCCTGGAGACTGACACATGAAGAAGCACATTCAAGAGTCTTGCTTGGAGGTTGGCAAGGCCTGTGCCAGGTCATCCTCATTACCAACACCTCTGTGAAGTGCGTGGGTTTTCCAGACTGGATCCATGCTTCATACACAAAGAGAGTGAGATGAGCAGAGGAAGAGGTGGATTTGACATCCACTAATTCCACGAGTCGAGCTCAATTCTAAGTTTCCAAAGCATCAGAAGAAGAAGATGAGGCCTGACCTGAGGATTCACAGTGCTACTCATCCGAACCACAGCCAGAACAGAACCTTAATGGAAGCACAGAGTCGCGGCCACATAATGAAAACCAAGAATCAAGGTTGAGACTCCGCATCCATCAAGACTCCAGTGCCACCTGGATAACAGAGACAGATGAAGCAGGTACAAGTGTTCAGCTGACTGACAATGGTGCAAGAGTGGCAGGAGGAGAGAGCTCTGATCTGAGATGAAACTGTGTCTCAAGAGAATAAAAGGACAAGGGTATCATGAAGACAAATGGCCAAGAACTGACAATTCAAGGAGGCCAGAAACCATTAGAAAGGATAGAGAGCTAGAAGTACAAGAAGACAAAGAACAAGGAGATTTTAGTGACAGTGACCTGGAGTAACCTGAGACAAAGATCAAAGAGAAAACTAAACCAGAAGTACACAGGTCCTGACTGGACTTACTTTCTGAGGAGTGACGCTTACTCAAGTGATTTCCAGACAGAGGTTGATGAGCCTCCATAAATCCAGAGATAATAGCTGAGGACCAAAAAGAAATGAAAAACTTGTAGGACATTGCTGAAACAGGAGTTGAGACAACATACCTTAGGCGGCCTTTTAAAAGTCCACAGAGCCCATAGGCATCCAGTTGACTTAGTCAGATAGAGTTTGGAAGGTAGGAAGCAGATAACTAACAAGCACTGATATTTCTTTCTGTCTTGATTAGCCATGAGATTACCATAGCGAAGAAGTGCTGCAAAATTGTAGATAGGATAGAGTTTGGAAGGTAGGAAGCAGATAACTAACAAGCACTGATATTTCTTTCTGTTTTGATTAGCCATGAGATTACCATAGCGAAGAAGTGCTGCAAAATTGTCCTTGCAGTTTTGGCTGTTGCCATAGTAGTTCCTGTAGTTGGTTCCCTGTTGGATGTCTAAGTGTTGGAGCGAGATGCCTCACAAAATCATAGTAGAATGAATCAAACCATGGTGATTAAAACAGAAAAGTCAAAGAGTAGAATTTCACATGGTTCAAAATCTGAAAGCATTTTGGTTATAATATCTATTTTCAAATGCTTGTTGATTATGTAAAGTTCATGCATGTAGAAATGTGTTTTGTGGGCTCTTATCCCCCTACTTCTGCAGCTAAAGGTTCAACTTATTTGCACGTTCCTTTGTCTTACACATTTTCCTGTAGTTTATTTGTATCTGTTTTATCATAAAGGCTCAATCAACCTATCCCGAATATGAGTTGTTGAATGTACCTGTTTTAAATCCTTCAAATTTGCACATACGGTGTCAAATCGCATATCTAAATTTTAGAAGTAACATAAACAGGTGAATAAATCAGAGCACATGGTGAAAGTTTTCTTGCCTCTTGCACGTTCTAAATTAACTAACCCAGATGCACGTGAGCTTTCATGCAAAATTAACCAGAGAGGATCTTTGGAGAAAAACTTAATGAAAGGAGAAGACCAGAGAAAGAAGCTGCAGTAGAGAGAATCAAGGAGGGATCGAAGGAAGGAGAGGAGCAAGATAAAAAGAAAGTTTTACATGCAACGTTAAATATGGATTTGGAGAAAAAAGAGAAGCTATGCATTCTTCCGGAACAAGAAAGAAGTGAGACAGTAGAAATGGTGGGTTGAAGTGAATATGACCGGAAATATTTAGTTAAGGACACTCGTACTGGCAGGACATGGAGTAAGTATAAGGGGAATATATTGTTTCTGTGGCAAATCCGCTTATTTCCAGTTGCCCCATTATTGAGTATTTAGTTGCTATGCAGCCTTGGTCTTTCCAAGGATATATCATATTAATACTATTAATACCTTGAGTAGGAGTAGCCTTAAACGATGTGATTATTAGAAAACTGTCAACTTTGGTAGACAGATTAGCCACTAGCACAGCCAGCATACTAACCTTGATTAACAAAGAGCTTCTTGTAATGCAAGGTATGATAATCCAAATTTGACTTGCCTTAGATATGCTTCTTGCAAAGGAGGGTGGGGTTTGCAAGGTAATTTGCACAAGGGAATGCTTTGCCTACAGTCCTAGATTAGATAGCAAGATTAACACCTTTATTTTGAACATTTCTAATATCACATCTGAGCTAAACGATCTTGAGGAAGCAATATCTTCTCTGCTTAGTTCCATTAGGAGAGGATTTTCAAAGTTAGGTGAGTGGTTTGGAAGCATGCGTGGAGGAAGCCTTACATTGATTTTGACCCATTTACTGATCATACTAATTGGAGTAGCATGTGTTTTCCTTTCCTTTAGAGGCAGTAGAATAATTTAATCACACGAAGGGATAGAATTTTGGAAAAAGAAGCTGTCAGCAACAAGCAGAATGAAGAGAAAAAGGATCAATGTGAAATTAGAGGAATTACAAAGTGACTTGTACATCGAAATAAAAGAACCCTGAGGAAACCAGATGGAAAAATCCGAAGCTGATGACAACTGTCCTCTGAATTTCCAGAGAACATGTTTGTGATGATTCAAGGGAATCATCAGCTTGGGGGTTGGAGGTTATATAGTTGTCTTGCTGGAATTAATGCTGTGTAGTGATAATAATTCTTACTCAAGCTAACGTTAAGCAAACTAAGCTTCAGGCACCATCTTTTACTGTATTGTTTCACTGTACCATAGGAGTAGACTTGAAATTTCATGTCTCACTAGAATAAAATGTAAACACGTTCCACAGTGAACAACAACATTTTTCACAAGCTGCTCTGAACATATATAAGACACATTCAAGGTTAAACAAAGATGTCTCATGGAGAATAGCATAGCATGAAACTTTCTTTCCCATATGTAGATGATTGCTCAAGAGAAACAAAATTTAGTAGAATTAAGAGAATAATGTTGACTGTAACACTGTAGAGAATGTATGAAATCCTTTGTTTAGGACCCTATAAAAGAGTGTGATTTCTTGATCTAAGAGTGAGCCCCTTTCCCTTACCCTAGAAGATAAATTTATGCTGGATTTCTTCCTCATTTTATTTTCAGTATTTAATGATCTGAACTTTGCTGAGTCCTTGATCAATTCTATACTTTAACTGAGATTTGCACTCCAATTTATTTATTAATGGATTTTGAATACTTTGAATTGTGAGAAATAGGGTTATTGATTGAAGAGGGTGTAACCATACTCTAGCATCGATCACAATCCCTTGTCAGTGTAAACCACAAAAAGTCACTAAATTAACCTGTGCTTAATTCTCTGATAGCTTTACATAAAGCTGTCAACTTAACTGCAATGTGTATAGTATTAGTGCAACACTCAAACATTAATAAACTGAAAACACAACACATGAAAAATCCTACAGCAATTTAGAAAATGGATTAAAATGTAGCAAATTATTTGACACCATAACAATAAAAATTGAATTAGTAGAACCGGGGCTTTGCAGTTTTAAAGATGAAAGTATGTATAGAGCCTAAAAGTACAAACCGCTAGTCACGGTCATCTGGTCCTGCTAGACACAGGTTCAGGCTGACTGCAATGGAAAGAAGGCTGGATACAGGGACCAGGTTAGCCCTGCTCCCGTTGCGAAGAGTCTGGTTCGTGGTGGAGGAGGTCACAAGGAGCAGGGGGAGTATTGCGGATGGTTGTCACTGTAGCGCGAAGAGCAGGCCAGGCAAGGTGGACAGTTGTCATCGTAGCCTGAAGATTCTGTCAGGCATTGCGGATGGTCGTTGCTGTAGCTTCGCATTGGTGGTCGTCACAGGTGAAAAGACCTTGGAAGGAACGGGTCCATTTGCAGTTGCAAAGTGGCCAAACCTTCAGGATTTCTCCTTTTCTTCCAGGAGGAGCACACCTGATGCCAGCCAAGGGCCTAGGACCTGGGGAGGCACCTCTTGGGGATCAGGAACTCAGTACAGCAGAGACCAGCAGGTCTCAGGCAGGTCCATTTGCATGTTCAAGGAGGTCCGATGCAGCAGGTCAGCTGGGCAGTTGCAGGGAGGCCTCTGGAGCTTGTTGTGTCCCAGTGGCTCCAAACAGGAGGCCAGCTCGCTAGCCCTTGAAGTCACTTAGGTAGCCTGGATGAAGGGAGCTGGTCTAATCTTCCTTCTCAAACAGCAGGGCAGGTCTTAACCAAATGGATAGGACAAGAAAATGGCAACTTTATAAAAAGTGACGTTTTTAGAATTGTGGCTTAAAATCGGACTTTACCATTAAGGAGGTTTTTAAATTACAATTAAGTAGAGACCAAACATAATATTTCCACCTATTCTCCAGCAAAAGCTATCACTTATTAAATGTAATAAAGTAACCCAATGTTATCCTATAGGAGAGGTAGGCCTTGCAGTTTCACAAGTAAATTAAATATGGCAATTGGGTGTAAGCCAGTTTTACCATGTTTTAAGGAGTGAGCACAAGCACTTTACAATGGTTAGCAATGGTAAAGTGTGCAGAGACCTTAGGCCAGCAAAAACGAGATTAGCAAAAATAAAAGGAGGAAGGCAAAACGTTTGAGAGAAGACCACCCTAAGGCTGAGAGGTCTAACATGCTTTCACTAATAAAAAGCAAGATGCTCAGCAATATAAAAAATTCTTATTCAAAGTAGGATCTGAAAATTATGTATATATTTGCTCTATATTGTGTGTCATGTTATCTTGAAGGAAAATCATTCTTTTGGCTAGAAAATAATCTACATAAAAAATGATTTTCTTTAATAAGAGCACCTAACAAATAATATCAAGTACTTAGATACTTTTCATAATGACATGCAACATTACTTTATTCAAGGTCTCACTTAATTTCCATTGTTGGGTTGGTCGGTTCCTTTTCATTCCAAGCGTGAGCCTCACATAGACTGTATGTGTGTAATAGTCCTTTTCCAAAGCCATTAGTTGTATGTGTCTGTAGTTCTTCATGCCTTTCGCTAGGTAAGTCGGTCAATGTGATTCTTCTACAATGCTGCTTGTTCTATGCCCAATTGTTTTCTTTCTGAATTGCTGGTTGTACATGCCATTGGGGTCTCTCTTCAATATTGCTGGATGTATGTGCTAGTTTAGTCTTTCTTCTGTGTTACTGGTTGCATGTGACGCTGTGGTATTTCTTTGCGTAATTCTCGCTAATATAAGTACTGCCTCATTTATTACTTTTTTCAAAGTTATATCATAGTTACTTTGCAGCATCTTTCTTTAAATACTATTTTCTTTTTATCCAGCAGGCCATATGAAATACCAGCATTTGTAAAGCGCACAGCTACCTCCGGAGGGGTGTCCCGGCACTGGGGGCCGTCGGGAAGATTAAACGAGCTATTGCCCAGAGTCACAAGGTGCTGGGCTAACCTGCCGCCGGCACCGGGGATCGAACCGTGAGCCCCTGTGTTCCTGAGTCAGCCGCCCTGGCCGCTGCAACCTCTTCACCTCTGACCATAGAATCAGTTTTCATAGTTATAGCAAAATGAGGATGTGCTCTTACATTAGAGGCAATATCGTGAAATATTCTTGGATTACATAGTTCAGTAACACAAAGATACAAATCCAAGAACAGAAACAACACCCATGAGAGACATTGACAAAATACTAGCCGAAACCTAGATATGGGCATCATCAATTACGAACTGTCCCTCGTACGCACTCAACACAACAACACAGGAATCATTCCTTCAAAGAGGTTTATAAAACAAATTTGTCTGTAAAGACCATTGCCTCCATATTACCTCATGTACATGGTTTATAAGGGTAGTCCTTATGGGTTTTGTGATAGAAGACACACCTAGAGGCCTCGAGCAGATAACGGGCGACAAACATGTTTAGTCCTAGTGATGTGAACTATGCAACTATCAACCAAAGGAGTTATGCAGTGCAATTTACTATTTGAAGTACTTACGAACCATAATTACATGTTTTTGATAACAATGTTAAGCTGTGTGCATCATATTAATCAACTAATTACACAAAGTATAAGCCACACATAAGACCACACTATAATCATTGTATTCCCTTAGGGTAACTGTGGGGCCCATTCACAAAGGTAATCTGAGCCAAAAGTCTAACTTCACGACTTTTGGTTTTCACAGAAGTCATCTACGACTTTTGGTATTCACAGAAGTCATTCATGAGTCGTATCTTTACGTCCGCACGTGGGCCAGAATCTCTGCACTCGGGATGGAATCTCCACACCCGGGCCGGAATCTCAGCAGTCAGGGCGGAATCTCTGCATTCAGGCTGGAATCTCCACACCCAGGCCAGAATCTCTGCAGTCAGGCCGAATGGTCTGTGTCTTCAATGTTAAACACCTGTGTAAGTGCTTACCATCCTCCCTGCTCCAGATGAAACACTGCAGCCCAACAGCCAATCCCAGTCCTGCATCAAACATAAAAGCAGAGCTAACACATACAAACCTTCCAACATGTCTCTGAATGTGTTTGTTTCTCTGCCCCTTGTCACGCGTCAAGGAAATTTGAGGAGGAGGAGAGTAGAGAGGATTTTCAGACAAAGGATTAACCAATTTGGGATGTCCAGCCAAGATGTCAGGGCCAGATACCATTCCCCCAAGATGTCATCTTAGAGATTGTTTGTGAGTGGGAGCAGGAACTTGACTCTGTGACCTGTCGCCCCCATGCCATCCCATCCTATCTCAAGATCCTTGCTGCTCTCCATTTTTTTGCTACGGGGTCATTCCAAAGGGTCTCCAGTGACCTTGTGGGCATCTCGCAGGCAAGCCAGTCCCGGTGCTTGCATCAGGTACTGAGCTGCATCAATATGAGAGCCCACCTCCACAGACGAATGCCCCATACACTGGACAGGAGACAAAGGGTAGCTAGGGATTTCTACCTCATTTCCCGCTTCCCACGTGTCCTGTGTGCAATTGATTGTACTCATGTGGCTCTTCAGCCACCCCACCGCATTGCACACATCTTCTGCAACAGACACCAATGGCATTCCATCAATGTGCAGGGTGTCTGTGATGCCAGTGGTAGATTCATTGATGTGCATGCAGTGTTTCTAGGCAGTACCTATGACAGCTTTGTATTCCGCAGCTTACCTCTTGCCCAGCGGATGGCTGCAGGAGAATTTGGCAACATGTGGCTACTGGGTAAGTACCAAGTACAAAACATATGTGATATGTATACATGTAATGTATAAATGCCATCTCACATAAACAACCATTTTACAATAATATTCATCATGCCACATACACGGCCTCAACAGACACTGCATGTACCAAAGTATAGACTACTTCTGTACAGCTGCAAGAGGGACATGTAATAAAGTTCCCTATTTTCCCTCCTCAGGTGATGCTGGGTATGCACTCTCCCCTCAATTCCTCACACCATACAGACGTGCAGCCACTGTACCTCAGCTTAGGTACAATAGGGCACACATACAAACTCAAGCCATCATAGAGCGCACTTTTGGTCTCCTGAAGTCATGATTCGGATGTCTTGACCATACAGGGGGGTTGCTGATGTATTCTCCTGAAGTTGTGTGCAAGATCATATTAGCCTGTTGTGTCTTGCACAACATACCTTTAAGTCATGGCTTATACCTCTGGACTCTCAGCTAGGTCTGAATCTGGGCAACTGGGCCATTGCACAGAACTGAGGGCAGGATATGCAAGTCCGTGATCAGCTGGTTGGCACTTTTTTCACCTGAGCAACCTTTGTGTTATGGACAAAATGTGGTTTGCCATCTGTTGTCAATGATGAAAGCTGGATATTCACGACTCAGCCCAAAAATTCCATCCTGAGACTACTTTGCAAGCCACGCTCAATGTATGTAAACCACAGCTGTTGACAGGAGTCAAAAGATTGGCCATGAAATATGTCCTGTGCAGATGTCAGCAATTAGTGCTGTCGATGTCTCTAAGGAATCCATTGCCTCAGAGGATTAAATGTCTGTGCATGTGTGTGACCTCCCAGGACCTTTTGACAATGGGTGCCTGATTCACAAAGGGACCTAACTATTGCATTGTGGAGTATTTGCCCTCAGCTGAAATGACTCCCCCACAACTGAGGGGCCCCCACCATGGCTGATGGTGAGCTTTGTGAATCAGGCCCTATGTGTCTGGGATACACAGCACTGCTTCCCCCGAATTTGTCTTAACACTACAGTTAACTCTTGAGCTGAGCGCAAACTATGGACTACATGTACCATAATGCAAAGGAGAAAACTCTTCTGGGATGTGATGTTGTGTCTGGCCACTCATTTTCTCTGTCCAAACAGAATTTAACCCCTTCGATGCTCATGACGGAATGGTTCCGTCATGAGCATCGGTGCCCCTGTGCTCATGACGGAACCATTCCGTCATGAGGCCAGGGGCACGAAATCCCTCTGCTGCAGACAGCAGAGGGATTTCTATTTCTCCCCTGTGACCTTGGGAGCTGGGGAAGAGCTTCCCCAGCTCCCGAGGCCCCCTCCCTGGTTTCTGTGCCATGACGATCAGTGCGCACGTCGCGCTGTCGTCATTGCACAGAAACCAAAACTGAAATGAGCCTAAAGGCTCATTTCAGTTTCACTTTCTATGTGCTCAGGGGGCTATCTCAGCCTCCCGGGCACGTAGAAAGACGGGAGAGGTATCATTGGAGAGGGGAGAATCTCCCCTTTCCAATGATACCCCTCCCCAGTGGATCCCTGCTTGGGGATCGCCCCAGGAGGGCGATCCCCAAGCAGGGATCCACCCACTAGACACCAGGGAGGGGGGAGCGGCCCATTGGGCAAGGGCCTTCGCTCCCCCATAAAGAAATGGGCACAATTCAGTCTTTCTGCCCCCCCAGGGGGGGCAGAAAGCCCACTAAATGCCAGGGATTTTTTTTGGTGCATTTTTTTTAGGGTGGGGGCTGCCCAAAATGGGCACGCCAATGCCCCCACCAGCCGCCACCATTACAGCCTTTCTACCCCCCTGGGGGGCAGATGGGGGCAGTAGTCCCCAATCTTCCCCCCCGGAGGAACTGAAAGCCCACTAAACACCAGGGATTTTTTTTTGCACCATTTTTTTTAGGGTGGGGGCTGCCCAAAACGGGCATGCCAATGCCCCCACCCCCGCCACCATTACAGCCTTTCTGCCCCCCCCGGGGGCAGATGGGGGCAGCAGCCCCCAATCTGCCCCCCCGGGGGGGGCAAAAAGCCCACTAGACGCCAAGGATATTTTGGGGCAAATCAGAATTAGGGTGGGGGCTGCCCAAAATGGGCATGCCAATGCCCCCACCCCTCCCCTACAAAAATGACAGCCTTTCTGCCCCACTGGGGGGCAGATGGGGGCATTAGCCCCCAATCTTCCCCCCAAGGGGGCAAAAAGCCCAGTTGACACCAGGGATTTTTGGGCAAATTTTAATTAGGGTGCGGGCATTGGCATGCCCGTTTTGGGCAGCCCCACCTAATTAAAATTTGCTCAAAACTCCCTGGCATCTAGTGGACTTTCAGCCCCCCTGGGGGCAGATGGTGGCATTAGCCCCCAATCTGCCCCGCCGGGGGGGGGCAAAAAGCCCACTAGACGCCAGGGATTTTTGGGGCAAATTTGAATTAGGGTGGGGCTTCCCAAAACGGGCATGCCCATGCCCCCACCCCCACCCCCGCAAAAATTACAGCCTTCCTGCCCCCCCGGGGGGGCAAAAAGCCCACTAGATGCCAGGGATTTTTTGGGGCAAATTTTTATTAGGGTGGGGGCATTGGCATGCCTGTTTTTGGCAACCCCCACCCTAATTAAAATTTGCTCAAAAAAATCCCTGGCATCTAGTAGGCTTTCTGCCCCCCCTGGGGGACAGATGGGGGCATTAGCCCCCAATCTGCACCCCCGGGGGGGGGCAAAAAGCCCACTAGTCGCCAGGGATTTTTTTTGGGCAAAGTTGAATTAGGGTGGGGGCTGCCCAAAACGGGCATGCCCATGCCCCCACCCCCTCCCCTGCAAAAATTACAGCCTTCCTGCCCCCTGGCAGTAGCCCCCAATCTGCCCCCCCGGGGGGGCAAAAAGCCCACTAGACGCCAGGGATTTTTTGGGGCAAATTTTAATTAGGGTGGGGGCTGCCCAAAACGGGCATGCCAATGCCCCCACCCGCAACAATTACAGCCTTTCTGCCCCCCCTGGGGGGAATATGGGGCAGTAGCCCCCAATCTGCCCCCCGGAGGGCAAAAAGCCCACTAGACGCCAACGATTACGCTAGCTTTTATGTGTGGGGGTGGGGCTGCCCAGAATGGGCATCCCAATGCCCCTACCCCCAAAAAATAACCACAGTGTTTCTTCCCCCTTGGGGGCATATCGGGGCAACCCCACCCCCGATATCCCCCAGGGTGGCAGAAAGCCGACTAGGCACAGATTTGTTTTTAGCAATATGCCTACCTGTGGATTTTGGGCCCTAGCGCAGCCGGCACATAGGGAAACCTAGCAAACCTGTACATTTTTGAAAACTAGACACCCAGGGGAATCCAGGATGGGGTGACTTGACTGGCTCTCACCAGGTTCTGTTACCCAGAATCCCTTGCAAACCTCAAAATGTGTATAAAAAAAACAATTTTTCCTCACATTTCTGTGGTGGAAAGTTCTGGAATCTGTGTGGATCCACAAAATTCCACTCACCCTGCAATCCCCAAAGTCTTCCGAGAAAAATGGTACCTCACTTGTGTGGGTGGGTCAAGTACCCGCGACAGGCAAGGGCCCAAAACCTAGTGAGGCGACATCAAAATTACCTATCACAAACCAACCTGGTTTTGCACGGGGGTTACCTGGGTTTTTGGCCTCGGGGTCGGCGGCCATCTAGGGAACCCTACCAAACCCACACATTTCTGAAAACTAGACACCCGGGGGATTCCAGGGAGGTATGGCTTGCGTTGATCCCCCAACGTTTTCTTACCCAGAATCCCCTGCAAACCTCAAATTTAACTGAAAAAAATCACTTTTTCCACACATTGTGGCATCACTGGGCTGACACAAATTTCCTACCACCCAGCGTTCCCCCAGGTCTCCCGATAAAAATGGTGCCTCACTCGTGTGGGAGGCACAAGTACCCGCGACAGGCAAAGGCCAAAAACGACCTGGTTTTGCAAGGGGGTCACCTGGGTTTTTGGCCCGTGCTCGGCGGCCACCTAGGGAAACCTACCAAATCCACACATTTCTGAAAAGTAGACACCCGGGTGATTCCAGGGAGGTATGGCTTGCGTGGATCCCCCAACGTTTTCTTACCCAGAATCCCCTGCAAACCTGAAATTGTGCGGAAAAAAATCACTTTTTTCACACATTTGTGTGTGGGAAAGTTGTGGCATCACCGGGCTGACACAAATTTCCTACCACCCAGCATTCTCCCAGGTCTCCCAATAAAAATGGTGCCTCACTCGGGTGGGCGGCCCAAGAACCCGCGACAGGCAAGGTCCCAAAACGTATTGAGGCGACATCAAAATTGCCTATCACAAAATGTTTTGGGCCCTTGCCTGTCGCGGGTACTTGGGCCTCCCACCCGAGTGAGGCACCATTTTTATCGGGAGACCTGGGGGAACGCTCGGTGGTAGGAAATTTGGTTCAGCCCGGTGATGCCACAACTTTCCCACACACAAATGTGTGAAAAAAGTGATTTTTTTCAGCAAAATTTCAGGTTTGCAGGGATTCTGGGTAAGAAAACGTTGGGAGATCCACACAAGCCATACCTCCCTGGAATCCCTGGGTGTCTAGTTTTCAGAAATGTGTGGGTTTGGTAGGTTTCCCTAGGTGGCCGCAGCCCTGAGCCAAAAAGTCATGGGACCCCCTTGCAAAACCAGGTCGTTTTGTGATAGGCAATTTTGATGTCACCTCAATATGTTTTGGGCCCTTGCCTGTCGCGGGTACTTGGGCCTCCCACCCGAGTGAGGCACCATTTTTATCGGGAGATCTGGGGGAACGCTGGGTGGTACGAAATTTGTGTCAGCCCGGTGATGCCACAACTTTCCCACACACAAATGTGTGAAAAAAGTGATTTTTTCAGTAAAAGTTCAGGTTTGCAGGGAATTCTGGGTAAGAAAACGTTGGGGGATCCATGCAAGCCATACCTCCCTGGAATCCCCCGGGTGTCTAGTTTTCAGAAATGTGTGGGTTTGGTAGGTTTTCCTAGGTGGCCGCCGAGCCCCGGGCCAAAAAGTCATGGGACCCCCCTTGCAAAACCAGGTCGTTTTGCGATAGGCAATTTTGATGTCGCCTCAATACGTTTTGGGCCCTTGCCTGTCCGGGTACTTGGGCCTCCCACCCGAGTGAGGCACCATTTTTATCGGGAGACCTGGGTGAACGCTGGGTGGTAGGAAATTTGTGTCAGCCCGGTGATGCCACAACTTTCCCACACAGAAATGTGTGAAAAAAGTGATTTTTTCAGCACAATTTCAGGTTTGCAGGGGATTCTGGGTAAGAAAACGTTGGGGGATCCACGCAAGCCATACCTCCCTGGAATCCCCCGGATTGTCTAGTTTTCAGAAATGTGTGGGTTTGGTAGGTTTCCCTAGGTGGCCGCCGAGCCCCGGGCCAAAAAGTCTTGGGACCCCCCTTGCAAAACCAGGTCGTTTTGTGATAGGCAATTTTGATGTCGCCTCAATAAGTTTTGGGCCCTTGCCTGTCCGGGTACTTGGGCCTCCCACCCGAGTGAGGCGCCATTTTTATCGGGAGACCTGGGTGAACGCTGGGTGGTAGGAAATTTGTGTCAGCCCAGTGATGCCACAACTTTCCCACACACAAATGTGTGAAAAAAGTGATTTTTTCAGCAAAATTTCAGGTTTGCAGGGGATTCTTGGTAAGAAAACGTTGGGGGATCCACGCAAGCCATACCTCACTGGAATCCCCCGGGTGTCTACTTTTCAGAAATGTGTGGGTTTGGTAGGTTTCCCTAGGTGCTGGCAGAGCTAGGGTTCAAAAACTACAGCTAGGCACTTTGCAAAAAAAGGGTCATTTTTCACTGTGAAAATGTGGTGTGTCCACGTTGCGTTTTGCGCTGTTTCCTGTCGCCGGCACTAGGCCTACCCACACAAGTGAGGTACCATTTTTCTCGGAAGACTTTGGGGAACCCGGGGTGGGTAGAATTTTGTGGATCCACGCAGATTCCAGAACTTTCCACCACAGAAAAGTCAGGAAAATGTGGGTTTTTTGACACTTTTTTAGGTTTGCAAGGGATTCTGGGTAACAGAACCTGGTGAGAGCCAGTCAAGTCACCCCATCCTGGATTGCCCTGGGTGTCTAGTTTTCAAAAATGTATAGGTTTGCTAGGTTTCCCTAGGTGCCGGCAGAGCTAGTGTTCAAAAACTACAGCTAGGCACTTTGCAAAAAAAGGGTCATTTTTCACTGTGAAAATGTGGTGTGTCCACGTTGCGTTTTGCGCTGTTTCCATTTGCGGGCATTAGGCCTACCCACACAAGTGAGGTACCATTTTTCTCGGAAGACTTTGGGGAACGCGGGGTGGGTAGAATTTTGTGGATCCACGCAGATTCCAGAACTTTCCACCACAGAAAAGTGAGGAAAATGTGTTTTTTTTGACAATTCTTTAGGTTTGCAAGGGATTCTGGGTACCAGAACCTGGTGAGAGCCAGTCAAGTCACCCCATCCTGGATTCCCCTGGGTGTCTAGTTTTCAAAAATGTATAGGTTTGCTAGGTTTCCCTAGGTGCCAGCAGAGCTAGGGTTCAAAACTACAGCTAGGTACTTTGCAAAAAAAGGGTCATTTTTCACTGTGAAAATGTGGTGTGTCCACGTTGCGTTTTGCGCTGTTTCCTGTCGCGGGCACTAGGCCTACCCACACAAGTGAGGTACCATTTTTTATCGGGAGACTTAGGGTAACACAAAATTGTAGAGCAACTGTTATTATCTATTGACTTTCGATGCATTTCTGCCTTCCAAATGAAAGACAATGTGTAAAAAAGAAGTCATTTTGAAAAATGACCTATAATTCTCATGCTAGTATGGGTACTCCCAATTTCGGAAATGTGCAAATATCTACTGTTTATAAACTCTATATTTTGTTCCCATTTCAGAAATACATAGTTGTCTTTCGTACCGATTTTTCCATGTATACATTTTCCCAGAATAATTGCTATATACCCGGGACATCATAAAAAACCATTGCAAAACGCTGCTCAGTTATTGGCTATGGGTTCGTCGGGTTCTTGGTGAACCTACAAGTCCTATATATCCCCACAACCAGAAAGGTCCAGCCAATGTAATGGTATATTTCCTTCAAATAGCTGTCATAATTAGAAGAAGTTACAGGTGAAAACGTTGACACAAATGGCTGTTTTTTTCAACTAATTTTCAATTTTTCCTATATTTAACTGTTTGTTTCTATAAAGAAAACTTGAAGGATCTACACAAATGACCCCTTGTTGAATTCAGAATTTTGTCTACTTTTCAGAAATGTATGGCTTTGCAGTATCCATTATTGCTTTCATACCCATTTCTACCATTAACTGGAAGGAGGTTGAAAGCACCAAAAATAGCAAAAATAGGCTATGTCCCAGAAAAATGCCAAAACTGTGTACAAAATTTTGGTTTTCTGACAAAAGTCTGCTTGTCCCTGAAAGCTGTGAAGATGGTGATTTTAGCACCACAACCCCTTTTTTGATGCCATTTGCAGGGAAAAAACCAGATGCTTTCATCTGTAGCCCTTTTTTTGCATTTTCCCCCAAAAAACCAAAATTTAGCTGTATTTTGGCTAATTTCTGGGTCCCCTCCAGGGGAATCCACAAACCCTGGGTACCTTTAGAATCCCCATGATGTTGGAAAAAAAGGACGCAAATTTGGCATGCATACCTTATGTGGTCAAAAAGTTACAGGGGCCTAAGCGCAAACTACCCCAAATAGCCAAAAAAAGGCTTAGCACAGGAGGGGAAAAGGCCTAGCAGCGAAGGGGTTAATGGTCTGTTCTACCTTTTGTCTCACGTTTCAAATGTCCCTTTTATGTGTAAAATCTGTTACAGCTCATTTTCGGAATCCCCGCTACAGAGCGGAGGCGCCGCATAAAGAACGCAGGCTCCGCATGTAGCGCCTCCACTCCGCATACAGAGAGTACTCACTTGGGCTGGAGATTTTCGGAAACGGGACGGAACCCAAAATATTCAGACAGGAAATGACATACAGGAAGTGGTAGGCAGGAAATACATCACAGGAAGATGCTGCCAGCCATTTTCTGTTCATTCTGAGTCATCCTCTTTCACAGATCAGATCCTCTGCCATCCTACTGCTCTGTACAACACACCTACCCCCAACATGGCTGAGGTACTTGAGCAGAAAGCACCCCCTTTCACTGAACGGGAATTGGACAACTTATCAGAGGGGGTGCTAAAAAAGTACCCTCAGCTGTATGGGGGGCCCGAGCACCAGCTGAGCAATGCAGCACATGCCAGAATCTGGTCCCCCATTGCGGAGCGCGGTAGTGCAGTGGGCGCCTATGCCCGGCGGGGCAGGGCATGCTGTAAGAGCTGGGAGGACCTAAAATGCTGGGCTAGGATTAAGGCCCAGGAAATCTTGGGCCAGTCCTCACAGCACTATGTGCACTGGCCCGCCTCTCGCCACTGTACAGGAGGGTCCTGAGGGCAGCCTGGCCAACCCTCTAAGCTCAGCTGAAGGAGCATGAGCAACAGAGAAATGGTAAGTGAAATAACTGCAACATGTATCTGAAAGTGTGATGTGAAGGATGACAAAGCTGTACCATCAGGTGTCCCATGCCTCCATTTCCCTAATCTGTGCAAATGCAGCAGTCATTATAAGGCCAAAGGCTCACAGTAGCACATAGAATGCACTGAGCAGAGGGCATTCTGGGAGTGGTAGTTTTTGTATGCCATAAGGGAAACAGAGCCACACACATGTGCATTTGTATATAAAATTGCACTAGCAGAACCATTACCAGTGAACCAAGGGCCTTATAACTGATCTGTGAATTGGGTGAGGAATGGTACAGATATTGTCCAGTGTGTGGATGAGAGGCATTTGGGTGTTGGAAGCTGTTACTTGCATTACCTTTGGGAGACTGGGTTCTGATTAAGACAGATCATCAGGTGCCATGGAGTTAAAACAGACTTTGAGATCCTTGCCAAACTCATAAGCGATACCAACTTCTCTAAGGGGGTCCACATACACACGTCTTCCCAACAGTGGCTCATTTGTCATTTGTCCAGTCAAGGTAGCTGTAGCAACTAGCCACAACTGTTCACCAAGGTACGCCACTACCTGAGCAGTCTTTTAAGGCAAAATGTGGCACTAGACTGTCTTCTGTTGTGAGGGAATATCAAAATGTTAGACTCACCACTTAGCCAAACTAATATCCCAGCCCTTATTTGGATATGTACACACAAATCTGCATTTGTGTTGTCTCATACAATGCTACACAGCAGATGCCATTTGTTAGAAAGTATAAGAGTGCAGAGACTCCATATGACAGGATCATTCCAATACCATCCGGACATTCTCCGATCTCCTTTTGTAGACTGGCATTGGAAGATGCCTATGAAGCAGTGACAGGAAACACAGATTACAAGAATGCAGAAGGTGGGGGTTGGTCAGTACAGAAGTGTAAGCCATTAAAATTCAAGTAAGATGTCAATGTGTGGGTCAAATCAGAACATTAAAGTTAAGGTACACATACTTTAGGCTCCAAGTCACTTATATTTGTATAGTGTGATCAATCGAGAACAAAGTCTGCACTCGCTTCATGTAGTTATGTGTGTCGTTCTGACGTGTACAACCACTACTTTATGATTTGTCTTCCATTTCAGTGGGCCCACCTGTCCAAAAGGACCAGGACCTGGACCCGGGTCAGAGCAGGACATTGCTGGGGCAACGGCAGCCACAACCTCTCTCCAAAACGAAAGAGGAGGAAGAGGGACCTTCAACATCAGAAGACAGAGGAAATGCGCCCACCGGGACAGAGCAAGACAACTCCTCAGGTGCTACAGACCGGGTGGGGGCTGAGGACATTGTAGGTGGGGGGTGAAGAACTGGACACCTCTAGCCAGGGGGGGAGGAGATAGACTCTCCCCCTGACAATTCACAACTTTCACTTGGTAAGGTGCCCCAGGGCAGGTCACACCACAACCTAGGCCTGCCATCAGCCCCTCCCTGACTCTAGAGGCCCCCATTCCATTGGGGTCTTCAGCTGCATACCCTGCCACTAGTCCCCCTCCAAGTGGCTGCGAGGAAGACCCTAACATAAGCTCTGAGCCCAAAACACCACACTCCTCATGTCCAACCCAAACCCTTCCCTGTATTATTATTCCTGTGGCTGCATCCCACGAAGTAATGGGGGCATGTGAGGGTCAGCCAGACATGTCCTCTCGCATCATGCTGCAGATCTGTGATGAAGTGTGTATGTTGCGAGAGGAACTTGCAAGATCTATGGCCACCCTCACTGCCAGTGTCACTTCCTTGGGTGCAGTCATGTTGTCTGTCCTTGCCCAACGTCCCTTCCAAACCACCCTCAATGTTCCCCCTGTACATTGTCCCATACTGTTTTCCCCCTGCTCCTCATGTGTTCCGACCCCAGGTGGTGCCTTGTCCTGCACTGGATTTGGAGGATCAGAACATTGTTGAGATTGAGGATGACCAGAAGGACAGTTGACTTGTTGGAATATGACTTTCTTTTGAACATTTACTTTGCACCTTGTATATAGAGTGGTTCCCCAGATGCTTCCTGACGTGTTTTAATTATGTTGCCCAACCCCCACCAACTTCCCTAGTCCATTCTGTTCAAAGAACATTATTTAATTTCCTTTCTCCCTTCCAAACTGACTGATTTTTGCTTCTTTTTTTCCCATCCATTTCATTTACATAAACTTATATTTAGAATCAAACTTTATTTATCTTGTTAACTTCATTGTAAATGTTGTGTTCAAAGTATGGACATATACCTTGGGAGTAGTTATTTGCTCTGCAAATGATAGCTTGTTGCACTGATGGGGTTACACTTTTACATGTGTCACTCACACACATTCATCCTCACATCTCAAGGCCACCACAAGGGTAAACAATTGGCCATCAGTACATAATATGCAACTTAGTCTTGACTTGTGCAGACATTTATCTTTTATTTACACACATTCAGGATGATATTTTTTCCTGTGATCAAGAGGGATCGTGCCTGTGACTTCGCAAATTTAGTGGTGATGATCGCTGTGAGTAAGTGCATTTGTGCTGTTGCCGAGGGGCAGGTTGGTGTGGTGTATCTGCCTGTACAGGGAGAAGTTTCTGGACAGGGACTGACGGTGTCTGTACAGTTGAGGGAAGTGCCTGGACAGGGGGTGGTGGTGGATGTGCAGGTGGGGGGAGTGCCTGGACAGGGGGTGGTGGTGGATGTGAACTCTTGCAGCAAGCCTGTGCAGTTTGTGGGACAGGTGTGTAGGTTTGATATGCTGCAGGTAGATGTGATGGCTCCCCTCCCTGTGTTGACCTTGAAGGAGACTTTGGATATGTTTCGGCATACCCTCTATCATCTTCATGGCCAAGGCATGGTGTCTTGCACTCTCTTCCCTATGGATGGATATGATGTCATTGATCTTCTTGGACATGTCTTGCCAAGATCTATCCATCCTGTCCAACACCTGGGTCAGTCTGTCCACCACCTGAGGGATTTGGTGCATGTCCTGCAGTACCAATGACATGTCTGACAGAGTAACCCCTATGGCATGAATGTCCTGCCTCACATCAGCCTGCTGTTGGAAGAACTCCTCCTCCTACTGGCCAACACAGCCATCTGCTAGCCCCTCAGCATGGGACGGCCATGCATAAGAACTTCAGGTCCACCAGCAGGGGGAAGGGTGGCAGGTGGTAGTCTGTGGACAGGAGAATAGTGCCCAGGGGATACCTGCACCGCACCATGGGTCGTATGTCCTTCAGATGGTGGAGAGAATGCCTGGGATGCACTGTTTTGGGAGGAGTGTGTAGGGGAACCACCACGTCTGTCCTGGATGTGAGGGCTGTGAGGGAGTGATGTCTGTGTTGGGATGTGTGAAAGCTGTGACTGGTTAGTGCCATGCTGAGGACAGACAATAGTGAGCTTTGGATCATTAGGCACTTTGCTGGGCAGAGGGGGGGTGGCCTTACACATTTTGGCCAGTGTACTGAATGTCCTGGTCAGGGCATCTGACTTCTAATCCTCTGTGAGAAGGGCCAGATAGTCTCCGTCATCCTCCAATTAATCAGCCTCCTCTGGTACTTCCTCCTCCTCCTCCTCTTGCATAGTACTGGCAGCTGATATGGCTGCTTGCAAGAGTATTGGATCCTCCCATTCAATTGCCCGCCGCCTACCACTAGTGGAAGGTCCATTGTCCTCATCGTCCTCATCACCTGGAAGACAGAGGTTGCAACAGGATAAGTAATTGACCTAATATATGATGTGGTGCAACACAAGGGTTGATTCTGCTGTACTTTGCATCAACAGCTGATGCTCATGTGACCTGGTTTGGGTACACCTACACTTGACAGCTCACACCATAGCACTGAGGTGTTGAATGGAGATGTACAATGCACAAGCAAACTCACCAGCTCCAGCCACAGCTCTGTGTTGCTTTGCAATCCCCCCTGATATCAACTGCTGAACCTGGCTTCTCATAGGTGTAGCTGAAGATGTGGTCCTTGATCCAACAGCTTGAGAAGGAAGTAACACCATACTTAATGATCTGCATGACTAATATGCTAACAGGCACACGTGACATGCACATAACTAAAATAGTATGTATGCAACTTTTTACACACCAATTACAGATGCTATGCAGAAGGGGATTTGGATCTTTGGAATGATTTTGGACTCCATAATAGGGAAACACTTTATGGCATGCTTACCTGATGGACAGATGCAAGTGGGTTTCACTGCTGCAGCCAGGATCTCTTGCATACCCCGGGATGGTGTTGTCTGCAGCACTGATGGTATCCTGCCAGCAGCTGTTATGAGACATACATGTCCATATTCAAGTACACAGGATGATAGCAATGAGTTAACATGTATATGTCATTGTCATAGACCATTGATATGCTATTTCTGGCCAGTGCGCTGCATGTTTACCTCCTGAACTTTACATGTGGGCCCATGCTCACCAGCAGCAGTTGCCAACTGTTACCTCCACACAGCACTGACATTAACAAGATATCACATTAACAGACAAATGTGTATGAGAAGGTAACTGATATTTGAAGGAAGGGGATAATTATGGTGAACGCCTCGGTCTACCTTTGTTTACACCTTCATTGTTAGGTCCATCATGCCTCATGAGTATGATGTTGTCTGTTGACAAATCTAAAGGAGTGTACATCATCATTCAGACCAGTTTCACATTTGCACATCAGATCATATCATTGCATTTGAGAGTTAATATGTGATATGTCCAATAGTCAGGTACATTTTGTGGCACATTTGTCCTTCCCTCCCCATGAAGTCACAAAGCACATTTAGGACTGGTCGATCACATATTTGTTATGTTCAATCTTTGTGTGACCTGTGTTCCCATTATAGATGTATGACATCATGGTAGAACTTTGCTGTCAATGGGTGATGTCTTGTACAGCACACATCATAACTTCATATATTATACTGTCACTTATATATGAGAATACAGTAGAAGAGGAGGCAAGCTGAATGCAACATTTGACTAGGATCACATACTGTGGTAAAGTGTAGAAGCTTGGATGGTTGCCGCCTATACTGGATTCGCGGTGTGCAGTTCAGTCACCAGATATATATATATTTAACTTCCTCAACATCCACCTTAGCAGCCCATATACCCTCCCAAAGCAACACAGCCTAACTGGCATCAGTGCAACCCTCATCCACATCAATTTCCATACATTTTGTGCCCTGTGATTTTCCTTGAGAGTTTTCATATCATTGACTTACAATCCACTTGTGGCTACTCCACTTCATATGACACAATATAGTCTATTATGTACATACTGCACTCACTTGTCATACATTTAGTGCCACCCTTTCACTAGCCACCGTGGTGTGATATAATATGCTGTAAAATGCCATATGTGGGCATATTGAGATGAGGGACAACAGTGATGTTGAACACATACAACATATTGCGGATATTAATTCCACATTTTATGAGCATTCAGGTACATCATTCTTGGGTTTACTTACCAGAGTCTTGCATCTGCCCAGCATGTGGTTCTTGACCAAATGTCACAGCCAACCTTGTAGCAGATGTCGCTGTGGGGACAGGAATCCTGGACGACATAATTTGGCCTACAAAGATATGTGTGTTTGCCAGTTGACATTCCAGTGGCCACATGTGATGCACTCAATTTCAAAGTCAAGTTTACAGCTCTGGTACTGTTGATGGACTACATGTAATATGTCCATGTGTTGTCTGCTAACAATGTAGGCTTTTGAACCCTCTCCTGACCACTCTTACTTACCAGTTTGTGGTGGTGGTATTGATTGCTGTGGATGATGTTGTTTTCTCCCAGCAGATGCAGGGATCTCTGCTACAGCTGATGACTGTACTCTGGCTGAATGTGTCAATAGAGGAGAACAGAGAAAAGTCAGCAAACCAAAAATGTACATGTGTAACTTGTCAGAAATTTCCTCGCTGCATCGACATGCTAACAGTAATGCTAATTGCAGCCACGGCCGGTTCAGGTAGGAGCAGTGGGGCAGTGGGATGGTGGGGGGGCACGGTGGGGCTGGGGTGGGAATTCAACAGATGACGGAATAGGGAAAATAAAACTATAAAAGAAAGGAAACCACTTACTTTGCGCTCGGCGATGCGGCAAGCACAAGGTAAGTGGTTTTGATTCTTTTTTATTTTTATTTCCGTATTCCGTTTTCTGTTGATTTCCCCCCAGCCCCACCCCCCCACCACTCTCACCTGCCCCACCCCACCACTCTTATCTGCCTCGGCTGCGTCTGTCTAAGTGGAAGGCGCACTTTGTCTGTTGCTATTTACCAGTGTTAGGTACATATGCCAGCAGTGCTGGGCCCCTGTTTTTGATAGTGGGAATGGGATTTGCCATTTCCATCAAAAAGGATTCTGGGACTTGTAGTGCAACGTACAGAAGGAGACACATGAGGCTCTGACTCACTATGCTGTTTGCACATACTTGGGACAATTTCCATAGTCACAATTGTGGTGCAATGAAGATAGACATTTCATATCCATGTTCTTGTCATCACATTTACCTGGTATCACATTCCGGACATCGCTCACAGGCAGCTCATGGAGCATGTGGGGGTGTATGGTTTGGAGGACATCCTCCTCTGGTGGGGTGAGACGGAGGCGGGGTCTGGATTGTACACCAGGGAGAACTCTGGCCACCTCATTCCTGGCATAATTCTTCACCCGCCTCTTCTCGTCCTGGCACTTCTTCTTTATGTCATTGACAGTGTGGACATCCTCCCCCATTACTGTGACTGCAGTGGCTAAATTCTGCCATAGGGCTGCCTTCTGTGTGCCACTGGTGCTGTTAGCGGGGAAACCATGGAGCTGTTTGTGGTGCCTCACAATAAACTCCAATATCATGGTGGTCTCTTCCTAAGTATAATGTTTCTTCCTCCTCTGGTGTAGTATTTTTTAAAGTGAGGAACAGAGCAGGCAAGCAGGAACTCTATGTGGCCAAACCTGGACTTGTTTGTGTCCTGCTTTTATATGGTTTGTAGTGCAGGTCTTGCAGGTGGTGTCAATTGACTGCAGGTATAGATGATTGGACTTCATCCGGCCCAAGCAGGGGGATGGTAAGCACTTACACAGGTGTCTAACTTTGAAGACAAGGACCATCCGGCCCGGGTGCGGCGATTTAGGCCCGGGTGCGGAAATTCCAACATCGGTGCGCAGGTTCCACCCGAGTGCGGAGATTCCGGCCTGAGTGTGGACGTAAAGATACGATTTGTAAATGACTTATGTGAATACCAAAGGTCGTAAATGACTTCTGTGAATACCAAAATTTATAAAGTTAGACTTTTGGCTCAGATTACCTTTGTGAATCGGCCCCGGAGTGTGCATCAGAAGCTTCCGGCTATCACTTCAGGCTATAAACACAAAGACGACACTAAACTAATTATAAAGTACAAACAAAAATACTGTCACTAAAGAGAACTAGCTTGTGTACAGATGTGCACCTAGAGAGAGAGCAAAATATAGTCACTCAAAGTGAAGTAAGCCAGTGGCTTAAGTAGGCTGACTCATTGCCCCCTGCTGTAGTGGGCAGAAGCATAATGTGAATGACACAGCAACAGACCAATGGATGACGAGAGTTGGCTGAAAGCCCTTATATGTAAGTATATTATACATTTTAGTAAAATCAAAAAGTCCTGGCTAACGCCAGATCGAAAAAGGCATAGAAAAGGTTGTGAGATATTTTCCAGTATTAACATCAAAGTCTTTGAGAGAGTCAATTGAATCTACTGTGTCAGACACACAAAGAGTATGCAATTTATCTGCCACAGATATTAAGAAGTGCTCACCTATGTGGAATGCCTACCTATTGGGTGCCTACCAGCAGTAGGAAATATCCTACATAGTCATCAAGGACTATAGTGTTGCTGAGAAATGTGTCCATCTCATCCTTCAAACGGGTGGTGATATGCTTCTCAACCACTTAAACATGCAACATTTGATGTGATCCACTCATCTTTATCTTAGCCCTTATAATGGAACTTTTTATGACACCACCGCCATTATTTGATTACTCTTGAACAGCAAGCAAACCATACATGTAAGGTGTTGATCTTTGACCAACATCCTGGTATGTTTTTTGCTATTCTAAACAAAATACGGCCTGAGATTAAGTTTTCTAATCCCCTGGCAAAAGTGCAGGCTTAATGCCAATTTACCAACTAGAGACAGAAAGCTGGTGCACTGTAGCCCATGAGCCACCAAAGCCTTAAATGAAGATAGTGCATTCTAAGTAACGATCAGTCCTGTGAGATCCACAGGATTATTTGTTGTTAGTGGTTTATGAGCCCCTTTCAGCAGCCACACTCAAGAAAACACACGAAGAATTTGTATTCTGATTTTTAGGAAAATCAACACACTATATTAGTGCATAAAATAGCTGTCGATAAAAATGAACAAAACAGCTGCAATGAAAACTGTTAATAATCAACAACAACAAAAAAAGAATTGCAACATTGTAACAGTTTTTCTGAACTTCCTTGAATGTAAAGATGGAGTCGGTCTATGTTCTCCAAACCCTACCCACTTGTCTCTGGCTAAACTGTTTTAGTACCAAACGTGCATATAAGAGTTTCAAAGGTGGTCTCACAATCCCATTCCTTAGTGAACAACAAAATGTTGTTCTGTATAAAGAAGGGCGTGGTCTGCCTAAAAGCTTAGTAGCCTTGCGTCCCAGCAACTCGAGGAGGCAAGGCTGGCTCTAATTTGCTGGTACCTGTGGCCTTCAGGAAGACTGATTTCCTCTTCTGCTTGATTAATCTCATTCTCCTTGGAAGTCAAAGATTCCTCCCAGCCTTGCATTTATTTGACCAAGCTGAAATACACTTTTCTCATTATTTTGCAGGCCTCACAACAAGTAATGTCAGAAGTAACAAATAACATACTCATCTTGTTGCACCTTTACTTAATAATTGCATAAAACTTTATAAACATGTGAATACATTTATTAGTAATTATTGATACACTATCAAACTTTGATAAACTAAATGTTATACGTTAAACGTGCAAACAACAGAACATGCAATATATGTGTGTAAATGAGAAACGTACCCTCGAAATACATGCATGTATGAAACCTATGAAATGCAGCGGGGGTACATAAGCAGAAAATGCAAAGATTATATCGTTCCTGCCATGAAGTTTAATGTTCATCTTGCGGACCCTCCTCTGGTTGCTGACCTCTGTGTTGGGTCTTCTTTTATGGCTGGGCTGCCAGTTTCCATGCAGAGCATACAATTTTGAAATGTAAGCAAAGTATTGCTTTATAGAAGAATGGAATGTGCGTCAAAATGCTCTCTGGAAATTAAGCATAGTCCATTTGAGAATGTAGTTTTGTTTTATGCCCATTCTCATTGTCTTTTTTTTCAGGGTCTGCATCAAATACTTTACTTTGCCATTGCCTTGAGGGCCCCTGGGAATGATGTGCCTTTGATTGATGCTTACCCGCTGCAGAACATGTTGAATCTGTACGTTGAAATGTGGCCCCTTAACTCTTTGTGTATTCCATAGGTGACTGATAATCTTTTCTAGCTTGGTTATTACTGGTAAAAAAATATAATGAAGTGACTATGTCAGGACACATGCAAGACCTGTGAATATGAGTTTGCATTTATTCTGGATGTCTTAGAGCTCACAGTTGTGCATACTGAGTGATATTTCTTAAAAAAATCTCATGGTGCCCTAAATGGTAAACACGTCAGTGTCAGACTCACAAACTTTTTCAATAAGTGGTTTCAGACCAAGTTATATGTACATTTCAAATGCTCCCATCAAGCTAAGTGCTTTGTGCCTGCATGCACGTAGACGTTGATGTAGATTTGTGTCATCTTTGTTAGCTACTGGAACTGTTTTTTGTCCATGACATTGGCTAATACTGTTCGGTGAATGAGTGTAGTGATATTTAAGCCTTGCAGCTTTACCCTGCAGTTGGACTCGCAAAGCCTAGATCTTGGCATTGGGCCTACAAGAGTAATTAGAAAGATTTCTTCCTCTTCTTTTTCATTTTGATTCAGTCCTGCTGGCAGTCACACCCAGCCAACATCAGCAACCATCAAGATCTGGGCCATCCTGGCAAGCACCAAGCTGCATGGCCTTGTGTTGGGCTGAGTGTGTTGTATGCAGTGTTTTTGGCGTCCATAACACCAAGTATTTCTGCCCCTTACTGGGTCACCCACAGAGATGAAGGACCTTTCCTCCACAGTAACCAAATTACTCTGAGCTGTGGACTTTCATCCACCTCAAGTGGCATCACCATCAATGCTCTACTCAATATGTGTGCTCGATGGGGGCTTCTACCAGCACATCTTTGATGCCTATGTGAACTAGAGACGCCTTTATTGTTGTAACATGAGTATGTGAGAGTTCATGTGATTAGGATGCTAATGAGGCCCACTTTCAGTTTCCTTGGTATTAGCCAGCAAATTATAGAGGATCAGAACTCCTATATCACTTCCTTATCAAGCTACTGACTTGTTCTCTGGACCAGGCATCAGAGTTGTTGAACGATGCACCTTTCATTTGCTGACCCTGGCACATCACAACACATTCATAGTGTGGGCTCAACCATCATCATAGTGAAATTATTGTCTTCCCCTGTGTTCACTAAGGTCAGAAACAGCTTGCCCATCTTCTTCCAGGTGTAATGAATGAACAGAACATTTTTTACGCCCTCATAATTTTCTCTGGTGCTCCTGGAGTAGATATACAGATACCCCAGCCATGCATCCAACTCAGGGCAACCGCTGTTGTTGCCACCAGGTGGTTGAAGAAGGTAAAGTGGTTTTCATGCACTGAGTGCTGCATCAGAAATGGACCAGTAGCATGATCATCAGCATAATCCCCCCTCTTTCAGTGTGTCATCAAACTCAGTTTACATCAGTGTTATATGGGCTTGCAGGGAGCAGTACAGTTGTCACCTTTCATTAGAATGACACAGTACTGCATATACAAAGGAACTGCTCTGCCTTTTAAGAGTTTTTTGTGCTATATCCACCCACACAGGTTTGTGCATGCATGTGTTTGATTTTCAAGCACTGCCTCATACCTCAAAGGTTAGTTCCCGAGGTGGTGACACATAAAATGCCATAAGGGAAGGAATCTATCTCCTAAACTCATTTTTATCTCTTAAATGCATACTGTTAGCGGAATCCTTAATCCCTAATGAAAGATTGTAAACTTTGGTTCATCAAACATTAGGTTGCATACAACAATTCACAATTTAAATAGCTCTCAAAAAGCCTGTAAACCTGTCACTACCCGCTGATGAGGATACAGAAAATGTTATCTACAATAGAAGAGATGTAAAAATAAATAATAAAGTGCGTAAAGTGCAATCTCCCATAAGTATTGTAGTTCAGAACTGACCTCAGTTCTCAATGAGTTCATGTGGAGAACTTCATACTCAGTGGATTAGGCACCCCTTCAGGGGATGGTCAAAGCTGCAAAGCTAGAGTCATTGAACACGGAGATCTTTCCCCCTGCCCCCCCTCGAGATGTGTTTCTTCGAATTCCACTAACCCACAGACAGCGGTTGTTGGTATAAAGTTTCGTGGCAAGACATGTTAGTGAACTAGCTCCCCAGCCTTGCCTGATTTCCTGTAATGTACTCAGGGAATACTCTTGTAGTTTAGTCTCTTTTTGGCTACAGTCAAGTATCTTACAAGGCGGCAATTTAGCTGTACATCCTCTTCGGCAAAGCACACCATAACTACCTGCCTGCAGGTATGAATTTCTTTGAATTTAAGAAAAGGGCGCAACAGTGCTCTTTGTTTGCTCGTGAGTTCTTTACAAATGCATAATAGATGAACCCCCGACTTTCATCCCCACACAATCAACAGCAGCACTTTGCCGAAATGCGTTTCCAGGGTGGAAGGTGGAACAAGGAGGGGAGAATGCTGAGTCGATAACACAGATATTTCACCTTTGTGACTTTATTGATCCTGGTGCCTAAGTAGGGCTGAGATGCAGCCTTGGAGTAGCTGTGCATTGTGGACCAACGGTGTGCGCTGCTAGTCAGTGCTGCTTTGTCCTCTCACAGGAGACTCATTTGATGGCTTTGTTAACTAGCCGTTTAAAACTTTCGTATGTTCCTGGCACCTAACATAGACCCTGTAGGCCTAATGGCTCTATTGATTCTTGAAGGTAGGCCCTTGCTGGACAACATTCCTTGGTCAACAGTTCAGCCCACAGGTGAGCATTCAGGGTCCCTGGCTGTGCACCCTTAATCTTGTACCAACAATTAATGTATGCACCAGCAAGAGCCATCCGCTGCTTCTGCATGCCAAACTCTAGTCGTATTTGGGCTGGTGATGTGTACTTAGGTAAGCTGAAGATCATTCTTAAAGCACCAGTTACTATCCTGTCCAGGGGTGGTTGCATTTCTCCCCTTCATTGACTCGCTTCCATAGGTTATTGTTGGAAAGAGATTTGCCTGGATCACTTAAAGTAGTGGAGTGTAGCTAGAGCTGACTGCTTTGTTCTTTAGAATTTTTAGTGCCACTGCTACTGCATTACTTCTCCTCTTCAGCGCTTCTTTATGAGCAGTAAATGAGCTCTTGCTGTCTATTATAACATCTAGATATTTATACTCTTTCACTGTCTCCAACTGTTGTTTGGCCAGATACCAACGAGGTGTCCCTTTTACATTTCTTCGGTTCATGAGCATAACCTTGGTCTTATCCAAGTTGATACTCAGGCCATTTTTGTCCGAGTAGATTTGTGTAGAGTCTAGTAGATGCTGAAGTCCTACGGGGTACAGCTTGTAAGTACTAGATCGTCGGCATACAGTAGGTTCGAGAGGACCAGGCCACCCAACCTCTGGACCTGAGAACTGCACTTATCCAACCTTGATGTTGTCTGACATATAGAGATTAAACAGGGATGGGGCTAAGACGCATCCTTGTTTCAGGACCCTTGGTAGTTGGGATGGATCTAGACAGATGGGCTCTGGTCACCAGCTTTGTGTGTACCCAGGTGTCTGCATGCAGCAGAATTAGCTGATTCAAGAGGGCAGGTGGAATCGTCCAATTACTCAAAGTGTGCCACAGTTTGCCCCTGTCAATACAATCAAAAGCAGATTTGTAGTCGATAAAACATAGATTCTGGGGTAGTTTGGCAGCTTTCGTGATATCAGTTAGTAGGGAGAGGGTTAAGGTGTTAGCATGTGCTTGCAGAAGCTTGCCTGATTGAGAGGAATAACTGCGTGTTCCGTGGCCCATGATGTTAGTTCCTCCAGGATAAGTCTGGCCATGTGCTCGCTCTCGTCTGCCTTTGGATATCCGCTTCATGATTTGCTGAGTCGGAAGTGCAATCATGGATGTTACAGGGTTTCTGCATAGTTTGTGAGTTGTCTCTTTATTGGTGGGTCCTGCCTTGTTTTCTACTTTGGGTTGCTGTTAAAATGTTCCCTGAGAAAGCTCACCTAGGTCTCTTCCGTTAGTTGTGAGTTAATTCCACAGATTGTGGGATTTTGAAGTGTGTTAATCATCCCCCAAAATTGCACTTTGTTATTGCTCTTCAAGTCATAAAGAAGCTCGGCCCATAGCTCCTCTTCCTCCTCTTTCTTTAATTGTAAATTTAGCTTTTCCCGTTCCACTTTGAGTTATCTTAGTTTCCATTGCAAATTGGCTTCCGGGCCATGCAGATGGAGCTTCTGTAATAGTTTGTTTATTGCTTTCTTGAGCAACCTGATTTGCACGTTCTGATAGTCGGTGAGCCTCCCCTAACAGAGCTCTTCTGTTGTCCTAGGTCTCGGCTCTGCTTGGGCTGAGTGGGCTTCCCCTAATGTGTTTGTAAAGCTTTCCAAAACGTCTATAGTGTTCATTCCTGGTATTTGTTGATCTTCTAGGGGGATCTTCTCAGATGCCAGCAGATTTTCTGGGTGCCGATTTTTGCATTTAATTCTTTTGTTGTTTACTGTATGTATGGAATGGGGTGCTTCTACTGGCAGAGTTGGCATTATAATTTGCACTGTTGGTGATCTTGTGGAAGATGATCGCTTTGTACCTTTCTCCTAGATGATAAGCAGCAATTTTACAGAACAGAGGGAGAGTTACAAAGGTGTAGACTATTGTTGTGCTAATTGTCGCTGTGTGAAAAGTGGCTGCTGCGGGGGCAATCATCGGGGAACTAGCTGTTCAAGGCACAAAAGCTGAGATGTTCTAGGTCCCCCAGTAGTTTCTTGGCTGACTTAGTTTGCCTTCCTCATTAGTTTCCGACCTGTGGCGGTTTATGCAATTGAAGTGATTGGTTTGCCAGGTAGTTATCATCATCTGTAGTTTCGAGCATATGCAAATTAAAGTCTCCTGTTATTATGAGGTTAGATGTTTGCTCCTCTGCCAACATCCTTGTTATCTCACCTACCAGTATGTTAGCTTCTTTAGCCTTGTCTCATGGATGCAGATATAAATTTATTATCACCAGCTGCATATCTTTATTATCGCTGTTGACTGTCACTCAGACAGCCTGTACTGCATTTGTCAAGGAAGACTTTGCGTCCAGCTCTTTGACTGCCTTAATGCTTGCTATTGAGGTATATATTGCAAGGCCTCCTCTGCAATTACCATATTTGGCACATTTGCTGACTGGGAGATGGTATGACTTGAAGCCTTGTAAATGAAATGGCTGGTCCATCCAGGTTTCCTGTAGAAGGACATGGTCAAAGGATTGAAAGTAAAACAGCAACTGGGGGTCTGATGTTTTGTTTACCAAGTTGTTTATGTTCCAAGAGCATAAATGTAAAGTGTTTTTGCCAGTTGGTGTATAGTTACTGCTATGTCAGGTGTTGGTGCTCCAACCATTTATTGTGCTTGCTAACCAACCATAGTCTTGAGTTGCTGAGGCTCCTATCTCATTTGGATTGGCTCCTGGAAGCTTACTTTCATTGTATGCATAGGAGATGCACTCCGCACCCCTTTTAAAACAGAGTAAGTGTGTGTAAAGAAATGGTAATGGTGAGAGAGATCCTAGATGCTCATTATTCCTAGTTAGCAGTGGCTCGGGTTACCCCGGGTTGAGATAAGGCAGACACTTTATTCCCCATAGTCTCAATTGTTCTTGTTCATTCAAGACCCTCCTGGCTGTGCTGGGAGATGCCCAGGTCGCTTTTGTTGCTTCTTTACCTGGATGGTTGTATTCCACAAATTCAATGGATATCAGAACAGTTGATTTTAGTTCCTCCAGTCTGCTAATGGCTGTTAATAGCCATAGAATGGTCTCCCTGTTTGAAGTGTCACATTGCCCTTTGTACTTAAATTCAGGCAGAAAGAGTGTGATGCTTGTTTCCGGCTGGGTCTGCAGTGTGTTAGAGGCATTTAGTTGTATATTTCGACCAGATTCTGGTTGGATCAATAAAACAGTCTGATTGAGTAAGACATTAGATTTAGGGTCCGACAGTATGTCCCCTGGAGCTAGTGACTCTGGTGGGCCCAGTTGTGATGTTTGAGTTAATTGCTTCACCAGGTCGTCTTCTGTTTTTGTTCTTCGTTTAATACTTGGCTACCCACATTTGGATCCGCCTGTAAAGCAGCTGCCACACCCGGTGGGCTGTGCCTGACTCTGTTCCCGGCAATAGTTATTTCCTGGGCTGAGAAGTGGGAGGTTTTTCCTCCCCCAGGTGTTGCTCCATCTTCAATCGCCTCACTGTTTGTGGTTCTAATTTGGGTGTCTGTTGCTATGTCGCTAGTAGCCCGTAGTACTGGGCTTCTAAGTGTTTGAGTTGTGGAGCCAGTTTAAAAGTAGGCGATTATATCTGCCTTCCTTTTCCTGCCCTTCCTTCTCTGTTTTTGTTGTTTCTATGGATCGAATGGAGCTGTTGGACAGTCTCCTTCCTCTGGAGTTTGCGGTAGCTGCCTTGGTGTTGTATGCCCCTGCGAGGGAGAGGTCAGCTGCCCCAGAAGTGCTTGCTCCTTACTTCCCACATCCTTGTTAAAATTCTCACCTTGGGTTTGGTCATTATCCATATTGGGTCCGCCCCCTTTAGCCTCTTGCTCGGTCAAATTCTGATCTAGATGCTTCCCTCCCGAAGGGTAAGGCAACATGTGAGGCTGCCATGGAAGTTTTAGTTACTTTTTTTATTTCGGTCAGAAGGTTGCCCATCATAGATGGTATGGTTGATAATTTCTCCACTACTGGGGCACAAGTGCAGTTATTTGCATTAACTGCGTGTCAGTTTGAACCCGCTTGATAAGATTATTTGTCAGCCAATTTGACATCGATATTTGAAACAAAAACTGCCAATTAATTAAAGAGCGATAGTTGAATGTCCATTTTGTTTGACTGGTACTGCATAGTATTAACTGATAATTACATGGTGTTCCGTAGCGATGTGCATATGGTACCCATCCTGTGTTGTTTCTCATGTTTGCAGTCAATTTTGGATGTCTTAATCTTTTTTTCCAGAGACAGGTCAGGTGTGTATGAGGCTACCAATTCTTCCCAATCTTGCATTGTGAGATAGGAGATGTTGCAATCCAATACCTGTGTGTCTCCCTTGTTTGGAGGCAGATCATTGTTGGTGATGTTGAAAGGGGCTTTTCTTTGGTCTTAGGAGGCTGCCTTGTGATGTAAGTTGTCTTTGCTACCAGTAGAGGTTTGTCTAGGGCTGGAATGCAAAGTGGCAATATTTGAAGGTGTTGGTACTAAAGTTAAGAACTTCTTATTTAGTTGCCTGTTCTTGTGCATTATTGGCTCATTCGCCCCTGTCATCATCACAGGTTGCCCACTTATCATTGTACTTCAGCTGATGAGGCCAGTGTCAGTCACTGCTCATTGATGGGAGGCCCCCATTAAGTGAGGTTTCCTCAAGTTCGCCAAATTGTCCTTCCTCGATTGCACTTTTACTTCTTGCCAATTATAATGTCTCCTCCTTGACACCAATCCCATCCTTGGATTCTACCTTGGCATCAGGCTCAGTTGCTTTCTCGTGGTTCTACTTGTTTTCTTGCCTTGTGGGCAGTGCTGTCCCCACATGCTCCCTATTTCCCAACACTTCCAATGCTGCGGGTGCTCTGTTTTCACTTGCTTTCATGAGCCTTTCACAAGCCACATTATAATGGTCCACAATCACTGGTTTTGGTGAAGACGGAAGCCCGTTTACCCCGTCATTAACTGAGCAGAGCACTGACGCAGCATATTTTACAAAGGAGAATTTGATGTATGTCTTTGGTTGATAACCTGATGTTATAATCGTTGGTACAGTCTCCAAGCCTGGGTGAGGCTATTAGATCCTCCTCTGCATGAGCCTTTTTTGTTTGCGCCGCATGTCTCTTAACGGTTTATTTTCCTTTTGTTCATTGCCGAGGAGGCCTGATGCCTTACTCTCCCCAATCTCATTTTGCTCTGTTTTGTCCACACCTATTCAGATTGTGCCTTTTGGTAGGAGCCTTCCTCGTTTCCTCATTTCTGTGTGCTCAGACTCAGGTGAGCAACTGCCTGTGATGACTGTGATAAGGCTTATCAAAGAGATGGTGGCAGTAGGACTGACAGTGAGGTTGACAATGAGGCAGACAGTGAGGTAGGGGATTAATCCTACAAAAACCAGCCTGTGCAGTAAATGAAGCTTTGCACTGCCGCTCCTAGTAAACTTTAATTGCCGGTAATTGTAGTTTTTGACTCAATATAATTGCCCCTTCAAGCAGGTCTGCCTCTTATGGCTGATTTCAGTTGATCCAGAATTGATCAGGAAACAAAATTAGCTGTTAGTTGCTCCTATTGCTGCTGCCGGATACTAACAGGAGTAATACTTGCTCAGTGCTTTCTATTTGGTGCAGCCCTCCTGCTGATATGGCTCCTTCCACTGGAGCTCTGAGGGAGCTGCTACAAGGTCTGAGGAGGAGCAATGTCAGGCAGCAACAAGCAGGGAGAAGCGGGGCAGCAAGCCGCACCACAAACTAAAGTGCCCACTTCCGCCATTCACCGTTTCTCCCCTTTAGCTGCGGGACCCTTACTGGCAGCTTCACTAGGTCACTTGTTTCACTGTCCGTCTGTTTTTGTGACCATCCCAGAGCCTGGGTTTGTGCTGCCGCTCACATCATTTCTCTCGTTCCTCTCCACCCGCACCGAGCCCCGTGGCTGCGGCGGCGTAGGTGGTAAATGGTCAGTCGGAGCAGAGCTGAGCGGACAGTTGGTAGGGATCTGCCCTCTCTGCCGTGTGACAGCAGCAGGCCGCCGGGCACACTGGGGACTCGGTATCTTTCCGAGTAGTGACAGGGCGATGTGGCAGGGAGCGGAGAAGGCGAGTGCAGGTGCGGTGCGGTGGTCGCCATCTATCAGGTGGACCTCACGGGCAGCAGCAGCTTCCATGTTTCCGAGCAGCTCCAGCGGCTCCAAAAGCACTGAGGGGCACACCTATAGTATTTTGTACATGAAGGGAACCCTTCTGATACAAAACCTATGCTAGACTCACACATACACCCTTGTACTATGGCAGCAAAGTTATGTGCTTGCGCTAGGGAGAGGCAAGGAGAGAGACATATCTCTGTAGATATGCGCTCTTGTGCTCTGTCCTTCTCACGCAACGCAGCGCAGCATTTTTGGCTACAGCACTGCGTTGTATTAGAACTTAGTAAATCTGGCCTTTTCTTTTTGTATTTTGAAGAGGCAGGAGAGGCTTCTTACACGCATGCGCTAAGCCCGTACCCTCTCTATTGCCCTGCCCCATACATTGATCCTAAAGGGCTGTTTGGGCGGTGTGAGCCAAAAGCCCCACCCCTATCCAAGCCGCTCTCCCTCCCACATGGTGAAATGTTTTCAGATTAGCAGGTCTAAGGCAAGGTAGGAAAGGCCATGGAGGACTGGTAATGAGACAGGAGATGGGGGGGGGGGGCAACTTGTTTTTCCTGGCCCACTCCTACCTCAGTCATTAACAATGTTTCCCCACAACCCCGTCCCTCACGGCCCATTTACAGGACGACGTGTGTGGAGTGCAAGGGTGTGGGAGACCCATGCTTTCTCCAAAGTGATGATTTTCTCAAGGATGCATGTTTTCAGGTGGGTTTTCAGCGCAGTGAAAAGCAATCGATTGATCTTGATGAAAGGCACAAGGGAAAAATATCGCAGAAAAAAGACATGAAATCGCTATCTTAATGAACAGACCACGTCATGATTTCTGCCAGCTGGCAGGCTGACTTATTAAGATGGCATTTAGCCACTTCCATATACTGAATCTGGAGCTTTCCGAAAGTTAATTATTTGTACAAAATGTGTCCAAGAGCAGCATGGATTTTTGTTTTATTTATTCAACACAAATGTTAACTCTAATCCTCCTAAATGAAAGCATCGGGATGTTGTCTTCCTATTTTATGTGCTTGGAATGGACTTGAAACAGAATATTTTCTTGTCTGTTTTCCCCTGGATCCAAACAGTATCCCCAGAAAGCAATTAACATGATCTGCAAGCCAGCCCTAATATTTTATTGTGGTATTATGCTTTGTTTTAAATGTGAATGCTCCATTTCAGAATTATTTTTCATTATCCTATGTAGTTTGGGGTCAGTGGTGGTCATTAAACATGGCTGGTGAAATGAAGGGGTAGACACGCAGCTATAAAAAGCTGATGTCAGTCTTATGGAGCGCTATTTCAATGGTATTCTGGCACTGGAACAAAATGTTACCATTGCATCCAGTTCATAGAATGCTGGGACACTTTTACTTTTTTCTTTTCTTCTATCTTTTTTAACGTGCGTCATACGCACACTTGATTAGAAAAAGAAGGCTAAATGTGCCCTGGCATAAATAGATTTTTTTTCAGCTACTAGGAATGAAAGAGTTGTACAGTGAGCTTTGTTTTCTTAGCTATAACCGTCGGTCCCAAACTGTCAGTGTTTCTTCTTATTTCTCATTGTCATGTGAGAGTGTTGCATCTGTACCAATGATGTTTTTCAACAATATCTTTCTATTCCCTTTCTTCTATTGATGCTATGATGGATTCTGGCATGGTGCCTGCATTATGGTCTGGATAGGTTTTGTGCAGGAAGGGCCTTGCTGCACAAAAACTATCCTTAGAGGTTTTCCCCATTGTATGTGTGCTCCGGAATGCAGCACACAAGCAAAGAGGAAATAAGGAGAAGAAATAATGAGAAGAAATAAAGATTTTCTCCTCAATTCACAAGCCTCTGGCAGGTGCACAATGTTGGAGCAAATCCATGTCTACAACTCTTTTTAAGATGGATTGGCATCAAAATCAATGGGTGGATGCATAGGAACGTCCATGCATCATCAATGGAATTCCTCCCTGATAAAGTGCAACAGAAGACAGCACAATGTTCTGCACTGTCTTGCTCTGTTTTTCCAAAGCAAATCGACATGTGCGTTGCTTTGTAAACATCAAAATGGATTTTGGGCCAAGTGTGCATCAATAAAGTGATGCAAACTCGACGCAAAATCTTTGTAAATCTGGGCCTGGATCTACAACATCTGCTCAGAAAGTGTGATCTGGTGTACTGCAGAGGGCAGCACAATCATGCATACCGTTTAATCTGTTGATGAACGAACTGGCACAGATCCTTTCTCAATGTGGAGCACCCTTTCAATCATATGATAAGAACACCAGAATTCACCTTCAAGTGCAAAATTTCCATATAGGTGAGAAATGCATAAAAGACTGTCTTAACTACGTGTAATACTGGACACAAGAACATATTTTGTACCTGAATGGAACAATAACTGAGATACCTGAAATTTGCGGAACTGACCAGAAGTCCATCCCATTTGAATGCCACCCACAGATCCTGGAAATACCCCCATTTGCTCCTATGAAGATAAGAAATAGAATTCTCAATCAATGCAGTGGTTAAGGATGTGAATCCATAGTTTTTCTTACTCCAGAAAATAGCACCTTTGCATGAATGAAACATGTGGAACTGACAACATCTTCTGTTGTGGTGTGCCTGCAATACTGCTATTTGTACATAGTGGGATCTCCAACAAAATGACAAAAAGCATGCATTGCTTGCAGAATCAGGCAGAAAGACTGTGCACCTTTCCCTGAAAACATGACGCATAAAATTAGCACTAAATGTACCGGTGGATTCACAAGTGTCTGTACTAAACACAAAGCATACTACAGGAATAGCCTTGGGAACATGAAAACTCTTGCCCTCACCCACTACAACTGTTCCAGGAACCTCTGTTCGTCTTCATCTCAGCAGATTTCTCAGAAAACTTTAAAAGACTAAAATGTGGAGGTAGATTAATTAAAGTGCAGGGCCAAAAGCTATAAAATATGTTGAACTGAACCGTGATGACAGACAGTGGCGGCTCCTCCACAATGGCGGAGGAGCATTGTCTCACTGCCTGGCGCAGTGCCAGCAAACGAAAAATAAAACAATGCTCTAGTCTTGTTTTATTTTTCATTTGCCGGCTCAGAGCCAGCTTGTGCATGGAGGGGCGGGCATGGGAGGGGAGCGGAGGAGTGCTTGTGCACTCCCCAAGTACACCTATGTGTTTGGCCAACCGTCTCAGACTGACCAAAACACATATGAGCACTTAGGTTTCCCCAGCTCGGCTACATTCAGCAGCCGGGCTGGAGAAACCCCACATACTCCATGACCTGACCAGAGCGTCCTCCCTGCCTGCTCAGGCCAATCTCCACGCTGCTCTGCAGCCTGTGGACTGGATGGGAGTCTGTCACTGGGGCAGCTGGGACCAGGAAGAGGCCAGCAGGAGCGACGCAACATAGGAAGCAGCCGGCGGCGTCAGGTACGTTTCTTTTTATTATTATAATTAACATGTCCCCCCGCATGCTTCCCAATGTGTTCCCCCCATCCACCCCACCACCCTTCGTCAGTGGCAGCCGCCACTGATGACAGAATGCAACTACCAGCAATTCAGAAAAAGCCTAGATAATATGCTATGCAGTCTGGCATTTGAGTATAATATAGAGTTGGTGGTAATGAGTAAGGATTACTGGAAAGGGGTCCCGTGCCATATCTAGTTTCATCTACCCCATACCACTGAAATATAATTAATTCTGTACAGCTTTCGTAGGTAACAATGAGGCAATAGGCGGCGATATACAAAATATTTAAATAGATAAATAAATAAGTTTATGGAGTTCTACGTGCATTGTGCAGGACTAAAATCTCTCTCTGGAAATCATACACGCCAGAAGACTAAAATCAGGTATAGGGTATTTTTTATCAAATGATCTTTGTCGCCTTATCTTAGGAATAGTTCTCCCATTACTAGGGCCACCTATGCCTCAAACAATCAATGCTACCTTTGTGGGGACACCCATGTGGGGACTTGTTTATGGTGTTTAGACAGAATATCCGAAACAGAAGTACCTTGCAACAAAATATTGTGTCAAAAATATTGAGGACAACAATATCTTGAAGGCATGTTCCTATAGGTATGCAAAGCTTTACTATATATAACTCAACATATAGGTAACTTGACGATATATATCTCTTCATGGCATGTAGATTTGAAGTTAAGAACAGTAAATCTATACTTACCTATTTGCAGCTACTTTCTCGATATTGTGGTCCTCAATATTTTTGACTCATTATTTCCCCATCATATTTTTGTTTCTGATATTCTGTCAGTGATCCCTTGTTCATCACTTTCGTAGGTACCACAGTTCAGCTTCACATATATCTCCAATACATTTCGGTCATCACCTAATGTTCTGTGGACAGTGGTAGCTTTAGAACTGATGCACAGTATACTGTTGTGGCTAAAATGTTATTAAGGTAGCAGGTCAAGTAGCAGCATGACTGTCACAGTTACAATCAGTAAAATGCAAGAGTGTTGCATAGTGCATAGAGCTCAAAATCATCACTATAAGGCACCAAAGTCTCGCACAAGTCTAACAGCACAGCATCAGTCTGTATTAACACAGTATCAGTGTGTATTAACAAACATAGGGGCATATTCTCAAGAACGTGCGATAATCATCGCCAAAATAGGTTAACGCAAGTTTTCATATCGCCGTCTATCGCGGGAAAATAACTCTGTGTTAACGTGCCATTCACAACACGGCGGTAACATGCGATAGTACCCTCATAACGCGGCAAATGTCCGCGAGAACACTACCGGGACGGCGATAAAAATCTCAACCCGAACGTGAAAAAAGTTGCGATGTGCCCAACCGCGATAAAAAGCGATAAGCAGCGACAGGCCTGCAAGTCAGGCTGCAAAAAGCACAATGAAAGCGGCAACACAAAACACAAACAACTGCGAAGCACCATGGAGGTAGCCGGAGCAAGCACAGAGGACAACCAGAACCCCACAAGCCCCACGGAGGAACCGCCTGGGACCTCGGGGTCAGGGAAGGGCAAGGAGAAGAAGAAGAGGAAGACGCGGTTCAGTCCGCAGGAAAACATGATCCTGATCATGGAGGTGATAGAACACCATCAACAACTGTACGTCACCTCCACTGTGTCATTGGCAACAAAAAATACAATATGGCAGTCGATCCTGGACAAGGCAAATGCAGTCGGCGTGCTGAGGAGGACAATGGACGAGGTCTAGAGGCGCTGGAATGATGTGAAGCGCAAGACCAAGCAGAAACTCGCAGACAACCAGAAGGCAGCAATGCAGACTGGAGGTTGGAGTCCAGCGCCACAGGAGGAGCTGGATCAGATGGAGGAAATGGTGACCACAGTCATCAGTGTGGAGACGGTGGCAGGAGTTGGGGGACCGGACACTGCTCAACATGACCTGACACAACAGCAACAGGGTGAGTAACCACTAGGGACTGGGGGGACGGGGGGAGATGGGCACAATGGCACACATGCACAATTAAGTAGAGCACATCTGCGGACAAACCATGGCCAAGAGTCACAACTCCAACCAAGAGCCCAATTTACCCAAGTCTGCAACATCACAGCACTGCATAAGCACAGAAGTGAAAGCCACAGTGCCTGAAAGGGATAAGGGCCAGCCAAATCAGAGCTGAAGGGGCAACTCACCTACAATGCTGCACACACACATACGATCCAGAGCACCGCAACATTTACAACAATGTTGAACAAACAGCAACACCAGCACAACAGAACAGAGGACACAACTGCTGCCGCTTGTGTGTGGAAAATGGCCATTCGCATGTGGCATAGCAGGAAACTGTGAGATGATAATGTACTAGTACAACCCCACATCCCTGATGGTGTAGTAATGCATGTATGGCCGTGACCCAGATAGGCAGTGCGACACACATTGTCATACAAATCAACAGTCATCACAGTTGAATACAAGTGAAGGTGCGTAGACTTTATTAGCATATGCGTGTCAGTACGGCCAAGATAAGTGCCACAACATGCAGACCAATGCAGCAGTATGTCAGAACGTGGAACGTTGCCAAGCACAGCTGTCCACTCTGGGGGAGTATATGTATGTGAAGTCAGTGCACACCTATTAAGCAAAAGATATTTTAGAACTAAAGAACTACCACAGGATTGCGTGCTACCCAGTTTGAGGCAGCCAGCCTCTGATTGTAAATGACTAGTCTGGTGAATGATCACCAGTATACTGGATGCACAGCTTGGATATGTGAGACAATGCTTAAACAATCATAAACGACCAACAATAAACAAAATCTTTCAATTTCTTACACTCAGATTTTAATGTTAATCCACAAAATCCTCAAAGCGATCTTTTGTTAATTGCAGCACCACATGCTGTCAAATTAAATACTCAACAGAATTCACAGCAATTTTTGAAAGAAATCAAAAATCAAAAACATGATACAGCTCATTGTTGATATCATTGCAAATTACAACTCAATTACCCAGCCCAGCCCAATGCATTTCGGGATTGATTCCATCCCTTCTTCAGGGGCCATTACTATGAACTGAGGTATCAAAACCACACTAATCTTGTGGTTTAAAAACGAGAACCGATGAGTGGGAAGATGTATTCCATGTATAACCTTCCCGGATACTGAAGTGGAATCACCTCGTCTCGATACTCCAGCAATATCCCCACCTTAGAATCGAAAACTGAAACCTGGAGAAACTCCACAGAACTATCGCGTCTATCCTACTGGAGCTGAAGGGGCAACTCACCTACAATGCTGCACACACACATACGATCCAGAGCACCGCAACATTTACAACAATGTTGAACAAACAGCAACACCAGCACAACAGAACAGAGGACACAACTGCTGCCGCTTGTGTGTGGAAAATGGCCATTCGCATGTGGCATAGCAGGAAACTGTGAGATGATAATGTACTAGTACAACCCCACATCCCTGATGGTGTAGTAATGCATGTATGGCCGTGACCCAGATAGGCAGTGCGACACACATTGTCATACAAATCAACAGTCATCACAGTTGAATACAAGTGAAGGTGCGTAGACTTTATTAGCATATGCGTGTCAGTACGGCCAAGATAAGTGCCACAACATGCAGACCAATGCAGCAGTATGTCAGAACGTGGAACGTTGCCAAGCACAGCTGTCCACTCTGGGGGAGTGCCACACCATTCACAGGTGTGTGTTTACCCACGTTGTTGTCCGCTCATGTATTCAGAGTCCAGGCGAATGCAGCCATGTCCACTGTCGTCGTGGGAGATGTGACCAAAACCCCAAGTTCCAACAAGGTGTCGGGACATGTGCAATGTGTTCCAAACTGTTGTGTCCTCAGGTACATAGTTACACGTCCATGAAAGCTAGTGCAGCTTCGTAGGCAATCATTTCCAACATGAGGTTGTTGTCGACTTCATCGAACAGGATGGCAAGGCTAACCATTAGCAGGCTGGGACAGATGTGCTGCGTCCACCCCCTGTCACCAATTAGCACTACAGCCCAATAGGGGAGCGGCTCAATTTGGTCACTGCACACGAGGAGTTCTGCAATCTCCCAGGTCCAGTTGCCAGCATGTAAGCCAAGTATCCAGGCATCCCATAGACGGGTGTCACGGTGACACTCATGGTCGTGGGCCAACAGGGGGCGCACACACATGTCGAAATCCAGTTCGGCTACCGTCCTGTTGGATAGGCAGACATCCATGGACCACTCGAATATGCACGAGCGGCAATGCAACACAGGCTGCACGCAGGTGACGTTGGCAAGGCGGAAGCTTAGCCGGTAACTGATCCGCAGCACTACCAATGGCAGTGCCCCCAGTAAATGCAGCATACTGTACAGTACAGTTCCACGTGACAGGGGTTGTGCATGTGTCCGGGATGTTCTGCCATTGCGTTAGTGGCCCTGGTTGAAGCGGCACTGTTCTGACCTGCGCCAGTTCTGTGGATGAAATGCCACAGCTCGGATCAATGAGTTGTTGAAGTGTGCAACGGTTGTACGCCTGGGAGGGATGGTGTGGGAGTAAGTGTGAAGGCCATTCCATGCAAGATAACTTCGAGCAAGGACTTCTGTGTGTGGGGTGTGTATACGTTGGTCTCTCGTCGGGCTGTGCGTAGTGTGGGAGTCTTCATCAGCTGCTATAGTATCTGGCAGGGGGTGCCGGGCACATGCAATTCCGAGGTCGGAGGTGCAGATGTGCTTCCGCCTGATAGTTCAGACAAAGGAGCTTTCATCCCTAATGTTAGTTTCCCATCTGCTTGCATTCAGGAAACGTGAAGTGGCTTGTTGGGGGTGGGGTGGGATGTGTGCAACTTTGGAATTCATGTTCGACATGTCTTGAATGTGGCAAATGAGCGGCATCACTGTGTGTTACGTTGCCTCACAGCTGCTCCTCCCTCCCCCCGAGCCTATTTACTTGTGTGCGCTGTGCGGTTGCATCACTTGCACTCCTACGGCACACCATAGTCATGCCTGTCTGCGCATGTCCACAAGCCTGACAACGACACTGTGATGTTGGCCGTTGAAGGTGGGTGGCCACATGAGTGTAGGCCTGTGGGAAGGATAGGGCGGACACAGATGTAGAGTTCATGCCTGGCTGAAATCGCGCTGCGATTAAGGCTAGGCATTTGGCTCATGCTGCGGCAATACAGATACACAAAACACTTGGCATGTATGACCCAAGACCCCGAGCGGTCTTGCGCTCCTTCATTTCCCCGTTCGTGCGAGCCCGCCCTCCAGGTGCATGCTACATTGCAACATTGTCGATTGCGGACTGGGTGGCGCTGACACAACAACAGTGACACACTCATTACTTACTTCCTTGTCCAGGCCAGAACTGAACCACGCCTAGAGCCCCGGGCAAATCCTTCACACCCCTATGCTGGCTTGGTGTACGCCGGCCCAGCCCACTCTGCTTATGCTTACAGGGGGGGATGACAAAGCTACGTGTCCAAGGTCGTACCGACTGCCTGAGGTGACATGGTTGCGTCCGCTGTCCACAACACAATGCAATGTGGTAGGGCCCTGGCCCATCATGCATACATAATGACCACACGGACACACTTAGATAGTGGAACTGGCTACGGGCACGTGCGCCCGGCCCCTTTTTATTACCAGGGTCACATGTCCAGTGACGCCTGTGCTGGATGGGTGTGGGGTGAGTGTAAGCCAGCCCTCAGGAAGTGGTTGGTGCTGGCAACAACTAGAATAGTGATCATCGGATCACACACACAGATTCAATCATAAAGGGTCCATGACTTGTGGTGCACTGAGTTAGTGGCTCCGGATGCACGGCGGCCGGTATGGGCCTACCGCCACGTGGCGATGACTTGAGCTGCACTGAGATAGGGCCACCAGAGCTGAGCATGCTCATGTGAAGAAATTGTTAATGAGTTGGTGCCTTTGGGATATTCCTGCTGCAGCTGCAGTGGGATGTGGCACACCTGCCTCATCTTCATCATCATCATCCCAGGTCTTCCCTACTACCTGAGGTGACATTGTTGCGTCCGCTGTCCACAGCACAAAACTCAATGATGAAGGGTCCATGAGTTGTGGTGCACTGAGTTAGTGGCACCTGAAGAGCTGAGCAGGGTATCAAGCTGATTATGGCAACCAAGACAGGTGTGAGCAACTTAGATAGGCTGGCTGTGAGACTCCTCCGACGCTGGCAGTTGTTGGTTGGAGGTGGTCCTGGCGGTGGTGGCGGGTGTGCAGCCAGCGATGATGGCGTGTCCTTGCAGGTCAGGATTGGATTTGATTTGCGAGCCCTGCTGACCGCAGTGTAGGCCAGAGGCAGCGGTCAGAAAGGGCACACAGCCACATGACGATGACTTGAGCTGCACAGAGTTAGTGGCACCTGGAGCGCTTGGTGGGTGCGGGGCCTGCGCTGATGCGTCATCCGGGCGGGCCGCCCTGGAAGCAATGTCTGTTGCCTACTGGACTCTGCCATAAATGAATCAAGCCTCAATTTGATTTGCTAGCCCTGCTGATCACAGTGTAGGCTGGAGGCAGCGGTCAGAAAGGGCACACAGACACGTGGCGTCAACTTGTGTTGCACAGGGTCAGTGGCACCTGGAGCGCTCAGCAGGTGCACAGCCAACGACGGTGCGTCGTCCGGGCGGGCCACACTGGGAGCAATGTTTTTCGCCCTCTGAATTCTGCCTCAATATTGCCATGTGGCGTCGACTTGTGTTGCACAGGGTCAGTGGCACCTGGAGCGCTCAGCAGGTGCACAGCCAATGACAGTGCGTCGTCCGGGCGGGCCGCACTGGGGGTAATGTCTGTTGACTAGTGGTTTCCTCCATTAACAGAAATGTGGCACGATTTGAATTGTGGGACCTGCTGACCGCAGTGTAGACTAAGGCAGTATCCGGCACACACATGACTCCGTGTTGCTGTGCCGCTGGATGGGCTGGGGGCCTGTGTCGCGGAGTCTGGAGGTCACAGCGGCAGACTCGTGGCAGAGTGAGGTGCGCCGCCCTGGCAGACCCGTTGCCCATCACAGAAGAGAACCACGCCCAGAGCCCCGGCCTTTTTATCAGCACTCCTACACTGGAGTGGCGTACGACAGCCCAGCCCACTGCGCTTTCGCTTACATGGGGGACAGCACAGCTACATGTCCAAGGTCTTCCCCACTGCCTGAGGTAACATGTTTGCGTCCACTGTCCACATTACTACATACCCCAGCAGTATATGTCCTCATGGACATGTCTGTGCTCTGCATTCTGTGGTCAGTCCAGCACATCACCTCCACACTTGGCATTGTGTACATTCTTCTTCATGGGTGAGTTGCCTCCTTCACACATACTTGGTTCCCACCTCTCCCCACATTCTGCACTTGTGTGGCTGAGGGGCCATGCCATTTTTGGAAGGTCCGCTGTCTTGTCCTACGCTGCCTCGGTGGTAGTCTGGGGGGGTCCGGAGGGGGGGGTGGTCCTGGGGGGGGGTGGCGGTGGAAGTTGTGGCCCTCTTGGGTCTCCGAGCTGCATGTTCATTGTCTCCATGGCATCTGTGGGTCTTCAGATGTGGCTCTGGGCTGGGCTCCCTTTCATACTGCAGGTAGTCGTCCTGCTTAGCACCAGCAGAAGGTAGGTGTTAAATCCCTGCAGCTAACGCACCTTATTGCCTGTTCTTGGTTTGCATCGCAGATCTGGCTGCTCGTTGAGAATCTCGCATAGTGGTGTTTTCATGTGTTTTTGCACGGGAACGCCTACTCTGCATATCATTAGCGTTAGTTGTCGCACTCATCCGTGGCGATGTTTTTTGCGGTTGCTATCGCAGGAAAACTGGCAATGTTGGCAGTTTGCACCAGGTTGTGAATGGGGCGATGAATCTATCACCACTTTTGCAGCGCTAAAGTGCTGATAAATCGGCGATGACTGGGAGATTCATAGCCTATTTTTCTGGCAGGTAATTCTGGCCAGAAAATGTGCATGAGGTTTGAGCTGCAGCAGTAGTCAAACTTAATTCTCTATTGTTTGTATTTTTTATAGGGGGGAGCAGAGGGGAGCATAGCCTTTCCTTTCCCTCTCCTACTATCCAAGCCCCTTCCTCACCCTCACCCCAGCCACAGATCCCTGAATTAATTTACCACCTGTGAAATAAATGTGGGTGGGAGATGTATGTACTAAAACCCCACGAAATAGGAAATCCATGTAAAATTGGTTCCACGTGGTAATTCCCCAATTCATTGTCAGGTGCATCACTTCCCTAAAGGGTACTTCTCTAACATCCCCTGTAAACACCGGTAGTACCACCACTATACCTAAAACTGATACAACAGGAAATCAGCCATGCTGACATATTTTCTAGCATGGCTATTGTAATGTATTTTCTGATAAATATGTAAAGGGGTAATCTAGTAAATTCTGTCACAGTACATCTCCAAACCCCAGCAGACGTCATCAAAGGAAGTAACATTTTAAAATGCTTATTGTGGTGGTTGATAGAGGCGCAGAAATGGCTATTGAGAACTGTGTCTTTTGTACTTCACCAAATGACACCTTCCAAAAAAGTCAATCCAAATTTTTGCTAGAGTAAATGTAAGTTACTACTGCAAAAACATGTGCGAATTCAGCACGTAAAAAACATAAAACAAATATAACCAATGAAAATGCATTTATTTGGTTATCTTAACATAACAACTGAGGGGGATATTCACAAGAACGTGCGATAAACATCGCCAAAATAGGCTAACCCTATTTTCCATATCGCCGTCTATCGCGGGAAAATAACTCAGTGTCAACGTCGTAGTCCCAACATGGCGGTAACATGCGATAGTTTCCCGAGAACGCCTCAAATGTCCGCGATACAACTACCGCGACGGCGATAAAAAAGGAAACCCGAACGTGAAAAAAGTTGCGATGGGCCCAACTGCGATAAAAATCCAGCGAAAAGCAGCGCCAGGCCCGCAAGTCCCACAAGTAAGGCGGGAGCAATCACCATAAAAGCGGAAAAAAGGAAATACAAATAAAACACAAACAACTGCGAAGCACCATGGAGGTAGCCGGAGCAAGCACAGAGGACAACACGAACCCCACAAGCCCCACGGAGGACCAGCCTGGGATCTCAGGGTCAGGGAAGGGCAAGGAGAAGAAGAAGAGGAAGATGCGGTTCAGTCCGCTGGAAAACAGGAACCTGATTATGGAGGTGACAGAACACCATCAACAACTGTCCGTCACCTTCACTGTGTCATTAGCATCAAAAAATTTAATATGGCAGTCCATCCTGGACAAGGAGAATGCAGTGCTGAGGAGGACAATGAAAGAGGTCAAGAGGTGCTGGGATGTCATGCGCTTCGGAGTACGTCTCCAGACGATCTGCCCAGGCTTACCGGTGGCCTGCCTGGGACGGGGGTGGCCCCATGACTGTGAAGGGCTCCAGTGGCGTTACCGAGGACATGCTGTTGACTACTGGAGGCGGACTTGTGGGGTAGCCCCTCGGGACAATGACTTGTGGTGCACTGAGTCCGGACCACCGGAAGAGCTGAGCGGGTGTGCATCATGCTATAATGCTGGAGGCCTGGTGGCTGGACGGTGACTTGTGGTGCACTGAGTTCGGACCACCGGAAGAGCTGAGCGGGTGTGCATCATGCTATAATGCTGGAGGCCTGGTGGCTGGACGGTGACTTGTGGTGCACTGAGTTTGGACCACCGGAACAGCTGAGCGGATGTGCATCATGCTATAATGCTGGAGGCTTGGTGGCTGGACGGTGACTTGTGGTGCACTGAGTTCGGCCCACCAGAAGAGCTGAGCAGGTGTGCAGCCTGCGATGATGCAGCAGGCCTGGAGGGGCGGACTGGAAATGATGTGTATGTTACTTGCTGTACCGCAGTGTGGTCAGAAGGCAGCAGTAACCAACTCGCAACTCCGTGGTGCGGTGCCGCTGGGTGCGCTGGGGGCCTGTTGCGCAGAAGCCAGCGATAGGCCGAGGAGGCTGCCAAGCTCGCGGAGCCCGGCTTTGGAGATTGCACCGGCACGTGGTGGGCCCTCTTGGAGAGACTCCGGTGGCGGCAGGTGAGCAGTGAGGCCTGGGTGCGCAGGGGCGGGCATTCACCGCTGGATGCAGGTCAGGTCTGGGGATCAGCGGGCTGGGGTGCGGCAGGCGCACAGGATCGCGCAGGCACCACCGGTCTTGACGGCGGCCTCATGGCAGGGTGAGGGACGCCGCCCTGGTAGACACGCCACTGCAGGCGGTGACGAGATGTGCACCGGGTGGTGTGGCACGTAGCCACCTCGTCGCCGATGTGAGTTTGCCCCTTGTAGGTGGTCTGCCACGTGTGTGTAGGCCTATGGTCAGGATATGGCGGACACAGCCACACGCAGTAGTTACCTCGGTGGCCGTCACGGAAGTGAACCACTCCCTGAGTCCCGGCCTATTTAGTCACTCCCCTACGCTGGACTGGCGTGCGCCGGCCCTGCCCACTATGCTTACGCTTACAGGGGGGCCGACATGGCTACTTGTCCAAGGTGTTCCCCACTGCCGGTGATGACATGGTTGCGTCCACTGTCCACGACACTACAGACTCCAGCAGTATGTGTCCACATGGACATGTCTGTGCTCTGCATACTCAAGACTGTCCAGCACATCACCGCCACACTTGGCATTGTGTACATTGTTATTCATAGGTCCATTGCCTCCTTCGCACAATCGTGGTTCCCACCTCGCCCCACATTCTGCATATGTGTGGCAGAGGGGCTATGCCTTAGTGCATGGTTTGTCCACATTTCTGGCCCCTCTTACCACGGTTACTTGTGTTGTCATGTCTGGCAGGTGTGCATGTTGTTTGGTATGTTGGATGTGATTTTGTTACGTGTCCATTCCCACAGTTGTGCGTTGTGTGATTGTGGAATTGAGGTGTGTGGTGTGTTCCGTTGGTACTTACCAACGAGCAGTCCATTTCCATAGGTGCCATCCTGAAAGCGCTGGTTGATGATGGACTGTCGGAAGATGTATGAGTCATGCACACTGCCTGGGTAGCTGGCGACGACATTGGTGAACAGTCCCCGTGGTTCACTATTGCCTGCACATTAATGGAATGCGTGTGCTTCCTGTTGCGGTAATTGTGTGCAGTGTCGGCAGGGGGCACAAGTAGGACATGTGTGCAGTCGATTGCCCCCAACACGTGCGGGAATCCGGCTATGGCGTAGAAGCCTTGCTTGGTCTCCAGCTGTTCCTGTGCAGTGTGGGGGAAGTGAAGGTGCTGGGGTATGAAACTGATGATGGCATCCAGGACAGGTGTGATGGCCTTTGATAGGGCTGGCTGTGAGACTCCTCCGACTCTGGCAGATGTTGGTTGGAAGGTACCAGAGGGCAAGAGGTTCAGCACAGCCAGCAGCTTTGTCTGCGGAGGGATGTTGGTTGTCCGCTGTGTTGGTACCGTCAGCCGGTGGGCAATGTGGGTCATGATGTGGAGGATGGTTGTCCTTTTGAGCATGTAGTGGGCAATGACATCCTCTGGCGTTAAGTCTGTGAGGCTGATGCGTTTTCAGAAGGTCCGCTGTCTTGTTCTGCGCTGCCTGGGTGGTGGTCCGGGGGGGGTGGTCCTGGAGGTAGGGGTGGTCCTGGGGGTGGTGGCGGTGGGTGTTGTGGCCCTCTTGGGTCTCCAAGCTGCATGATTAGTAGCTCCATGGCATCTGTTGGTCTTCAGATGTGGCTCTGGCCTGGGCTCCCTCTGTACTGCAGGTTTTCGTCCTACTTAAGACCAGTTATGAGCAGGTGTTAAGTCCCTGCTGCTAACGCGCCTTATCACCTGTTTTTGTCCGGCATCGCAGATCTGGCTGGTCGTTGAGAATATCGCAAAGTGGTGTTTTCGTGTGTTTTTGCACGGGAACGCCTACTCTGCATATCATTAGCGTTAGTTGTCGCTATCATCCGTGGCGATGTGTTTTGCGGCAGCTATCGCGGGAAAACTGGCGATGTCGGCAGTTTGCACCAGCTTGTGAATGGGGCGATAAGTCTATCGCCACTTTTGCGGCGCTAAAGTGCCGATAAATCAGTGATGGCTCCTTGAGAATATGCCCCTGAGAGTGAATCTTAACGCTGAGCAGAAGCCAAGCCATGTACAATATAACCAAAAATATGCAATATCAGCCAAGATTCTAACAGCTACATTTCGAACTTAGTCAAAGTGATAATAAAATCAGGTAGTTTGTTACTGAGGAGATGACACCAAGTCCTAGAAATGCTGATTATGTTAAGATCTTAGCTCTATAAGAATGGAGATGGACATACAAGTTAGATTTGGAAATCCGTAACCTGGCAGAGCATGTAGAAAGAGACATCTGGTCCTTTTTAGGGAGCTCCATTTGATATGGTTTCTACACTATTGTACCATATGAGATATTAATTGAACCATACTACTCTAAATAAGGCCGGTACACTTCCTATTTAAGATCTTGAACATAAACTCGTTAACATTATCTCTTTTTGGGTATATGTTCTCTCTGTAGAGTTTGGTAAATGTACACATAAACTGAGATAATTAGTCCAGTTTTTGCGTTACCCTATTGGCTGTGCATCTTGCACATCATTACAAAATGTGTTTCTGTTAATTAACAAAGATTTAGTGCCCACTGTTTTAGCCGGGACTAAATATATATATTTTTACAGTGTTTGATTTACCTTTTCAAAGTATAGTATATGAAAATGGCATTTTGTCTCTGATAAACATCTCAATATAGAGGTTACAACTTCTGATGCACCGATACTGTACACAGAACAAACCCCAACAGAACTTAACCCCACTCTCCCCAGGAGAAGCATTTATTGAAGCCCATCGTGTAAAATGTCAGTAAAGTGAGAAACATCCTGGTCTCCATGCTCACTAAGAGAACAATGGCAACTTATTGACTTCTCATCAGCCACATAAGTGGCTACTTGAACTCATGATTCCTTACATAAAATGCCCCAGATCGCTCAACTCGGGGGCCATGTAAATTCCATTAGCCGTTTGAGCATACAGTTCAGCTTCTGCCTTCATATCCCATTAAATTTCAAGTGCTTCCCCTTAATATTGCTAAGCAGTTGCTTGATTGCTCGAATGTGCCTGAGTCTGTAATGCTGGTTTCTTTTTTTCCAAAGAAATGCAACAGGCAACTTACCTAATCAATTACCAATCCAATGTCCTTTAGAACCAGGAAGTCTAACCCCCAGCAACAGCACCCCAGGGTCCAATCGCGGGGTCTAGCCTAATACTTCTTCTAATGCCGCTTACACCTCTCTCCAAAAAGGAGCCAAGATGGGACAGACAATATATGGAGCAGTTACTACATCGCCACATCCTTTCCAGAAGTCGTTGATTAACATTTGGAAACACATGATGTACTTTTGAGGGCATATAATACTAGTGAAGAAGAGCTTACAGGGTACTTCATAGTTACATACACATACTGAGCTCTTAGGTACATCCCTCCTATTTTTTCCACATCCATTAGGCATGATTTCTCTATTCATGTATTCTTCCCAGTGGGTCACGAGGAAACAGCTGGGAATGGGCTTCAATGCCATTAATAAAATTTATAATTTAGATAGCACTTTGAATTCTCCAGTTGAGGAAAAGAGTTCCTCAAAGAGGGTTTCATCCCTTATAGCTGATTCTTTCACGGTGGGGCGCATCAGCCTGTGTCTCACTTGCTCATAGCACAAATGTTCTGTCTTAGCTACTTAGAAGTCAATTTTACATTGTATAAAAGGTCTGATATCAATCTACAACTACCTGTTCTTGTCAAGCACTGGATGAGGAGAAGGTCTGTTCAATTTACTTCTTGATTGCCCCAGGAAAGGGTGGCTCCTTCCAGTACACATGGAGTCACCATACACAGAATAACACACATTATAAGTGTTAGATGTTTCCTTAATAGGAGCTCAGGTAGGGTGACAATACACAAAGGTAAAAAGTCTCCTTGAAAATCTGATAGGGCTTGATTTATGGTGGATATTCATGTTGCAGCAGATAAGCCAGGCACCAAACTCCCTCTGGAAGAGAAAAGAGCCTGTACAAAAAGTCCACAAGAACAAGCCAAATGGATTATATATATTATTAAAACAGGAAATGACATCACAAGAAAGACTCATGCTTAATCTTTGATTAGGAACCTCCAATAGAGTTCTCTGGACAATCCACCATCTTGAGAAGGGTAGGCTTGACCATGCCTCTTCCCTCAGAATCATGGTTTCAGCTAAATACATGAAAAAGACCAAGTTTGACATGCTTTCTTGTTGCTAGATTCTGCAGTTCCACTGCCTTCAACGCCGATTAATGCCTCCAGATGATCATGGAGCACCTCGCCCTATAACTTAGATCACAAAAACACCAGCATGGTTCAGGCCCTGAGGACACCCAGCTATGTGCTGAGAGGGGTGTTCAGCAACATGCCATGTGAGTGCATTGTATAGTGTTTTCTAGCATGCTGTTATGTGAAGTTTTGTTTGCACTTTTGTGCTGTGTTATTGTGGTGAGGTGTATTGTGTGATTTTGTCCTGTGTTTTTACTGTGTTGCTGTGGTTTGATAGGGTGACAATGGCGGTGTGCGAAGACACAAGTCATGTGAAGGCAGTTGTCAAGAAGCAGGTCTGCTTGAGGAGTCTCTCCCACAGACACCTGGAATGATGCAAAGAGCATCGAGCATGATGTGTTCTGCGGGAAACCATGCTTTTAAATAATAATAAGTCACCCCTAAGTACACATTTTTGGTCACAAAGTTGGGTGCCTGATATTTACAAATGGAACATGTGAGAAATTAAAGTTGGCCCGTTCCTCAAGTGACATCTTGGATCCTGAAAAGTGTCAAAGTACACATTAGAAACTTTAATCTATAACGTCTGACAGGAAACAGCTAGAATTGTCATTCAAAGCCTATCTTTCAAATGTAAATGTATTAAAGATCCAATTCATTGGTAGAGTTAGATTTCTAACAAATATTTATGAAAAGTAGCTTTAAGAAAGTTACCTTTTCCCAACCTGAAGCTCCTAGAGGCATATTTGCATTAGTCTCACAGCAGCTTGACCCTACTGAGGTGTTCCGATGCGGCCGCAGCAGGTACGGGAAGCGGGTCTCAGACTTTGACGAAAGTGTGACTATAGGTCGGGCCCCCCACGGAACTCATGGGGCACATTCCTGAAATTTTCATAGAAATGAGCCATTAGAAAAAACATCCTCTTCCACATATCGCACCTTAGTGTGTGCGCCACATAGCTGGTCCTAAATATATTATTTTTAGGCCATCTTTTAAACTCACACACATAGGTCCTGATGAAAGACAGTTTAACACTGAGACCTGGCTGAAACATGTTGACCACACCGGATATCGGAGTCATTAATTATCTCCACTGATATCCACTTCTCAGTTTTTAATCACTGCCAAGGGCCCAACATTAAAATAGTCTTTTGAATTCTGGGACCCATTGGACAGTTTTTTAACTCACACACAACTCACCTTCACTGCACACTCACAGCACAAAACCTGCTCCGCTGTAACCAAGCGTCGAAGCACACCCAAGGTACACTCAGTACCTTGGGTGGGACCCGATGATAAAGCATGCCACCAACTAGGTTGGTGGGTGAGGGTCTTCATAAAAAACAAATGTTTTTTCCTTAAAAAAAACACACACTAGGAGCTTCTACCCTGTAGCTAGTTCCGTGTGTAAAACATTCCCAGAACAATAGCTTATGCCTGGTGACTGGATGGACTGGATGTGGGGCATGTGATGCCTATCAGCTCAGCAAGGGCAGCTGGGGAGGGTTCAGAAACTTAATTAACTAGGAAAGGGCACATGTGAGACCTGTTTAGTATAAGGAAAGACATGGGAAGGGGAAACACTTTGATACCCAGATATAAGATAGTCACCTTGACTCTGTCGCCATGGGAGGGAGAGCTGTCCCCAGACCCATTTTGGTGTAGCTCAGTAGAAGCAGACTGCTCATTTGCCTAAACACGCTCCCTCCAAAGGCAGAAGGCATATGCCATCTTGGATTTCCCTTATAATTGTGCAGTGTGGGATAGTTTGCAGTACGGCAAACAGGATCTTCTGCAAAAATGGTGTGAGTTGCCCCAGGGAACCTTTTCCTCATCACTTAGGGAGTGCATAGGACTAATATGGAATCCCCACACAATGGCTAGTGAAACCTACAAAGCTGGCATTGCACCCACTGCTTCTCTCAAAACTTTTTGTACCTCTGGAAGATCAGAAGAGGACTGGACCTGCTGTCTGTGACATGTGTGGCGACCTGCTCCTATGAGTTCCCTGGGATTGACAAGTGGAATTCAAGGGTCAGTTGGCTGACCTGCTTTGTGGCTATAGGTATACAACAAGTTGTGAGGGTCCTTTTACCTGAAGTGACCAGTTGGCCAGTAACAACTGGATCTGGACGTAACCCAGAGGAGCTGCTCCAGAAACTCTGAAAAATTGAGACTTATAACATTTTTGCTCTTCCAAGACCTCCGAAACATCAGCAGGACATCACAGCGAAGGTGCACTATTTTGATGCTACTTCATTGCATACAACTTCAAGTTTTCCCCGCTGGAAGATTTTGAGGTCCATAAAAAAGTCTAAGTTAGAAGGTAAAATCTTTGACAGAGACAAACCCTCTTGGGGTATCAGACCTGCTCTCCATCATGGCCAGCCTAAAATTGTGCCTAAGTTCTGGTCCACCGCATCCATTGACTGTCATTGGCACTTAGTGCTTTCCGGCACTATTTTCACTTAAATCTTTAAAAATCTATATCCCTGTTTCCTCTTATTAGATTTTTGTTATTTTGATGCCATTTTTTATTATAATGTACTCTATTTTTTAAATTCAGTTTAGGATTTTCATTGTGTCATGTTTTAACTTTATTACAGGTTTAACACTGCATAAATACTTTACACATTGCCCTAAGCCTCAATTTGTCTGCTCTGGGCCATAGCGTATGAAATTGGGTTACTGGTTGAGGGGGGTAAAACTCTACTCAAGCAGTAACCACAATTCTTGTCAGGGTGAAACACATGCAAACCCCAAATTAGCCTGTGCTTAACCCTTCGGTAGCTTGGCCCAAAAGCAATCATGCTTAATTTAGATGCAATGTAAAGTAAAGTATTTATGCAGCCCACATACAGTAATAATATGAAAACAGAACACAAGAAAAATCCCACATCAATTTAGAAAAATAGAGTAACATTTAATTAATTATTTGAGACCGAAATAACTAAAAATCCAATTAACAGAACTGGAGATATGCAATTTTAAAGATTTAAATGAAAAGAATGCCCAAAAGCGCAATGCACCAACTGTGGTTATCTGATCATGCCAGACTGGGACAGAGTCACAATTTCAGGTTGACTGCATTGGAGCGTGGGCCGGATAATGGACTAAGATAGGCCTGTTAAAAAAGTACCTTAAATCCTGGTGGGGCATTGTAAGATCCCTCGTTGAGGATGCTTCGTCCAACGGCAGGTCAGATGAGCTGTGGGCAACGATATGAGGCCTGGCATAGAGGATGCATTGGTCAGTGGCGGTTATGATAAAACTGTTGATGAGGCTTGCAATGCGAGGTCTTGAGTTGTAGCGAGGATGCCGTTGACGGAGGGTTGTGATGCAAAGTCAAGCGTTGGGGATGCATCGCACAACGGTGGTTCTGAGGAGCTGACGTACGAAGCCCTGCATCAGGGAAGCATCATGCAGCAGTGGTTCCCATGTGAAGCTGCAAGGAAATGTGTGATGCTGCGTCGGTTCTGCCCAAGAGTTCACAGCTGAGCTGGTAGATCACCTTCTGCCCCACTTCCAAAGGTCCGGGACTGGGGTGGCACCATTTGAGGGGCAAGACTCACAGGAAGTAGAGTCCAGGTGCTGCGTGCAATGTGGGAGGAGCCTTTTCTGTCCTGAGGCTTTGATCAGGAGGCTAGCCAACTAGCCCTTGGAGTCACCCAGGTGATGCTGGGTTCCACTTGCAGGTCCGGTCTTTTTCACTCAGACAGCAGGGCAGCAGAGTAGCAGTCCTTCTTGTAGCAGAGCAGCACAGCAGTCCTTTTGAGTCTTCCACCGGTCAAGTGGTGTTCAGAAGAGCTAGGTCTGAGGGTCCAATATTTATACTTGGTGCCAGCTTTGAAGTAGGAAAAGGTTCTGGAGATTTCTAACCCAAGAGGTATTTGGAATTTCCTGCTTCCCTGCACTGGCTCCAGCTTTTCTGGGGGCACAAAGACTAGTGCCAAGCCCTTGTGAGTGAGCTAAGGCAGAGCCTTTGTGATGTTTAAGTGTAGTAGGTAAGAGCTCATCCCTATATCAAGTCAGAGACGGCCCATCCTGCCAACACCTATTTCCCCTTTGTCTCACCATCTGGAAGAAATACACAGAGAACAACTGCCAGCTATACCTAGTCATGTGAGCCAGGATACAGGCTGCAGGCATGAAATGGTAAGGACAAGAAAATTACAACTTTCTAAAAGTTACATTTTCAGAATTGTGACTTAAAATATGACTTTACCATTAAAGAAGGCTTTAAATTGCAATTCTTTAGACATTGAAATTGACATTCCTATCTGCTCCCAAGTGAAAGTTAGCACTTATTAAATGTAATAAGGTAACCCTATGTTATCCTATGGGAGAAGTAGGACTTGCAGTTGTGAAAAACACATTTGAGAGTTTTTCAATACCAGGACATGTGAAAAGTTTAAAGTGCATGTCTAACTTTTTAAATACACTGCCTTGCATAGCCTTTTGGGCTATTTAAGGCCTAACCTAGGGGGGCCATTACATGTATTAAAAGAAATGATTAGGCCTTGCAGGAGGTTTATATTGCCAGGCAGAAATGCTTGTTAAAAAAATGCACACATAGGCTGCAATGGCAGTCCTTAGACATATTTTAAAAGGCTACTTAAGTGGGCGACACAATTACTGCTGCTGGCCCACTAGTAGCATTCAATTTACAGGCCCTGGGTACATGTAGTACCACTTTACTAGGGGCTTATAAGTAAATGAAATGTGTCAATTGGGTGTAAGCCAATGTTACCATGTTTTAAGAAGTGAGCATACAGACTTTAGCACTGGTTAGCAGTGGCAAAGTCCACAGAGTCCGAATGCCAACAAAAATGAGATCAGCAAAAAAATGGATGAATAAGGCAAAATGTTTGTGGGAAGACCCCCACCCCTAAACCTGACAGGTCTAACACATAGTTACAAGGGAGTTGAGCTCAGGTTAATGTAGTGATTTTTGGGGTTCACCCTAACAAGAAGTGTTATTATTCCCTGAGGTGTGTGACTGCCCACCCCAAATAATAATCCACTTTCTTACAACTGGTCTCAACCTTATATCACACCCTGGGGTATTTTTACAAGAGGATAATGCCACCAGAACATCACTTTTAGCAATGTTCTGGTGGCGCAATGCCCTTCTCCATATTAACAAAGTGGAGTTAAGCTACTTTTTTTTAAATAACTCTGCCTTGTAAATACGGCTCCTTTACACACATCACTTAGCGTGAAAGGGGCGTGCAATGGGTGTTGCTGTGGATGTTCATTGCTTTTTGACACTGCCCCAGATTTACAAGGATGTGTAAATCTGAGGCAGCGCAAAAACTAATGCCATGCAAGAGCAGGTGTTAGAATGGCGAAACAAGGAGAAATGCTTTTATTTCTCCTCGTTTTTGCAAAACGCGGTGAATGATTGTTTATGTGCAGGAAGGTGCCTTCCTACACATAAACAATCATTAAATAATGACAATTTGCATTCTGCAGCACACATAGAAGTAACAAATCGCCACTGTGGATTCTTTATGTACAGGAAGGGACACCTTCCTGCACATAAACAACCATTCCCGTCAACGCAGGCACCCTTGAACTGTGGTGTCAGGCTGCCTGCATTGGCGCTAGACAACTAATTTTAGCGCCAGCCCAGGGAAAACACAGGGGTGCGTCATATTTTTGTAAATACGGCGCATCCCTGCATTTTGGAAATGTCGGATCGTGGCGCTGCTGAATTTGGCGCAGCTCAGCGCTCTGACATTTTGTTGTAAATATGCCCCCTAAGCCTGTCTTTGATTGTGCTGGGCTCTTGTTCCTCCAATTTTGCCCATCTATTCTTAGGTCTTCATTGTGCTCTTAAACCCCATTCTAGTTAATAATAGCACCTCTCCTGTAGCAAATCCGCCTTTTTTGTATGGTCAACGTGGATTTTTACCTCTTTGATTAACCCAATTTTTGTTGGCTGTAGAGCTCTGTGCACTTTACCCCTGCTAATCAGTGGTAAAATTCCTGTGCTCCCCGTTTTAACACAGTTAAATTGGCATAAATCTAAATGGCATTTTTAACTTACTTACAAGTCTCTAGTATATGGTCCAAGGTGTAAATTAAATGGCACTGCTGGACTGCAGCACATAATGTGCCAACCACTACAGTGGCAATTTAAACTTGTCTTCAAGCCTACCATATAAGTGTGGGCAGAATTTGAATTATGCCATAATAATCAGAGTAATTTTGGTAATTCCATGTTATCCTTTGACGTAGAATTACCAGTAATAAAGCAATTACACCTCCTCACAAAATTGACTGTAATTTTGGGAAAAAAACCCTACCTGTGAGAGCACATTTAGGGGCCGATTCCGATCTCGGTCGGAGGCGCACCTAACACCATTCGGTCGGGAAAAAAGCCATGCGAATGCCTGTTTCCCGACCGATCCGCACATTATTCCGAACGAGCAAGTACGATGTGCACAACAGCATAGATTCCGACCCAGTCGTACTCACCCAATCCAGGTCCTGTTCCCCGACCGAGCCGGATCCGTAAACGCAGAATCGAGTCGCACGGAAGCCAAAATGCAGCCCCGTCCGGCCGGACAAGTACGATGCGCTTCCCGTACGCGCTGAACCCGTCGCTACGCACGGCACGTCAAAGCATCCGGGAGAGGCGCACATAAGCTCCGATTCACGCCACAACACGATCCACGGCTACGAGACGAACACGCCAGCGACGAGGACGAGGCGAAGCAAAGAAAAAGACGAATGAGACGAACCAACCATGAATCCCATCGTGCCGATCCTACCAATATTCTACATCTACTACCGGAACAGGCACGGACGCGTACGGCGCAGAAGGTAAGTCAGACACCAACCACAAAAACAAACTACACGTACCCGACATATCACACACACACAGAGGGATGCAGAAATTACTTACACCAGCAACAGCAGCACCATAGGGGCGGGATGGCCATCACCAATGCCACATATACACATAGGGGCCCGGATGCCCACCACCACTACCACCTCTACCCAGGGTGTGCCAGATGCCTACCACTACTACCACCCTTACCCAGGGGTGCCAGATGCCTACCACTACTACCACCTCTACCCAGGGGGGCTGGATGCCTGTCACTACTACCACCCTTACCCAGGGGTGCCAGATGCCTACCACTACTACCACCCTTACCCAGGGGGTGCCAGATGCCTGTCACTACTACCACCCTTACCCAGGGGTGCCAGATGCCTACCACTACTACCACCCTTACCCAGGGGGTGCCAGATGCCTACCACTACTACCACCTCTACCCATGGGGGCTGGATGCCTGTCACTACTACCACCCTTACCCAGGGGGTGCCAGATGCCTACCACTACTACCACCTCTACCCAGAGTGTGCCAGATGCCTACCACTACTACCACCCTTACCCAGGGGGTGCCAGATGCCTACCACTACTACCACCTCTACCCATGGGGGGCTGGATGCCTGTCACTACTACCACCCTTACCCAGGAGGTGCCAGATACCTACCACTACTACCACCCTTACCCAGGGGGTGCCAGATTCCTACCACTACTACCACCTCCACCCAGGGGGTGCCAGATGCCTACCACTACTACCACCCCTACCCTTGGGGGGCTGGATGCCTGTCACTACTACCACCCCTACCCAGGGGGTGCCAGATGCCTACCACTACTACCACCCCTACCCAGGGGGTGCCAGATGCCTACCACTACTACCACCTCTACCCAGGGTGTGCCAGATGCCTACCACTACTACCACCCTTACCCAGGGGGTGACAGATGCCTACCACTACTACCACCTCTACCCAGGGGGTGCCAGATGCCTACCACTACTACCACCTCTACCCAGAGTGTGCCAGATGCCTACCACTACTACCACCCTTACCCAGGGGTGCCAGATGCCTACCACTACTACCACCTCTACCCATGGGGGCTGGATGCCTGTCACTACTACCACCCTTACCCAGGGGTGCCAGATGCCTACCACTACTACCACCTCCACCCAGGGGTGCCAGATGCCTACCACTACTACCACCCCTACCCATGGGGGCTGGATGCTGTCACTACTACCACCCCTACCCAGGGGGTGCCAGATGCCTACCACTACTACCACCCCTACCCAGGGGGTGCCAGATGCCTACCACTACTACCACCTCTACCCAGGGTGTGCCAGATGCCTACCACTACTACCACCTCTACCCAGGGGGTGCCAGATGCCTACCACAACTACCACCCCTACCCAGGGGGTGCCAGATGCCTACCACTACTACCACCTCTGCCCGTGGGGGGCTGGATGCCTGTCACTACTACCACCTCTACCCATGGGGGGCTGGATGCCTGTCACTACTACCACCCCTACCCAGGGGGTGCCAGATGCCTACCACTACTACCACCCCTACCCTTGGGGGGCTGGATGCCTGTCACTACTACCACCCCTACCCAGGGGGTGCCAGATGCCTACCACTACTACCACCCCTACCCAGGGGGTGCCAGATGCCTACCACTACTACCACCTCTACCCAGGGTGTGCCAGATGCCTACCACTACTACCACCCTTACCCAGGGGGTGACAGATGCCTACCACTACTACCACCTCTACCCAGGGGGTGCCAGATGCCTACCACTACTACCACCTCTACCCAGAGTGTGCCAGATGCCTACCACTACTACCACCCTTACCCAGGGGGTGCCAGATGCCTACCACTACTACCACCTCTACCCATGGGGGGCTGGATGCCTGTCACTACTACCACCCTTACCCAGGGGGTGCCAGATGCCTACCACTACTACCACCTCCACCCAGGGGGTGCCAGATGCCTACCACTACTACCACCCCTACCCATGGGGGCTGGATGCTGTCACTACTACCACCCCTACCCAGGGGGTGCCAGATGCCTACCACTACTACCACCCCTACCCAGGGGTGCCAGATGCCTACCACTACTACCACCTCTACCCAGGGTGTGCCAGATGCCTACCACTACTACCACCTCTACCCAGGGGGTGCCAGATGCCTACCACAACTACCACCCCTACCCAGGGGTGCCAGATGCCTACCACTACTACCACCTCTGCCCGTGGGGGCTGGATGCCTGTCACTACTACCACCTCTACCCATGGGGGCTGGATGCCTGTCACTACTACCACCCCTACCCAGGGGGTGCCAGATGCCTACCACTACTACCACCCTTACCCAGGGGGTGCCAGATGCCTACCACTACTACCACCTCTACCCAGGGGGTGCCATATGCCTACCACTACTACCACCCCTACCCAGGGGGTGCCAGATGCCTTCCACTACTACCACCTCTACCCATGGGGGGCTGGATGCCTGTCACAACTACCACCTCTACCCATGGGGGGGCTGGATGCCTGTCACTACTACCACCTCTACCCATGGGGGGCTGGATGCCTACCACTACTACCACCCCTACCCAGGGGGTGCCAGATGCCTACCACTACTACCACCTCTACCCAGGGTGTGCCAGATGCCTACCACTACTACCACCCTTGCCCAGGGGGTGCCAGATGCCTACCACTACTACCACCTCTACCCAGGGTGTGCCAGATGCCTACCACTACTACCACCCTTACCCAGGGGTGCCAGATGCCTACCACTACTACCACCTCTACCCATGGGGGACTGGATGCCTGTCACTACTACCACCCTTACCCAGGGGGTGCCAGATGCCTACCACTACTACCACCCTTACCCAGGGGGTGCCAGATGCCTACCACTACTACCACCTCCACCCAGGGGTGCCAGATGCCTACCACTACTACCACCCCTACCCATGGGGGCTGGATGCCTGTCACTACTACCACCCCTACCCAGGGGGTGCCAGATGCCTACCACTACTACCACCCCTACCCAGGGGGTGCCAGATGCCTACCACTACTACCACCTCTACCCAGGGGGTGCCAGATGCCTACCACTACTACCACCTCTACCCAGGGTGTGCCAGATGCCTACCACTACTACCACCCTTACCCAGGGGGTGCCAGATGCCTACCACTACTACCACCTCTACCCAGGGGGTGCCAGATGCCTACCACTACTACCACCCCTACCCAGGGGGTGCCAGATGCCTACCACTACTACCACCTCTACCCATGGGGGGCTGGATGCCTGTCACTACTACCACCACCTCTACCCATGGGGGGCAGGATGCCTGTCACTACTACCACCTCTACCCATGGGGGCTGGATGCCTGTCACTACTACCACCCCTACCCAGGGGTGCCAGATGCCTACCACTACTACCACCTCTACCCATGGGGGATGGATGCCTATCACTACTACCACCCTTACCCAGGGGGTGCCAGATGCCTACCACTACTACCACCTCTACCCAGGGTGTGCCAGATGCCTACCACTACTACCACCCTTGCCCAGGGGGTGCCAGATGCCTACCACTACTACCACCTCTACCCAGGGTGTGCCAGATGCCTACCACTACTACCACCCTTACCCAGAGGGTGCCAGATGCCTACCACTACTACCACCTCTACCCATGGGGGACTGGAATGCTGTCACTACTACCACCCTTACCCAGAGGGTGCCAGATGCCTACCACTACTACCACCTCTACCCAGGGGTGCCAGATGCCTACCACTACTACCACCCCTACCCAGGGGTGCCAGATGCCTACCACTACTACCACCTCTACCCAGGGGTGCCAGATGCCTACCACTACTACCACCTCTACCCAGGGTGTGCCAGATGCCTACCACTACTACCACCCTTACCCAGGGGGTGCCAGATGCCTACCACTACTACCACCTCTACCCAGGGGGTGCCAGATGCCTACCACTACTACCACCCCTACCCAGGGGGTGCCAGATGCCTACCACTACTACCACCTCTACCCATGGGGGGCTGGATGCCTGTCACTACTACCACCACCTCTACCCATGGGGGGCAGGATGCCTGTCACTACTACCACCTCTACCCATGGGGGGCTGGATGCCTGTCACTACTACCACCCCTACCCAGGGGGTGCCAGATGCCTACCACTACTACCACCTCTACCCATGGGGGATGGATGCCTGTCACTACTACCACCCTTACCCAGGGGGTGCCAGATGCCTACCACTACTACCACCCTTACCCAGGGGGTGCCAGATGCCTACCACTACTACCACCTCCACCCAGGGGTGCCAGATGCCTACCACTACTACCACCCCTACCCATGGGGGGCTGGATGCCTGTCACTACTACCACCCCTACCCAGGGGTGCCAGATGCCTACCACTACTACCACCCCTACCCATGGGGGCTGGATGCCTACCACCAACAACACCCCCACTCACAGGATGGCTAATACATGACACAACAAGCACACACCAACATAAAGAATGCAACATAAAGACATCCCCCCAACACCATGACAAGCGTGTGTAGACTGTGTCAAATGCCTACAACACTGAACATGACTTTGAACATACAATGTGACCCCCTATCACATGTGCCACACATAAACGTGTGTGACCCCCACAATGCAAGCAAGCCATGACCATTGTGGCAATGGGGTCCAAAACCCCATCATCACAGTGACCAAAATGTAATTGTGGGGTCCATAGCTGAAGCACATCTTGAACATTGTGGCAATGGGGTCCAAACCCCCATTATCACAGTGACCAAAATGTAAGTGTGGGGTCCATAGCTGAAGCACATCTTGAACATTGTGGCAATGGGGTCCAAACCCCCATCATCACAGTGACCAAAATGTAAGTGTTGACAAAGAAAAAGCTGCAACTGCCAAACTGCATGGATGATTCCTGGTCACAGAACAACAAACACATCAGTGACAAAGTAGTGCTTGTGTCCCATAGCAACATAGATTGGGGGAGGCAAACAGTGCAGTGCAAATAAGACATACCTTTGGCCATGTGCAGACAAACATCACCCATGGGGGCTGACACTGTCAACATTCATCAATGACACAATGACAGAAGTGACCATCAGAATGCAGACCCACATATTTGCACCAATGGGCACACAAATGCAGATACCCTGTGGAGACTGTAGATGTGAGGTGAACAGATACCATACCATGGCAGCAATGGGACACACAAACAATGATCATTGTGCTGACTGATGACCTAGGAGTCCCAGGGACAGGAGGGGAAACCCACCAAACAACATACAGCCAATGGCACACTAAAGATATGCCAATGCAGTGGTGCAGATGCACAAACACAAACAGGCAGACCCACACTGCACATCAAACACAACAGGTGAGGGGGTGCCAGTGTCCCCAGGCAACCACACAACACATGAGGAGGCCTGAATACCAATTACACAGATGTGCATACAGTGCCACACAAAGGTAACTCATGGATCCAAATCCCCTATGTGGGCAATCAGGCATTGTCAGATGAGAGGGAGCACAAATCACACATGTCACACAAGCATGTAGGAACAGCAACTGACACAGCAAGACACAGAGACACCACAGCACTACCCCCAGGGCCCCCACAATGTGGTGATCCTGGGCTGCATTACAATCCCACTGTGATGACAAAGCTAGATGTCGTTCACACTGTGAACCACAGTCATGTGTCCTGAGCAACAAACTACCATCACACCTACACAAGCACAAATCAATCAGCGCGGCCAGTAAGCCAAGGCCAACATGGAGGCAGGGGTCTAGCCGGGCAACAACTCTCATCTGCACACACTCAACACCACACACCTCGACCTCCAACAATGTGCAGCAGTGAAGCTCACATGCACTGGTGACATTGCACATGCACCCATGACAATCCCAGGGGGGTGGTGGGAACCAAGGTGCAGAAACACATCACACATGGCCACTCAACAAGACTCCTGAATGTCTGACACACTGCACACTACGCTGTACATGGACATGACGGCAATACCACACCAACCAATGGGATCCCAGCCACAGTCACACACCAATGAAGAAGCCAAGGTCACCCACAAAGAACACACATAGACAACTACCAACATTGCAGCCCTGACCCTGAGGAGTGCCAGCAGTCACACACACAACGTGTCACAACCAATGAAAGCTAACACAAACCAGAAATCACATGACAGGTGTAAACAACAAGTGCCAAGGGGAAACCTGACTGTGACCCATCTGCGTCTGCCCACAAACTCAGCCCTGACAGCAAACACACCTATGGGTGACACCCTGATGACCAGTAATGTGCCATGCACCCACATCACAGAGAACCCAGGGAGAAGACTTTGGGGGAACATAGGTCAACTCAGCAAGCATCACAAACAGGAACATCACTAGGGATCCCAGCATGCACAGTAAAATGGAAGTGAACACACAGACATGCTCATACAACACACACCTTGGGCGCAGGCAATGTCACAGGAGTACACACTGCCATGATGGGACTCCACTCCTGTGTGAGGAAAGCTGTGCCATATGTCGCCTCAGTAGGGCTCCATCATGTCAGCAGAACACTTGGTCACACAGTCAACAATTAGCACCAAATGAAGGCTCCCGTCACATCAGCCTGGTCATGGGAGTGTCAACGAAATCATCAGCACAGATCCAACACACATGTATAGCAAGTTGCACTGACAACACAGATGAGTCCTTCCCCATTGATGCCCAAACCTGCATGTCCAGTGGAGATGGCCACACGGTCAGGGAAGTAGACTAATTGAACAATGGCAAGCACAACAGATGTGCAGGGGTGGAAGCCACAGATGTGACATTGCTAATGTAAGTAGGAAATCCCATTGCCAAATATTGAAAACATGACACCCTCAGATGTTGCTAAGGATGACATGGATACACCACAGGATAGGACACATTCCCCCTGGACCACATGGGTTCCTGCACAGTAACACTTCATTTTCATGAGACCAAATATCACCATCACTGCAGCAAGGGCATGGTTAGCATCATCAACATCATGTACATCAGAAGCAAAAGCACTAGAGAACAGAAAGTTGCTTTATTCAGCATATGTGGGTTCAAAAGTTGAAGTCATGTAAAAAATAAACAAAGGCCAATGGCCAGTCCATCATGAAAGTCAAAACAGGGTGACAGTGGCAGATGTCACCCTACGCATGCCTGCACTGATAAAAACCAGGGACAATCCCCTCGGAGGGGCATACGGGGGGCAGGCCAGACACCGCAGGGACAGGATCAGGGCTCACCAGAAGGAGGCAGGGAAGGAGTGGTGGGTGCTGGAGAGCCACTGACAACTGCAGTGGAGGTGTCTGACATGGTGTGTGCCGGCACAACTGGGGGGCATGACTCAGATGGTGTGGGTGCCGGCACGACTGCAGTGGACCGTGCAGATGGAGTGGACAGGTTCCCCACTGCAGTGCCCAAGTCAGACAGGGTGGTAGTGGACTCCACTGCAGTGCCTACCTCCAGGGGAGGAGAATGGGGATCAGGTAAGGTGGGCAGGACAGAGGGGGAGGACACCTTCACCACACCAGTGGCACAGACAAGCGCAGCGGGGGGTGTGGGGCCGGAAGAGCAAGTGGCAGGGGAGAAGGCCTGATCCTTTTGGGGATGGTGTATCTGTGGGTGGGGGAACCTGGGGCAGGGTGTGGTGGGGGCACCTGTGGAGTGGGGGCCTGAGGGATGGAGGAAGGAGACTTGGTGCCTGAGCTGCAGGGCGGCGGCGGGGTCTTGCTCTTCCGGGTCCGGGGGGGACTTGCGGATGGGGCGTCAGTCGGTCTGCGCCTGGGGGAGGGTGTCCGGGGGCGAGGGGCACTCCGCTCCGTGTGGGTGGGCTTCCTCTTCCCCCTGAATGCTGTATCAGCTGGATCGGAGGGGAAGAGGCCGAGGTCACTGAGGAAGAGCCGCTGTGTCTTTGGGGTTGCAGGTGAGACAAGGGAGGGGGCTTTGGAGGGAGAGGCAACTGAGGACTGCGCAGTGCTCGTGGATGCATATGTGTGTGCCTGGGCCCCATCCCCTGTGAGTGTGGTTTCAGTCCCCTGACTGTGCGTGCATGTGCATCTTGTTTGTGGCGTGTGTGTCTGTGCTGGTGTGTGCCTGTGCCGGTGTGTGTGCTTGGGACAGGTAAGGTGCTGGGGAGTGTGGATGGGGCAGAGGCAGGAGGGGTGAGGGACTGTCGGAGGAGGGACACTGCTGCCGTCAGGGAGGAGTCCATGGACCTATTGCCCCTCTGTAGGGCAGACATGCCCGATGAGATGCCCTCCATGAACGACACCAGCTGAGTCAACAGAGTGGTGTGTGCATGGAGGACACTCAGCATCGCTGTCTGCCCTACATGGAGCTGGCGAAGGAGGTACACAGACTCCTCACTCAGGGCAGCAGGGGACACAGGGGCAGGGGGTGCGGTGCCTGGCCCGAAGGAGACACGCTCCCGAACATGGGAGCCTCCACGGACCTCGGGAATGGGAGCCGATGGGAGGGCGGTGGTGGTGGTGGCGGGGACAGCAACACTAGCTGGGGTGTGGTGGCTGCTGACACCCGCCTCCATAAGGGAGTCATCCTCCGAGCTGCTGTGGTCCTCAGCTGAGGTGGATGGTGCTGAGGACTCCTCGGTGTGGCTCCCCTTGCCCTCTGTGCCACTGGGTCCCTCCGACCACTCCTCGGCTGCTGACCCAGTCTGGCTCTGCGGCTCCTCCTGGTCTGTGGAGCTGTCCCCTCCTGTGGCCGTGGATGTATCTGCAAACAATAGGGAAACAGACAGACATCAGTCACCTGCACCGAATGCACACACCACAGTAAGTACAGCACATTACAGAGCAAGCCCTGGCATCCTCAGTTGAACATTGCTAAAAGTGCCCAAACAGAACAGGAGAAGCCAATTGTCAGTCTGATGGTCAACCATGGCACTCACATCCCACCTGGCCTTGCACCCATCTGTCTGGTGTCTGTTGGATGGCAATACCCCAGTGTGGACACATGCACCACCTACACAGTAGTTGGACAGTGCAGAGAACACGGTGAAGCATGTGAACATGCACACATCACAACTCTTGCCACTGAGTCAGTACAGGTGTCCGGATGAAAGGGATGCCCAGAGTCAAATAGGAAATGCATGTGATGCATACCAGCGACAGACACCATGATGCACCCATGTCCTGATAGCCATTGCCACAATGGTGTGCATGTAGCACATGTCACTCCCCTGCAGGATCACTCATAGGAAGTCACATGCCATGGCACAGGCATGCCTGCTAAGTCATACATCACTGTCTCCAGTCACATGGGCAGGGCAGCCAGACAACAACACTCTGCACTGTGTCACAATAGTAGGTCATGGGGAATGCAAGTCCTGGAGCTGAACAAGTGCACATGTACATCCCCCACACACCACATCATCTGAACCCTTATCTGTCCAGGTCATACCGATTGGACATATGGGAGACCTGTAACACAACCCTCTGAACCTGAGCACCTCACAATCTGCTGTGAATGGGAAACAGCTGCCTGAACTTCACATTTGCATACCCCAGTCTGCACGGTCAGGTGATCAAACACCTATGTGTCACACAAGTATCGTCTCCTATGGTCACATCTCCGGTGGCATGCTGAGCCCCAACCGAGAAACACCCCAGCAGTCCTGACAACGAAGCCACAGCACACTGACACAGAGGCAGACACCTGAGGGGACATATCACTGAGCACAACGTGTCAGCTGATACACGGGAGTGGGAGTACAGAGTGTATTGTATGGCCTGGAGTAGGCATGACTGTCCTGCCCCACATGAATGAGGGATGAGCCCTGGACAGTAGGCAGCTGGCTAAGTATGTGTGACACACATAATATACACACTCCTGGGGCCCAAACATTGTTCCCACCCATAGCATGGGTGTGTGCCAGATACCCCAGGCACATGTGGTGGATCAGCTCAGCAATTGGACCACATATCAAAGTAACACGCAGATTACATGTCAGAACACAGGCATTGTTTAAGCAATGGACCCACCCATGATGCCCACCACAGAGTTAGGGAAACAGATGCTGTCCCCCACCTTGAGTCAAGCAAACTGCAAGGACACAGTACCCAAGTGATACAATTCCCTGACTGTAAGGGCCACACCTGGGTATCAGATGAGGAGTGGGCAGTGCACAATAGAGGGACATGGGTCCTGGACCACATGACTGATGTACTGTGGAAGTTTAACCAGGCCAGAGGAGGGCACATAGCATGGCAGACAAAGTTCACAATGCAGTCATGGACTCACCCCCTCCTTGCTGCTCTCTGGCCTTCAGCTGCCCATCCAGATCAGGGAAGACCACCGCCAGGATCCTGAGCATGTGGGGGGTCAGGGTCCGGTGTCCGCCCCTCCTGCGAGGAGGCGACAGCTTCAGCTGGACCCGTGCGATCCTCCGGGTCCAGCCCCGAAGGTCCTGCCACCTCTTCTGGCAGTTGTGGATCCGGCGCTTGTAGACCCCCACGGATCTCACTGCCCGGACGATGGTCAGCCATATCTGCTGCTTCTGGTGGGCATCAACCTGTGAGGATGACAAAGTGAGAATGCCATTACTACACATGCAACATATCCATGCATCACACAGTTGGATATACATGTCTCAATCACAGGGGCACATGATGTACACAGGCAGTGCAACGATGGCCATGGACAGTATGCCAGCAGTTACTACATGGTATCATTGCCTGGGAAGTAAAACCTTGTTTAAATGCACTGTCACTGCACTATACCTGTTCAGTGCATGTAACTACACACTATGGGGGGTGACAACTACTCAGTGAGCCTGCTAGCCAGTGGCGTGCAGACTGTTAGCCTTGCTAGTCAGACAACATGCACATTTAGAAAGGCAGTGGACAGAACACTCACCTGCTCCCCTGCTTTCCCATACAGCTTGCTGTACTGTGGAAGGAGGCTGTCCAGCAGGGCCTGGTTCTCCTCAGTGCTGAAGGCTGGGGCTCTCTCCACAGTATGTGCCATTGCAGGGTCCAGAGGGTACAGATACAGCAGCAGTGGTGGTGGCAGATGTCGTCCTGGAGCATGTAGTGCAGGCAAGTGAGCTCTCAGGGGAACAGCCAGCATTATATGTGTGCTGCAGAGGCAGATACTGTCCCATGTGTCCAAAGTGATAGGTCCAAGTCGTTTGCATCTTCTGAATCTGGCCAATCCATGGAATTGCACCACTTACACACGCCCACAGCATCCTTCAAAAGTTCAACTTCATGACACCTATGAATTTGCAACATTGTTGTGGGTGACCAACTGAATTTACAGCATCAGACTCGTTCAAAATTTGAAAACGCGTCCGTTGCCAGGCCAGGCCATAGCCAATGGGTGCGCACCGATCGGTCCATTGCTGTTCAACGCGTACCCAGGATACAACGCGTACCCGCACACATTGAATGCAATGGGCCGGCCGGGCACACCGATCAGTCCATTGCTGTTCAACGCGTACCCAGGATATAACGCGTACCCGCACACATTGAATGCAATGGGCCGGCCGGGCACACCGATCGGTCCATTGCTGTTCAACGCGTACCCAGGATACAACGCGTACCCACACACATTGAATGCAATGGGCCGGCCGGGCACACCGATCGGTCCATTGCTGTTCAAGGCGTACCCAGGATACAATGCGTACCCACACACATTGAATGCAATGGGCCGGCCGGGCACACCGATCGGTCCATTGCTGTTCAACGCGTACCCAGGATACAACGCGTACCCGCACACATTGAATGCAATGGCCAATGTGTGCGCACCGATCGGTCCATTGCTGTCCAACGCGTATTGCGAATACAACGCGTACCAGCACACATTGAATGCAATGGCCAATGTGTGCGCACTGATCGGTCCATTGCTGTCCAACGCGTACCCAGGATACAACGCGTACCCGCACACATTGAATGCAATGGCCAATGTGTGCACACCGATCGGTCCATTGCTGTCCAACGTGTATTGCGAATACAACGCGTACCAGCACACATTGAATGCAAAGGCCAATGTGTGCTCACCGATCGGTCCATTGCTATCCAATGCGTATTGCGAATACAACGCGTACCAGCACACATTGAATGCAATGGCCAATGTGTGCGCACCGATCGGTCCATTGCTGTCCAACGCGTACCCAGGATACAACGCGTACCCGCACACATTGAATGCAATGGCCAATGTGTGCGCACCGATCAGTCCATTGCTGTCCAACGCGTACCCAGGATACAACGCGTACCCGCACACATTGAATGCAATGGCCAATGTGTGCGCACCGATCGGTCCATTGCTGTCCAACGCGTACCCAGGATACAACTCGTACCCGCACACATTGAATGCAATGGCCAATGTGTGCGCACCGATCGGTCCATTGCTGTCCAACGCGTCCCTGTACAAGTCACTGGCATATGTCACCATGCCTGTCACAGGTGAACATATGCCAGCCACATATACTTCCCAGGGAGTGAGGGGCACACCTACAACACCACAGCCTGTCCAAACTGTATCCTAAGGCATGTAAGGCTGCATTACCTATTCCGTGTATGGGGGTGAACATGTTGTTCTGTGGGTGTCACTTGGGGGCAGCCACTCCCAGGCTGTGCACGTGTTCATGGGGACAGAATCCTTGGTGTTTCGTGTACATGACCACTGTGATGTGCAACTGTTCATATCTGAGCATGTGGCATGGTCACATTTCACGGTGGTGTATGTGTATGTCATGTCACATACCCCCTGAGTCCCATGTGGGACGGTATGTTTATCCCAGGGTGACCCATTGGCACAATAGTGATGGTCCTCCACAGTCTGTGTGCATGTTGTGTTTACAATGTCTCTGATTTCATGTGCACAATGGGAGACAGTCTCCACATCCACGTTGTTTGTGCATGGACTTTGATGTTGTGCGTGTGTGTGTCACAGACGTCCATGTCTGTCCTGCTGAGGCAACAGGGACCACTACCTGTGGGGGTCATGGTTGTTTTGCTGTGGTGTATTCATGATACACCATGTCATGCCAGTGTCCATGTGGCAATACAGGGTCCCTGGGAATCTACCTGTCGTTGAGCTGTGATGCCTGGGGCACATCTGTCCTCACATGTCACTGTGGGGTGTGTTTGGAACGTGGCAGCAGGAGATGGGAACTGTGACACGGCCTCATGATATCCCATGGCACAAGCTGGGACTTATTGATGCCACTTGTTGAACTGTGATGTTAGATGTTGGCCATGTATGTGCCATACATGTCCTTACGGAACTGCACACATCATGTACTTGTGCCTCATAATGATGTATCATGTGATATTGAGTGTGTTCAATGCCACATATGTGGGGTGACTGGCAATCTTTCTTTCTTCACCTATGCACTGCAGGGCACCAGCTGTCCATAGACCATTCCCTGACCTTGCAACCATGGTGGAACGGGACTGCATCAGACGGTACCGCTTCACCAGGCCGCTGATTGAGGTTTTGACGGTGCGGTTGGCCCCACATTTGCAAGCTGGCCGGACATACCCTACAGCGCTGACCCCCAAGGTGAAGGTGATGGCAGCCCTACACTTCTTTGCCACCGGTACCTTTCAACACACTGTGGCGACTGCTGGTGGGATGTCACAGACCATGTTCAGCCGTGTGCTCTGCGATGTTTTGGAGGCTATGTTGATATACCTGAACCAGTACATCTATTTCCCTAGACTCCAACAACTCACTGACGTGAAGAGTGACTTCTATGCCCTGGGGAGGATGCCGCATGTCATTGGCTCCATTGATGGGACACATGTGGCTTTGGTACCACCACAGGCCCAAGAGCAGGCATACAGGAACCGCAAACACTACCACTCGGTCAATGCACTGGTGGTCTGTCTTGCAGATATGAGCATCTCACACGTGTGTGCCCGTTTCCCCGGTTCTGCACACGATGCCTACATGATGAGGAGTAGTCGCATCCCGAGGATGATGTCACAGATGCGGAACCAGCGTGCCTGGCTTGTTGGTGTGTACTGACTTTGTACCATTGAGTGTGTTCTGCAATGTAGTGTTCCACCCTCTTTTTCAACTCAGCTAATGTGCAATTGTCTGTATGTAGGTGACTCCGGATACCCCAACATGCCGTGGTTGCTGACGCCCTTCAGGAACCCTGTGACACCAGCCCAGATGCGCTACAATGAGGCACATGGTCGGACAAGGAGAGTGATTGAGCGGACATTTGGTCTCCTGAAGAGCCGCTTCCGCTGCCTGGACAAGACAGGAGGGGCCCTCCCATATGCCCCAGCAAAGGTGTGCAAGATTGTCATCGTCTGCTGCATGCTACACAACCTGGCAGTGTGGAAGGAGTTGCCTCTCATCCTGGATGACAATGACCAACATCCACCACCTGTGGAGGATCCTGGCCTGGACCACAATGCCAGTGATGATGATGATGATGGTGATGGTGATGTCCGCACACAGCTCATCACCAACTTCTTCAGCTGAATGTAAGTATCCAGAGATGTCATGTCAATGATGTGAGTTTGCATGATATGTGTTGGTGGTGCTCTGGTGCTGTTTGAGTGTGTCCATGGGCTACATGACTGTATGCGTGTAGCGATGTGTCCTTACAGGTAGTCTGTACTCCCCAACAGTGTTGACATGCTAACTTGGTTCTGGGTGGGTATTTTGTGACATGTATTGGGCATGAGTGTTGCAGTTCTGTCCTGTTCTTCAGTGCTTTTGACTGTGTGTCATTTCTGTCCTTCACAGGGTACTTTCAGAGTCGTTTGGTCAACTGTGATCCCCGACACCGTGATTCGACTTCCAGGGTGGTAGCTGTCGTGTCCCTACAGGTGATGTGCGCCACACCCATGGACTTCCTTCCTTCTACACTTGTTGACTGTGTGCCCGCTGCCAGGTGGGATTACCTTGCATCTGTAGTGGTTACAACATGTTGCAAATGTGTAATAAACCTGTGCTTCACTTTGTGATGTGCGTTGTCTGTGGTCACACATTTGACTGACATTTGCTTACTGCACCAGTGGGCTAGTTGACAAAGACTGTGAATAGGTGTTGTGTCTGTGCATTGCACCGTATTTCCTGGCAACATCAGTGTAGGCAATGAGTCAGATGGCCTAGGTGTGTATTTGTTGTGTAGCCCTGGTCGTGTGTCTCCCTCATATGTGTCACGTTGCCATGACTCACATGCCTGTGTTGTACTTGCTGTAGCAGTTAGCATGCACAGTGTAATTTCGCTGGTCATCATCTCCATGACAGAAACCACGTTGGAATCACGACAGAGGCAGGTATGGTGTATTAGTGTGTTTATTGTCATACATGTGTGTGAATAGTGCACAGGATGGTGAGTGCTGTACATTTTGATTGCAATCCAAAGTTCCTAGATGAATTGGAAGTCCTGGTAGCAGAAATGTCCTGTATAAAGTCCACAGTCATCTGAGACATTGGTCCAACTTGTACTCCCCATGTCATGTGGGGGAGTTGTGTTGCAGTCAACAGGGTGAACAGATTGCGCACAAAGGTGATTATCCAGAACAGGTTTTGGCTTCCTGGGGGTTGCACATGGCCATCGGCCTCTCAGTTGCCCCTCCTCGGACGACCCCTCTTCTTTGGGGGGGGACCCTCAAGTGCAGGCTGCTGCGGTGCAGGGGACTCTCCGCCAGAGTCATCCTCCCTCCCTGTGGCAGTTGCAGTTGTTTCAGCACCAGATGTTGTGGGCACACAGGGAGGTGTTGACTGGTTGCTGCTCATCTGGCGGACGCATTGTAATATGTCCCTATGCACCGCCGTCATCTCTTGCAGTGTGTCCCACTTGGACTCCACGCGGGACATGTGTGAGTCCAAGCGGGCATGATGGGCAGCCTGCTGATGTTTAATGTCCCTGAGGAGCCCCACTACCTGGCTGAGCTCTCCGGTGCTGGACTGGTACGCATCGGCTATGCGTACCAGTTGTGGGTCATCATGCAGTCCAGACCCCTCTGCGATCAGCGACCTATATCTCCCACCCCTCCCACCACCCCTGGCGACACGTGCAGTACCTGAGGTGGCACGCACAGGTGACCCTGGGCCCCCTTGGGGGTTGTTGGTGGTGTTGGTGTCCATGGCCCCATGTTGGTCCAGGGTCCCTGTGCTGGTGGTGGTGATGCTCCTTGGTCTGTCCATGTCGGCAGGGGTGGTATGTGTGTTGACAGTCGTTAGAGGGGTGGGTGCAGGGGGTGCAGCTGGTGGTCCTGCTGGTGCTGCATGATGACTTGCTCCAGAGGTGCCAGGTAGGTCTTCTTCATCCGAGGAGGGCAGAGGCTGTTCCACACCAGTGAGCTCCGTATCCTCTTGAGCCTGGGACGGGGACTCCTCAGCGTCTGCTGCTGTGTCCCCATCATCACCTGTTTTTGGGAGACACACACAATGTATGTTATGTTTCTGCAGGCATCAATGGTTGACACACCTGACAGTTGTGACTGTGCCTCTGGATGCGGGCCTGTACATTGCATTGTCCTAAGTTGTCACAGTCAGAGGTTGATATTGGTGTAGCACATTGTCCTGCATTATTTGGGCATTTCTATGTGAATGTTGGGGTGTGTACATGGTCTGCATTGGTTGTATTTGGTTGACATCCGGCCCTCCTTCCCACCCAGCCAGATATTCCACCATGGAACGTGCTTCCATTGCAGGGAGTGCAAGTTGTCTTTCAGGATGTCAGTCAGTGGTGTCCTGCTGTTGGTTGGTGCACAGTTGCCAGCAGGGCCTTGTGCTCCCCACAGCAGTACCCAGTGTCAGCCATCTTGTGAGTTCTTTTCCACTCCCTGTGATGTGCGCATGGTTCAGGGTGGTGTTGATGGGACAGTTGTGGGGGTGACCAATATCTGTGACTACCACTCCCATCATGCTATTGCCTCCACCCCACTTCCCAGCATGCCCATACTTCCTTCCTTTTGAGTGGACTTCACTGTGTGTGAGTGTTACAGCAATGGCAAGATGGCTGACAGTGGTATCCTGTTGTTTGTTGGTGCCCAGTTCCCAGCAGGGCCTTGTGCTCCCCACAACTGAGCACCAGTGTCAGCCATCTTTGCAGTGGCTTTTCACTAACTGTGAGGTGTGCATGCTTGAGTGTGAGCTTGCTGGGCCATGTGGGTAGGGGATGTTGAGCTGTGACTACCACTCCCATCATGCTATTGCCTCCACCCCCTTCCCAGCATGCCCATGCTTCCTTCCTTTGACTCTGCTTCCCTGTGGGGTTGTGTGCCTGTGCTGACAAGATGGCTGACAGTGTTATCCTGGGGTTAGTTTTGCTACAAGTCCCATGTGTGTACCTGTGCTTCACTCAGCATGACCCAGGGTTGTGGTTCTTTGTGGGATATTTGATTGGAGTGTGAGGCAATGCATTCTCCCAGGTGAGTTGTGTGGAGTTTGTGTTAGGGGTGTGTGTGAGAAACGCTGCTGGTAACTATGGTCAGGGCTGTCAGTCCTCCTTCCCACCCAGCCAGATATCCCACCATGGAACGTGCTTCCATTGCAGGGAGTGCAAGTTGTCTTTCAGGATGTCAGTCAGTGGTGTCCTGCTGTTGGTTGGTGCACAGTTGCCAGCAGGGCCTTGTGCTCCCCACAGCAGTACCCAGTGTCAGCCATCTTGTCAGTTGTTTTCCACTCCCTGTGATGTGCGCATGGTTCAGGGTGGTGTTGATGGGACAGTTGTGGGGGTGACCAATATCTGTGACAACCACTCCTATCATGCTATTGCCTCCACCCCACTTCCCAGCATGCCCATACTTACTTGCTTTTGGTTGGACTTCACTGTGTGTGAGTGTGAGAGCAATGGCAAGATGGCTGACAGTGGTGTCCAGCTGTTGGTTGGTGGCCAGTTCCCAGCATGGCCTTGTGCTCCCCACAACAGAGCACCAGTGTCAGACATCTTTGATGGGGCTTTCCACTCTCTGTGAGGTGTGCATGCTTGAGTGTGAGCTTGCTGGGCCATGTGGGTGGGGGATGTTGAGCTGTGACTACCACTCCCATCATGCTATTGCCTCCACCCCCTTCCCAGCATGCCCATGCTTCCTTCCTTTAGACTCTGCTTCCCTGTGGGGTTGTGTGCCTGTGCTGACAAGATGGCTGACAGTGTTATCCTGGGGTTAGTTTTGCTACAAGTCCCATGTGTGTCCCTGTGCTTCACTCAGCATGACCCAGGGTTGTGGTTCTTTGTGGGATATTTGATTGGAGTGTGAGGCAATGCATTCTCCCAGGTGAGTTGTGTGAAGTTTGTGTTAGGGGTGTGTGTGAGAAACGCTGCTGGTAACTATGGTCAGGGCTGTCAGTCCTCCTTCCCACCCAGCCAGATATCCCACCATGGAACGTGCTTCCATTGCAGGGAGTGCAAGTTGTCTTTCAGGATGTCAGTCAGTGGTGTCCTGCTGTTGGTTGGTGCACAGTTGCCAGCAGGGCCTTGTGCTCCCCACAGCAGTACCCAGTGTCAGCCATCTTGTCAGTTGTTTTCCACTCCCTGTGATGTGCGCATGGTTCAGGGTGGTGTTGATGGGACAGTTGTGGGGGTGACCAATATCTGTGACTACCACTCCCATCATGCTATTGCCTCCACCCCACTTCCCAGCATGCCCATACTTACTTGCTTGTGGGTGGACTTCACTGTGTGTGAGTGTGAGAGCAATGGCAAGATGGCTTACAGTGGTGTCCTGCTGTTGGTTGGTGGCCAGTTCCCAGCATGGCCTTGTGCTCCCCACAACAGAGCACCAGTGTCAGACATCTTTGATGGGGCTTTCCACTCTCTGTGAGGTGTGCATGCTTGAGTGTGAGCTTGCTGGGCCATGTGGGTGGGGGATGTTGAGCTGTGACTACCACTCCCATCATGCTATTGCCTCCACCCCCCTTCCCAGCATGCCCATGCTTCCTTCCTTTTGACTCTGCTTCCCTGTGGGGTTGTGTGCCTGTGCTGACAAGATGGCTGACAGTGTTATCCTGGGGTTAGTTTTGCTACAAGTCCCTTGCCAGGTAGGTCGCTCCCCCACCACACAGCTCCGCCTGTGTTGTCCGCCCGCTGCTGCTGCTGGTAAGCTCGCCCCTCTGCTAGTGGCCTCGGTGCCCGTATTTCTTGCTTTCTGTCTCTCCATTTTCCTTCTGTGCCCCTCGCTGCCCCATTGTACTGTGCCCGTATTTCTCTGTTTGCTTTCTCTCCTTTTTTCCTTCTGTGCCCCTCGCTGCCCCATTGTACTGTGCCCGTATTTCTCTGTTTGCTTTCTCTCCTTTTTTCCTTCTGTGCCCCTCGCTGCCCCATTGTTCTGTGCCCGTATTTCTCTGTTTGCTTTCTCTCCTTTTTTCCTTCTGTGCCCCTCGCTGCCCCATTGTACTGTGCCCGTATTTCTCTGTTTGCTTTCTCTCCTTTTTTCCTTCTGTGCCCCTCGCTGCCCCATTGTACTGTGCCCGTATTTCTCTGTTTGCTTTCTCTCCTTTTTCCTTCTGTACCCCTCGCTGCCCCATTGTACTGTGCCCGTATTTCTCTGTTTGCTTTCTCTCCTTTTTTCCTTCTGTACCCCTCGCTGCCCCATTGTAGTGTGCCCGTATTTCTCTGTTTGCTTTCTCTCCTTTTTTCCTTCTGTACCCCTCGCTGCCCCATTGTACTGTGCCCGTATTGCTCTGTTTGCTTTCTCCCCATTTTGCCTTCTGTGCCCCTCGCTGCCCCATTGTACTGTGCCCGTATTTCTCTGTTTGCTTTCTCCCCATTTTTCCTTCTGTGTCCCTCGCTGCCCCATTGTACTGTGCCCGTATTTCTCTGTTTGCTTTCTCTCATTTTTTCCTTCTGTGCCCCTCGCTGCCCCATTGTACTGTGCCCGTATTTCTCTGTTTGCTTTCTCTCCTTTTTTCCTTCTGTACCCGTCGCTGCCCCATTGTACTGTGCCCGTATTTCTCTGTTTGCTTTCTCCCCATTTTTCCTTCTGTGCCCCTCGCTGCCCCATTGTACTGTGCCCTTATTTCTCTGTTTGCTTTCTCTCCTTTTTTCCTTCTGTACCCCTCGCTGCCCCATTGTACTGAGCCCGTATTTCTCTGTTTGCTTTCTCTCCTTTTTTCCTTCTGTGCCCCTCGCTGCCCCATTGTACTGTGCCCGTATTTCTCTGTTTGCTTTCTCTCCTTTTTTCCTTCTGTACCCCACGCTGCCCCATTGTACTGTGCCCGTATTTCTCTGTTTGCTTTCTCTCCTTTTTTCCTTCTGTACCCCTCGCTGCCCCATTGTACTGTGCCCGTATTTCTCTGTTTGCTTTCTCTCCTTTTTTCCTTCTGTACCCCTCGCTGCCCCATTGTACTGTGCCCGTATTTCTCTGTTTGTTTTCTCCCCATTTTTCCTTCTGTGCCCCCGCTGCCTCTCTCCATTCCCGCCGCTGCGTCCCCTGCGGCCCCGCCCCCTTGACTGACCATTCGCTGCCCCTGCCTCCCGCCTCCCAGCTGCTCCTCCCTCCCACCTCCCCATATATGGCGGCCGCTGCGCGGTGAGGAGAGCGACCCTTGACCTTGCCAGGTAGGTCGCTCCCCCACCACACAGCTCCGCCTGTGTTGTCCGCCCGCTGCTGGTAAGCTCGCCCCTCCGCTTGTGGCCTCGGTGCCCGTATTTCTTGCTTTCTGTCTCTCCATTTTCCTTCTGTGCCCCTCGCTGCCCCATTGTACTGTGCCCGTATTTCTCTGTTTGCTTTCTCTCCTTTTTTCCTTCTGTACCCCTCGCTGCCCCATTGTACTGTGCCCGTATTTCTCTGTTTGCTTTCGCTCCTTTTTTCCTTCTGTGCCCCTCGCTGCCCCATTGTACTGTGCCCGTATTTCTCTGTTTGCTTTCTCTCCTTTTTTCCTTCTGTACCCCTCGCTGCCCCATTGTACTGTGCCCGTATTTCTCTGTTTGCTTTCTCTCCTTTTTTCCTTCTGTGCCCCTCGCTGCCCCATTGTACTGTGCCCGTATTTCTCTGTTTGCTTTCTCTCCTTTTTTCCTTCTGTACCCCTCGCTGCCCCATTGTACTGTGCCCGTATTTCTCTGTTTGCTTTCTCTCCTTTTTTCCTTCTGGACCCCTCGCTGCCCCATTGTACTGTGCCCGTATTTCTCTGTTTGCTTTCTCTCCTTTTTTTCTTCTGTACCCCTCGCTGCCCCATTGTACTGTGCACGTATTTCTCTGTTTGTTTTCTCCCCATTTTTCCTTCTGTGCCCCCGCTGCCTCTCTCCATTCCCGCCGCTGCGTCCCCTGCGGCCCCGCCTCCTTGACTGACCATTCGCTGCCCCTGCCTCCCGCCTCCCAGCTGCTCCTCCCTCCCACCTCCCCATATATGGCGGCCGCTGTGCGGCCGCGCCGCTGGCGCGCTGAAGGCGCGCCTAAGGCAAGCCCGTCTGCGCCCGTCCGCGACTGGACCACGCCCAGCGCCAGAACCCCTGGACCGCGCGCCCCCGCTCCAGCCTCGAGGACCGACGCCGATACGATGCCACCACACTCCACGCCCTCAACCCCGGACGGACGCACAACTGCTTCAAGGCCGCCCCGAAACGCACCCATGGTCCTTTCAGCTGCCAGAACTGCAGCTACACCAGCCTCAAAGTCACCGAGGTGCCCGCCAAGAAGGACCTCAACCACTTCCGGTGCATCCTACTGAACACCCGCTCCGCACGCAAACACGCCGTCGAGCTCTGGGACCTGCTCGACACATCATCACCAGACGTCGCCTTCCTGACAGAGACCTGGATGAATGACTCCTCCGCCCCCGACATCGCCATAGCCATCCCAAACGGCTATAAGATCACCCGCAGAGACCGCGTCAACGCAGTAGGAGGAGGAATCGCCATCGTCCACAAGAACACCATCAGGGTCTCGACCAGCACCGACGACACTCTCAGCACCGCCGAACACATGCACTTCCAGATCCACACGGACCCCAACACCACCCTCAGAGGCACCCTCGTCTACAGACCCCCTGGGCCCCGACCCCAGTTCAGCGACTCCATCGCCGACTTCATCAGCACGCACGCCCTGACCTCTACCGACTACATCCTCCTCGGAGACCTGAACTTTCACCTGGAGAACAACAACGACAGCAACTCCACCACCCTGATCGACAGCCTCGTCAACCTCGGACTGAGCCAGCTCGTCACAACACCGACCCACTCCGCCGGCCACACGCTTGACCCCATCTTCTCCTCAAGCTCCCACGTCTCCTTCAGCCACACCACAGAACTCCTCTGGACCGACCACCGCTGCATCCATTTCACCTTCCAGAAACCCACCACACACCACCGCACCCAACAGATCCCACGCCGCTGCTGGAGCAAAGTCACCGAAGACCAACTCCGGGCAACCCTCGCTCTCAGCCCTCCTTCCGACCCATCCAACACCGACGACGCTGCCTGCAACCTCAGATGATGGATGGACGACTGCGCCAACACCCTCGCCCCGCTGAAAAAGCTCACCTACAGCGACACCACCAAAAGAGCCAGCTGGTTCACCTCGGAACTCCTAGCTTCCAAGCGTACCTGCCGGAAACTAGAGAAGAAATGGCACAGCGATAAGACACCGGACAGCCACACAGCCCACAAAGACGCCATCCGTAACCACCACCACCTCATCAGGTCCGCCAAGAGAATCTCCTTCAAAGACCGCCTCGACAACAACGCACACAACAGCAAGGAGCTTTTCAACATCGTGAAGGAACTCTCCAATCCCAGCTCCAACACCAACGACATCCCGCCGTCGCAACCCCTGTGCGATTCCCTCGCCACCTTCTTTCACCGCAAGATCGCCGACATCCACGACAGCTTCAACACCCAGACAACCCCAACTAAGATCGATACACCAGACCCACCACACACCATCGACCACGACCCCCTGCCAGCCTGGGCCAGCGTGAACATCGAGGACACCATCAAGACCATGAGCACAATACACTCCGGCTCCCCGTCAGACCCTTTCCCGCACCACATCTTCAACAAAGCCAGCAGCTCCATCGCACCCCACCTGTGCAACATCATCAACCTCTCCTTCGAGACGCGACCTTCCCAGAGAGCTGGAAACACGCAGAGATCAACGCCCTACTCAGAAAACCCAAGGCGGACCCGAGAGACCTCAAGAACTTCCGGCCCATCTCTCTGCTTCCGTTCCCAGCCAAGGTCATCGAGAAGATCGTCAACAAACAGCTAACCCGATACCTCAAAGAAAACAGCATCCTGGACCCATCCCAATCAGGGTTCCGCAGCAACCACAGCACTGAGACTGCCCTCATCGCCGCCACCGACGACATCAGGATCCTGCAGGACAATGGTGAGACCGCAGCCCTCATCCTGCTGGACCTCTCCGCCGCCTTCGACACTGTCTGCCACCTCACTCTACGCGCACGCCTCCACGACGCAGGGATCCGAGACAAGGCCCTGGAATGGACCACCTCCTTCCTCGACGGCAGAACCCAGAGAGTCCGCCTCCCACCTTTCCGATCCGAAGCCTCCGAGATCATCTGCGGCGTACCCCAGGGATCGTCCCTCAGCCCAACACTGTTCAACATCTACATGGCCCCGCTCGCACGCATCGCCAGACAACACGACCTCAACATTATCTCCTACGCCGACGACACTCAACTGATCCTCTCCCTCACCAAGGACCCCCTCGCCGCCAAAGCCAAACTCCATGACAGAATGAAGGCCGTCGCCGATTGGATGAAGATCAGCCGAATAAAGCTGAACACGGACAAAACGGAGGTCCTCATCCTCGGCTCCAACCCCTCAGCCTGGGACGACTCCTGGTGGCCAACGACGCTGGGAGCAGCCCCGACACCCACCGACCACGCACGCAACCTGGGAGTCATCCTCGACTCAACGCTCTCCATGACCAAGCAAGTCAACGCAATCTCCTCCTCCTGCTTCAACACACTCCGCATGCTTCGCAAGATCTACAGGTGGATCCCGACAGACACAAGAAGAACAGTCACCCAGGCCCTCGTCAGTAGCAGGCTAGACTATGGGAACGCCCTCTACGCGGGAGCCCCGGCCAAGCTCATCAAGCGACTGCAACGCATACAAAACGCCTCCGCACGACTGATCCTCGACGTACCACGCCACAGCCACATCACCCCCACTTGAGGAACCTGCACTGGCTCCCCGTCGACAGGAGGATCACCTTCAAACTCCTCACCCACGCACACAAGGCACTCCACAAAACTGGCCCAGCCTACCTCAACAGACGACTCTTCTTCTACGTCCCCAACCGCCAGCTCCGCTCCGCCGACCTCTCCCTCGCCACCGTCCCCCACATTAGAAGAACCACCACCGGCGGCAGATCCTTCTCACACCTCGCCGCCAAGACCTGGAACACCCTTCCACTAAGCCTACGAAAGACCCAAGACCTGCTGACCTTCAGGAGGCTACTCAAGACCTGGCTGTTCGACCAGTAGCAGCATCCCCCCCCTTCCCTGCCCCCAGCGCCTTGAGACCCTTGCGGGTAAGTAGTGCGCTCTACAAATTCTGTGATTGATTGATTGATTGATGTGTGTCCCTGTGCTTCACTCAGCATGACCCAGGGTTGTGGTTCTTTGTGGGATATTTGATTGGAGTGTGAGGCAATGCATTCTCCCAGGTGAGTTGTGTGGAGTTTGTGTTAGGGGTGTGTGTGAGTGACGCTGCTGGTAACTATGGTCAGTGCTGTCAGTCCTCCTTCCCACCCAGCCAGATTTTCCACCATGGAACGTGCTTCCGTTGCAGGGAGTGCAAGTTGTCTTTCAGGATGTGAGTCAGTGGTGTCCTGCTGTTGGTTGGTGCACACTTGCCAGCAGGACCTTGTGCTCCCCACAGCAGTAGCCAGTGTCAGCCATCTTGTCAGTTGTTTTCCACTCCCTGTGATGTGAGCATGGTTCATGGTGGTGTTGATGTGCGCATTGTGAGGGTGGGCAATATCTGTGACTTCGACTCCCATGATGCTATTGGCTACACTGACTTGCCCAGCATACACAGAATTCCTTCCTTTCAGTGGGCTTCACTGTGAGGTGGTGTTGTAGTGGTGGCTACATGTCTGGATGTGTTTGTTAGTTATATTTGTGCCACTGCCTAGCTGTAGTTATAGTTGTGTTTGTACATGTGATGACACAGTTACATGTCACTATGAGATGGCATGTGTTGTGTTTATCTGACTGACATACACATTTTGGGATGATTCTGTTCTGGTTGCTGTGTATTTGCTAAGGGTGCATGGTTTGACTCTCCCCTTGACAGTGATGTGTGTGTATTGTCGCACAATATTGTGTACATTTGTTGTGTACTCACCAGGCTCTGGGATGTTTTCTAGTCCATATACGCTCACTGGTGGTAGGATGGCCCGCACCTTCTCCTCCCAGGGCCTGAGGTATACTGGTTTGGCAGGAGGGCCACTGCCGGTGTGTTGGCTCAAGAGGTAGTCCTTCTTCAACAGCTCCCTGACCCTCCTGCGCACGTCATACCACCTGTTCTGGATGTCTACCTTTGTGCGCAAACATGGTGATTATGCATTCACCCTGTCGACGATCCTCTCCCACATCTTGGTTTTCTGCGACATGGGTGTCTGTTGGACCAGTGTACCAAACAGCTGTGGCTCTACCCTGAGGATCTTATCTACCAGGACTTCCAATTCACTATCTAGGAACTTATGATTCTTCTTTGGGGGCATGGTGATGGGTGGTGATGGTGAGTGATGTGTGTGTTGGTGTGCAGGTGAGGGTGTGTGAGTGTGTGTTTTGCTGGGTGTATGTGAGGGTGCTATTTGTTGAGGTGCTGATGGTGTGTGGCTTGTGTGATGGATGAGCTGTGGGTGTGTGGTTGGTGTCTGTTGAGTGCTGGCAGGTAATTTGAATTTGCAAAGGATCATGGTAGGGATTTGTGTCCTTTATATGGGTGGAGTTGTGGGTGTGTCTTTGTTCCCTGCCCCCCCACCCAGTATTTATTGGCTTTGTAATTGCTTGTTTGGCCTTTTTTTGTGTGTTTTCCCTTTGTACTTTTTGTGCATGTAGGAGACGTTCTTGTGACCGAGTCGGACCCTGAAGTTGTCTCGTACGAGCTTCTCCGAGTCGTTCACGCTGTGTTTGTGCTGTATTCTATGCTGCGTACGCGTCGGTCGCGGTGTTTTGGGTTGCTTCGGCTCACAGTTTGTATGCGTGTCGGTCGTACGGCTTGTCCTCCGAGCGACTCGGTCGTGTTTTCCACGCGTTGCATCGTACTTGGCGGGTAGGAGTTCGCGGGTACGTTTCGTTCGGGATTGTTCCGGGTGCGTGTCGGTCGGTTCGATTCGTGTGGTTTTCCGGCCGGATTGCTGTTTTCCGCGCGGCTCGGTCGTTTGGCTTGTGTTCTGTACGAGTCGGTCGGGTTTTGCACGCTTCTCATCGTACTTTGCGGGTCGGGCTGCACCTGTACTTGTCGGTCGGAATGAATTCCGGCTCCGAGTCGGTCGGTACGTTTTCCTGCCCGAATCGGAATCGACCCCATAGTGAGTTCAAACAGCTGCTTGTCCATTTTGGATGTGAGGGTGCATTTTGAGCGAAGAAACTAGCGCTAAATGCTGGGAGTAAGTTGGGGGAATATCGTACCACAAGTGCACATTTAGCAGGTATGCAAGAGTGGCTTCTTGCTTGCGCTATTCTTGTTCTGTTGTATTAAGTGCTATTTCTTAGCGTAAAATGCACCCTCATGTCCATTTTGGAGGGAAGGGGGACTTTGTCTGCTAAGAAAATAGCGCTAAGTGCAGAATTACTCTTTGCACAAAATTCTGCTAATCACGCTGAATTTTTGGGATAACTCCAGATGATTATGCTACACTGAATCATGTGAGTTATGCCCACCCATGCTACCATTGTAGCATGATTGAAGCAGTTTAAAAACAGCAATTAAACTTGTCAAAATAAACCCTTTTGACAGGCCTAAAATTTCCTTTAAATAATAATTATTCGCCCATAAGTAAGCTTTATAGTCCGAAGGCCAGGGTGCCTGGTATTTAAAAGTAGTACATATAGAAAGTTAATGTTAAACATGTCATTACAGTGACTAGCACCGAAAAGCTATTTCGTCTCTAGCAAGGCTGGCTGTTCCATAGAGAAATGCTGGAAAGCCCTATTATATTTAATAATGCTATATTTGGCTAGCAAAAGCTAGAAATATAATTCTTGGACTATTTGTACTATTATTAAAAGCCCACGTCACTAGTGAAGCTGGATTGTTAATAGATATTAAGGAAAGGGTACTTTCATAAAGCTACCTAATCCTGCCTAAAGCCTCTGGAGGCAAATTTGCATTAGTCTCCAGCTATAGCCCTCTGAGTGCTCAAGCCCTGAGTGAGGTGTGAAACTGCTCCCAGAGCAGAGACAAAGGCCTAGGTGTGGAGATGTGTTTTCTGTTCCTTTGACTGGATGTCCATTTGCGCAGTGCCCGTGAACTTAATTTGCTTCAAAGGGCCCCCTTCTTTTATTCTGCGAGCCAGGCCAGCACCAATTCTAGTAGGGATGGGAACAGCCCCCGGAACTGGTTTGAAATGACCAAAGAGGATGGATTGCTCATTTCCCTGGCCACACCTCTGGGGTGGGCACACATGCTCTGCACAAGGGGAGAAGGGTTTCACCATCTTGTATTTAGACAGAGTGGGCCACAGCGGAATTGTTTGCAGTAAGGCACACAGGAAATGCTGCTTCTTGGTAATGGTAACCCCAGGGAACTTGTACCCCACTGGTTAGGCAGCAGCCAGGAATCACCCCCTCTCACAAGCAGGTGCCAGGCATAAATGTGGCATCCCCAGTACCCGCCTCAGGATACAATTAGACCTGATGAAGATTAGAAGAAGACTGAACCTTCTGTCTGTGACCTGAGAAGAGCCCTGAAGGACAGGATCTGATCTCTCATGTACCCATGACAAAGAAGTAGACTACAAGAGTCATATGGCTGACCTTCTGTTCAAGCTACAGGGACACATAAAGCTATAAGAGGCCTTTCCTGCAACTGCCCAGCTGATCAGATCCAACTGGACATGCCCTGGGCACTGCTTTTGGCCTCTGCTGGAGTGAGTCCTGACCCCTGAGTGCTGTTCCTGCGGTCCTGGAACAGTTGTCTATTGCTGGTTGGCCTTTTCCTACTACCCCTGAAAATCTGAACCTTAAAAACGTTTTGGCTCCAAAGACTTCCAGAGGACTGTGATAAAACTGTCAAGCTAATCCAACTGGGGTACGTTGCCACTGGGCTAAAGATTCAGGTTTCTTCTGCTCAAACTTTCTTCACAGCAGCAAATCTGATTCGACAGGACCTCGTGGAGGAGGTTTCTCACCTTGCAGAGCCCTCTTTGTCTACAGCCTACAGACTTGTCCCGCTTGAAAAATCTGAACTCCAAAAAAGTGAGTAAGTGCAAGCGAAGAAATCTGACTGGGCAAAGACGCCAAAGTATCTGACTGGAGAGGAACATTCCATGGGCACGAAATTAAAATTTCTCCCACTTGGAGCTTTCTTACCAAAAACCAACGGCTCCACAAGGACCTCATCCGACTCTATCAAACCTCGTGGAGCCCTCCTCAGCCTGCCACCTTGCCCCCCTGATGATTTGGGACTTTCATTTTTGAGACTAAGTCCCAAAGTAAAATCTCCTACTGGTTCAAACCAGGTTTCGGTGTCTGACCCATGCTCTATCAAGTTTAGCCTCAAATCGTGCCTAGGTTCTGGTCTACCACAACCGGTTGATCACAGTTGGGATTTAATGCTTTATGATGCTATTTTTATTTGAAATTGTTTAAATGTATATCGTCAGTTCCCCTTATTGGATTTTTGCTGTTTCTGTGTCATTTTATTTATTAAAATGTACTGCATTTTTCTAAAACAATTTGGGATTTTTCTTATGTTATGTTTTGACTTTTTGATGTTTGTACTGCATAAATACTTTACACTTTTCCTCTATGTAAAGCCTGTCTGTTCTTAGAGACTTTAATGGGTCAACCTAACTAGAATTGTGAGGCATATTTATGAATGGGATTGTGGTACGCTTGCACCAAGCTATGTGGTGCATGCACAACGCAAGCCCAAAATGCAATTTAGCAAGCCACGCAAGGCCAGCTTGGTGGCCCTGAGTGGCTTAATAAATCTGGAGTAACGCAAGCAGCGCAAATCCGTTCATGGAGTTGGTGAGTGAGGAAAATCCAATGTTAGACCACCTCCCAGTGAGATTTCTCAACGCGGGCAGTCGCGGATGGTTGCGACCACTCGCGTTGAGAAACCATCCATTCGCATTGAGGAAGCTGGCGCACAAGTAGAAAATCTACTCGAGCGGCAGAAAGAAGCAGACCATCTTGCGCTGTGCATGGTGCCGTTCTCACTGATTTTCCAGTGTGGGACAAACACCCAGCGCTGATCAACGCAACCTAACGCTCTCCGCTGCTTGCAGAACTCTGTATGTCGTGGAGGACTTTTTTGGTCACTTCGCATAGTTCCGCGTAGTGGAACTGTACGAACTCCTCCCATGCCTAATAAAATGAACCCCTTGGTCTTGTTATGTAGTGTTGCCAAGTCAGAATTAATTAACCTATTTTTAGGTATGGCATGAAATGCAGGTGTGCATTTCACAACCCATTTGTTTACAAAAAATCGGTCTTGCCAGAACTCATGTAGCGAAAAATAAAGGGCCAGATGTTCTAAGAAAATGTTGGCAAAAAGTGGTCCCAAATTGTGCTCTGACTTTTTCGAGACTGGGCTCTGACTTTGTGAAGTGACCTATGTACTGTTAGGTCACGTTGCAAAATCACCTTTTGCAGGTGTTCATAGAATGACCTGCCTAATCAATATTAATTAGGCAGGTCACAATTTGTGCCTGTTTCCCCTCTCCTTCCCCCTCGTGACTGGGTGATTGGCTACAAACACACGGATGGTGGGTTTCAAGGCACAGCAGAGGGTCACCCCTGTATTTTCATTCCCAAATGGAAAACTTTTCTTTTCAAAGACACCTATAATTCCTTTAAAAAAAGATTTACGTTTTCTGTTTAGGATAACATTTGGGGGTACAGGCCGTGGACCCTTGGACCCCTGCCTACTCCCCGCAGGGCTGTTAACGAGATTCCCAAAGGGAATCATGTTAGTAAATAGTCCTTTTGGGACCCCTTCCCCTTTGCAAATCAGTTGCCACCTCTTTTGAGGTATGGTTACTGTTCAATGGTTTGTGACCGGAACCATGGTTGCAAACTGTTGAGATATAGCATACTAATTTAGAGTTAGGAAGGAATTTCATGCCTCTTCCTAATTGCAAATCGGTATTGATCGCAAAACACATTTTAAAAGTTGGAAATAATCTTCTGTATTGTAAAATGGGTTCAGTACATAAGAAATAGGCATTTTTCAGTACAAACCCATTGATTTTGGAATTGCAAGACTTGCAATCACAAAATCCTTTTTTTCTTCGGGCCCATAATTGTATTGTATTGTATTGTGATTGTATTTATATAGCGCTTATTACCCCTGATGAGGTGTCGAAGCGCTTTTCGGCAAGTAGCACGATACTCCGGAACCCAAAGAGGATTAGTGGTGAATTAGTATAGGGAGATATGATATTAATTTGAGCGGTGGACATGTGAGTTTGTTATTTGGGTTGAAAAAAGATAGTGGAGGGATAGAAGAGGGAAAGGGTATGCATTTATATAGCGCTTGCTATCCCTGATGGGGTGTTGAAGCGCTTTTCAGCAGGTTGCATGCCACTCCGGAATCCAAACAGGATTAAAGGGGAATTAGTATATGGAAATGTGAAATTAATTTGAGTGGTCGACATGTGAGTCTGTTAGTTGGATAGAAAGGGATAGTGGAGGGATAGAAGAGGGAAGGGTCTAGAAAGTGTTTGTTTTTGGGATCATAGCAGTAGGAGGAGGTATGGGATGAGTAAAGGGGAGGTGGCAGGGGGAAGAGTCGGAGAGAAGGGTTTAGAAAGGCTTGTTTGGGAGATCTGAATAGCAAAGGAGGTTTGAAATTATGCAGGGAGTGGTAGAGGAGGGAAGAGTCTAGAAAGGGTTATTTTGGGGATCATAGTAGTAGAATGGGGTTTGGGATGAGTCAGAGAGTGGAGGTAGAGAATATATTGAGAGAGGTATAGATTTAGAAATAGGGTAGTGCATTGGAGAGAGTAGTAGAATGAGGTTTGGGATGAGTCAGAGAGTGGAGGTAAAGGATATATTGAAAGAGGTATAGGGTGAGATATAGGGTAGTGCATTGGAGATGCTGAATTAGAAGTAAAGTAATAAATATAAAGATACAGAAGTACATGGGAGGTATATCTGTATAAGGAATCAATCAATCAATCAATCAGGGTTTATAAAGCGCGGCTACTCACCTGCGAGGCGCTATGGGGGGGCGACTCCGTAGCATGCTGGTGTCATCCGAAGAGCCAGGTCTTGAGGTATTTCCTGAACTGGGGCAGTGTGGAGGTTTGCCAGAGGCGGAGGGGTAATATATGTAGATTTAAGTTGTATTTAATAAACTCGGACTTTCAAGTGTTGCTGTACTTCAAGCCAATGTATCTGTTTATTTAACTTTTTATATAAAAAAATTACATTCAATAGTGAAGCAATTGTAGTTAAATAGTTATGATAAAAATTTACCTATTTATGCAGTGACCTATATGCACATTAAACATAGAATAGTATAACCATAAGTAATATGTTCACTTGTCAAGCAGAACCAACGAATATCTATATATTTACAAACACAACTATTACACATGTTTATACAAAGGAGTACACATATGTAGGTACACACATATAGTCCAAATAAATGCTCACATACACAGAGACACGCTGCACATCTATGTTTGAGCATGGTGGTTATGTGGAGAAGAACCAAGTCTTGAGTTGTCTTCTGAAGACAAGGTAGTTATCCGTGGATCTTATTTTTGGGGGTAAAGAGTTCCACAGTTTGGCTGCTTGAACAGAGAAGGATGTGCCACCTATGGATTTTTTCTTGTAGGATGAGATTTTGCGGTGAGGTGCCAATCTAGAGCAGAGGATCCTTTATTGAATATACTTGGCGATTATATTCCTGATGAAGAGCGGCCCTGTGCCATGTATCGCTTTGTGGGTGATACAAAGCAGCTTGATTGTGGATCTTCTGGCAAGCGGTAACCAATGTAGGGCCTTCAAGGCAGGGGAGATGTGGGCTTGTGGCTTTATATGAAAGAGTAGTCTGGCAGCAGAGTTCTGAGTCCAATGTAGTCTTTTCATAGTTGTTAGGGTGCATGTGTGGTGCACTGGAAGTGGTTTGTTTAATTTGAGAGGGGAGGCACAGTACAATGTTTTACAATGTACAATGCTTTTAAAGGGGGAAACAGCCATCACATTGCATGCGTTACAACGCATGCAATTACAACGCGGTCATTACAACGATTGCGTTGTTACATCGCAGTACCACTACAACGCAAGTCGTTACAACGACTTGCTCTAGGGGGCACTCTAAACTAAGGAATAGTATAATTTACTATTCCAACACCTTCCCTACTGTTGCACACACTGGAGTTGGAATAGTAAATTATACTATTCGTAAGTCCAGCTCGCCCCCTAGAGCAAGTCGTTGTAATGACTTGCGTTGTATTGGTACTGCAATGTAACAACACAGTCGTTGTAAGGACCGCGTTGTAATTGCATGCATTATAAACGCATGCGATGTAAAGGGGTATATTCTTTTAAAGGATGTCAGAGTTTCAGAATTGCTTGGTGGCAATGGTTTCTTATGAAATGAAATATAAATACCAGCATTTGTAAAGCACACAGATACCTCCGGAGAGGTGTCCCGGCGCTGGGGGCCCTCGGGAAGATTAAGCGAGCTATTGCCCAGAGTCACATGGTGCTGGGCTAACCTGCCGCCGGCACCGGGGATCGAACCGTGAACCCCGTGGTCCGGAGTCAGGCACCCTGGCCGCTGCACCACACCTCTTCCATGCATGCATGCATGCTTAGGATGATGTGAACATGCAGTAAGATAGGATGCTAGTTAGGGTGAGAAAGTTAAAAAATGATGAGTGTCACTGGCGTGGTGGTCAAGTTGCGAGCATCTCTGCACTCTATGTTGCACACTTGGCATGCTTTTCCTACCTTGAGGAATTAACGAGCGGACTAGAAGAGATGGTTTTGAGGCACCTGAGTGGGAAAGTTCTAACACATTTTCAGTTGTTTAATGGTTATATATTCAGTTATCGCTTCTTATGCATGGTTGCGAGAGTCAAACAGACTCATATGGCCATCTTAACATACGTTTTGTTTCTCTCTACACCCACATTATACTACAGGAAGTGAGGCAGATCAGGCAGTTAGGAAGACGCAGACATTGGGTAGTTTTAATGAAATGAAGCAGCTCGGTAGAGATAAATACAAAAACAACTGGTGGCAGGGTAAAAGTTTGCGCTGGGATGTACACAATTACACAAAGGGGCCGATTCCGATCTCGGTCGGAGGCGCACCCAATACTATTCGGTCGGGAAAAAAGCCATGCGAAAGCCAGTTTCCCGACCGATCCGTACAGCACACCGAACGAGCAAGTACGATGCGCACAACAGCAAAAATTCCGGCCGAGCCGTACTCACCCAAACCAGGTCCTGTTCTCTGACCGAGGCGAATCCGGAAACGCCGAATCGAGTCGCACGGAAGGGAAAATGCAGCCCCGTCCGGCCGGACAAGTACGATGCGCTTTCCGTACGCGCCGAACCCGTCGCTACGCACGGCACGTCAAAGCATCCGGGAGAGGCGCACATAAGCTCCGAATCGCGCCACAACACGATCCACGGCTACGAGACGAACACAGCACCGACGAGGACGACGCGAAGCGGCGAGGGACGAAGCCAAGCGGCGAGGACGACGCGAAGCAACGAGAAGGACGAACGACACGAACCAACCATGAATCCCTTCGTCCCGATCATACCAATATTCTACATCTACTACCGGAACAGGCACGGACGCGTACGGCGCAGAAGGTAAGTCAGACACCAACCACAAAACACATACAACACGTACACGACACATCACACACATACACTGGGAATCTGAATATACTTACACCAGCAACAGCAGCACCATAGGGGCGGGATGCCCATCACCAATGCCACATATGCACACAGGGGCCTGAATGCGCGCCACCACCCCAACCCAGGGGGGCTGGATGCCTACCACTACTACCACCCTTAGCCAGGGGGCAGGATGCCCACCACTACTACCACCCTCACCCACGGGGGGCAGGATGCCCACCACTACTACCACCCTTAGCCAGGGGGCAGGATGCCCACCACTGCTACCACCCTCACCCAGGGGGGCAGGATGCCCACCACTACTACCACCCTTAGCCAGGGGGCAGGATGCCTACCACTACTACCACCCTTAGCCAGGGGGCAGGATGCCTACCACTACTACCACCCTTAGCCAGGGGGGCAGGATGCCTACCACTACTACCACCCTCACCCACGGGGGGCAGGATGCCCACCACTACTACCACCCTCACCCGGGGGGCAGGATGCCCACCACTACTACCACCCTTAGCCAGGGGGCAGGATGCCCACCACTACTACCACCCTCACCCAGGGGGGCAGGATGCCCACCACTACTACCACCCTTAGCCAGGGGGCAGGATGCCTACCACTACTACCACCCTTAGCCAGGGGGCAGGATGCCTACCACTACTACCACCCTCACCCAGGGGGGCAGGATGCCCACCATTACTACCACCCTTAGCCAGGGGGCAGGATGCCTACCACTACTACCACCCTTAGCCAGGGGGCAGGATGCCTACCACTACTACCACCCTTAGCCAGGGGGCAGGATGCCTACCACTACTACCACCCTCACCCACGGGGGGCAGGATGCCTACCACTACTACCACCCTCACCCAGGGGGCAGGATGCCCACCACTACTACCACCCTTAGCCAGGGGGCAGGATGCCCACCACTACTACCACCCTCACCCAGGGGGGCAGGATGCCCACCACTACTACCACCCTTAGCCAGGGGGCAGGATGCCCACCACTACTACCACCCTCACCCAGGGGGGCAGGATGCCCACCACTACTACCACCCTTAGCCAGGGGGCAGGATGCCTACCACTACTACCACCCTTAGCCAGGGGGCAGGATGCCTACCACTACTACCACCCTCACCCAGGGGGGCAGGATGCCCACCACTACTACCACCCTTAGCCAGGGGGCAGGATGCCTACCACTACTACCACCCTTAGCCAGGGGGCAGGATGCCTACCACTACTACCACCCTCACCCAGGGGGGGCAGGATGCCCACCACTACTACCACCCTTAGCCAGGGGGCAGGATGCCTACCACTACTACCACCCTTAGCCAGGGGGCAGGATGCCTACCACTACTACCACCCTTAGCCAGGGGGCAGGATGCCTACCACTACTACCACCCTCACCCACGGGGGCAGGATGCCCTACCACTACTACCACCCTCACCCAGGGGGGCAGGATGCCCACCACTACTACCACCCTTAGCCAGGGGGCAGGATGCCCACCACTACTACCACCCTCACCCAGGGGGCAGGATGCCCACCACTACTACAACCCTTAGCCAGGGGGGCAGGATGCCTACCACTACTACCACCCTTAGCCAGGGGGCAGGATGCCTACCACTACTACCACCCTCAGCCAGGGGGGCAGGATGCCTACCACTACTACCACCCTCACCCAGGGGGGCAGGATGCCCACCACTACTACCACCCTTAGCCAGGGGGCAGGATGCCTACCACTACTACCACCCTTAGCCAGGGGGCAGGATGCCTACCACTACTACCACCCTCACCCAGGGGGGCAGGATGCCCACCACTACTACCACCCTTAGCCAGGGGGCAGGATGCCTACCACTACTACCACCCTTAGCCAGGGGGCAGGATGCCTACCACTACTACCACCCTTAGCCAGGGGGCAGGATGCCTACCACTACTACCACCCTCACCCACGGGGGGCAGGATGCCTACCACTACTACCACCCTTAGCCAGGGGGCAGGATGCCCACCACTACTACCACCCTCACCCAGGGGGCAGGATGCCTACCACTACTACCACCCTTAGCCAGGGGGGCAGGATGCCTACCACTACTACCACCCTCACCCAGGGGGGCAGGATGCCCACCACTACTACCACCCTTAGCCAGGAGGGCAGGATGCCTACCACTACTACCACCCTTAGCCAGGGGGCAGGATGCCTACCACTACTACCACCCTTAGCCAGGGGGCAGGATGCCTACCACTACTACCACCCTCACCCAGGGGGGCAGGATGCCCACCACTACTACCACCCTTAGCCAGGGGGCAGGATGCCTACCACTACTACCACCCTTAGCCAGGGGGCAGGATGCCTACCACTACTACCACCCTCACCCAGGGGGGCAGGATGCCCACCACTACTACCACCCTTAGCCAGGGGGCAGGATGCCTACCACTACTACCACCCTTAGCCAGGGGGGCAGGATGCCTACCACTACTACCACCCTTAGCCAGGGGGCAGGATGCCTACCACTACTACCACCCTCACCCACGGGGGGCAGGATGCCTACCACTACTACCACCCTCACCCAGGGGGGCAGGATGCCCACCACTACTACCACCCTTAGCCAGGGGGCAGGATGCCCACCACTACTACCACCCTCACCCAGGGGGGCAGGATGCCCACCACTACTACCACCCTTAGCCAGGGGGCAGGATGCCCACCACTACTACCACCCTCACCCAGGGGGCAGGATGCCCACCACTACTACCACCCTTAGCCAGGGGGCAGGATGCCTACCACTACTACCACCCTTAGCCAGGGGGCAGGATGCCTACCACTACTACCACCCTCACCCAGGGGGGCAGGATGCCCACCACTACTACCACCCTTAGCCAGGGGGCAGGATGCCTACCACTACTACCACCCTTAGCCAGGGGGCAGGATGCCTACCACTACTACCACCCTCACCCAGGGGGGCAGGATGCCCACCACTACTACCACCCTTAGCCAGGGGGCAGGATGCCTACCACTACTACCACCCTTAGCCAGGGGGCAGGATGCCTACCACTACTACCACCCTTAGCCAGGGGGGCAGGATGCCCTACCACTACTACCACCCTCACCCACGGGGGGCAGGATGCCTACCACTACTACCACCCTCACCCAGGGGGGCAGGATGCCCACCACTACTACCCCCTTAGCCAGGGGGGCAGGATGCCCACCACTACTACCACCCTCACCCAGGGGGGCAGGATGCCCACCACTACTACCACCCTTAGCCAGGGGGCAGGATGCCTACCACTACTACCACCCTTAGCCAGGGGGCAGGATGCCTACCACTACTACCACCCTTAGCCAGGGGGGCAGGATGCCTACCACTACTACCACCCTCACCCAGGGGGCAGGATGCCCACCACTACTACCACCCTTAGCCAGGGGGCAGGATGCCTACCACTACTACCACCCTCACCCAGGGGGGCAGGATGCCCACCACTACTACCACCCTTAGCCAGGGGGCAGGATGCCTACCACTACTACCACCCTTAGCCAGGGGGCAGGATGCCTACCACTACTACCACCCTTAGCCAGGGGGCAGGATGCCTACCACTACTACCACCCTCACCCACGGGGGGCAGGATGCCTACCACTACTACCACCCTTAGCCAGGGGGGCAGGATGCCCACCACTACTACCACCCTCACCCAGGGGGGCAGGATGCCCACCACTACTACCACCCTTAGCCAGGGGGCAGGATGCCTACCACTACTACCACCCTTAGCCAGGGGGCAGGATGCCTACCACTACTACCACCCTCACCCAGGGGGGCAGGATGCCCACCACTACTACCACCCTTAGCCAGGGGGCAGGATGCCTACCACTACTACCACCCTTAGCCAGGGGGCAGGATGCCTACCACTACTACCACCCTTAGCCAGGGGGCAGGATGCCTACCACTACTACCACCCTCACCCACGGGGGGCAGGATGCCTACCACTACTACCACCCTTAGCCAGGGGGCAGGATGCCCACCACTACTACCACCCTCACCCAGGGGGGCAGGATGCCCACCACTACTACCACCCTTAGCCAGGGGGCAGGATGCCCACCACTACTACCACCCTCACCCAGGGGGGCAGGATGCCCACCACTACTACCACCCTTAGCCAGGGGGGCAGGATGCCTACCACTACTACCACCCTTAGCCAGGGGGCAGGATGCCTACCACTACTACCACCCTCACCCAGGGGGCAGGATGCCCACCACTACTACCACCCTTAGCCAGGGGGCAGGATGCCTACCACTACTACCACCCTTAGCCAGGGGGCAGGATGCCTACCACTACTACCACCCTCACCCAGGGGGGCAGGATGCCCACCACTACTACCACCCTTAGCCAGGGGGCAGGATGCCTACCACTACTACCACCCTTAGCCAGGGGGGCAGGATGCCTACCACTACTACCACCCTTAGCCAGGGGGCAGGATGCCTACCACTACTACCACCCTCACCCACGGGGGCAGGATGCCTACCACTACTACCACCCTCACCCAGGGGGCAGGATGCCCACCACTACTACCACCCTTAGCCAGGGGGCAGGATGCCCACCACTACTACCACCCTCACCCAGGGGGGCAGGATGCCCACCACTACTACCACCCTTAGCCAGGGGGCAGGATGCCTACCACTACTACCACCCTTAGCCAGGGGGCAGGATGCCTACCACTACTACCACCCTTAGCCAGGGGGCAGGATGCCTACCACTACTACCACCCTCACCCAGGGGGCAGGATGCCCACCACTACTACCACCCTTAGCCAGGGGGCAGGATGCCTACCACTACTACCACCCTTAGCCAGGGGGCAGGATGCCTACCACTACTACCACCCTCACCCAGGGGGGCAGGATGCCCACCACTACTACCACCCTTAGCCAGGGGGCAGGATGCCTACCACTACTACCACCCTTAGCCAGGGGGGCAGGATGCCCACCACTACTACCACCCTCACCCACGGGGGCAGGATGCCTACCACTACTACCACCCTCACCCAGGGGGGCAGGATGCCCACCACTACTACCACCCTTAGCCAGGGGGCAGGATGCCCACCACTACTACCACCCTCACCCAGGGGGGCAGGATGCCCACCACTACTACCACCCTCAGCCAGGGGGCAGGATGCCTACCACTACTACCACCCTTAGCCAGGGGGCAGGATGCCTACCACTACTACCACCCTTAGCCAGGGGGCTGGATGCCTACCACTACTACCACCCCCACTCATAGGATGGACAATGCATGACACAACAAGCACACCACAACCTAGGGAATGCAAGATTAAGACATCCCCCCACCACCATGACAAGCGTGTGAGCAGGCTGTGTCAAATGCCTACAACACCGAACATGACTTTGAACATACAATGTGACCCCCTAGCACATGTGCCACACATATATGTGTGTGGCACCCACAATGCAAGCAGCCCATGACCATTGTGGCAATGGGGCCTAAACCCCCATCATCACAGTGACCAAAAGGCAAGTGTGGGGTCCATAGCTGAAGCACATTTTGACCATTGTGGCAATGGGGTCTAAACCCCCATCATCACAGTGACCAAAAGGCAAGTGTGGGGTCCATAGCTGAAGCACATTTTGACCATTGTGGCAATGGGGTCTAAACCCCCATCATCACAGTGACCAAAAGGCAAGTGTGGGGTCCATAGCTGAAGCACATTTTGACCATTGTGGCAATGGGGTCTAAACCCCCATCATCACAGTGACCAAAAGGTAAGTGTGGGGTCCATAGCTGAAGCACATTTTGACCATTGTGGCAATGGGGTCTACACCCTCATCATCACAGTGACCAAAAGGTAATTGTTGACAAAGAAAGAGCTGCAACTGCCAAACTGCATGGATCATTCCTGGTCACAGAACCAAAAACTCATCTGTGGCAAAGTAGTGTATGTGTCCCATTGCAACATAAATTGGGGGAGCCAAATACTGCAGTGCAAATGAAACATTCCTTTGGCCATGTGCAGACAAACAACACCCATGGGGGCTGAGACCGTCAACAGTCATCAATGACACAATGACAGAAGTGACCATCAGAATGCAGAACCACATATTTGCACCAATGGGCACACAAATGCAGATACCCTGTGGAGACAGCAGATGTGAGGTGAACAGATACCATACCATGGCAGCAATGGGACACACAAACCATGATCACTGTGCTGACCGATGACCTAGGACTCCCAGGGACAGCAGGGGAAACACACCAAACAACATACAGCCAATGGCACACCCAAGATATGCCAATGCAGTGGTGCAGATGCACAAACACAAACAGGCAGACCAACACTGTCATCATACACAGCAGGTGAGGGGTGGGGGTGCCAGTGTCCCCAGGCAACAACACAACACATGAGGAGAGCTGAATACCAATCATACAGATGTGCATACACTGCCACACTAAGCTAACTCATGGATCCAAATCCCCTATGTGGGCAAGCAGGCATTGACAGGTGAGAGGGAGCACAAAACACACATGTCACACAGGCACGTAGGAACAACAACTGACACAGCAAGTCACAGACACACCACAGCACCACCCCCAGGGCCCCCACAATGTGGTGACCCTGGGCTGAATAAAAATACCACTGTGATGACAAAGCTAAATGTCGTTCACACTGTGAACCACAGTCAGGTGTCCTGAGCAACTAACTACCATCACACCTACACAAGCACAAATCAATCAGCATGGCCAGTAAGCCAAGGCCAACATGGAGGCAGGGGACTAGCCGGGCAACAACTCTCATCTGCACACACTCAAGACCACACCCCTCGACCTCCAACAATGTGCAGCAGTGAAGTACACATGCACTGGTGACATTGCACATGCACCCATGACTATTCCAGGGTGGTGGGTGGGAACCAAGGTGTAGAAACACATCACACATGGACACTCAACAAGACTCCTGAATGTCTGACACACTGCACACTACGCTGTACATGGACATGACGGCAATACCACACCGACCAATGGGATCCCAGCCACAGTCACACACCAATGAAGAAGCCAAGGTCACCCACAAAGAACACACATAGACAACAACCAACATTGCAGCCCGGACCCTAAGGAGTGCCAGCAGTCACACACACAACGTGTCACAATCACTGAAAGATAACACAAACTGGAAATCACATGACAGGGGCAAACAACAAGTGCCAAAGGGAAACCTGACTGTGACCCATCTGCGTCAGCACACAAACTCTGCCCTGACAGCAAACACACCTATGGGTGACACCCTGATGACCAGTAATGTGCCATGCACCCACATCACAGAGAACACAGGGAGAAGACTTTGGGGGAACATAGCTCAAGTCAGCAAGCATCACAAACAGGTACAACACTAGGGATCACAGCATGCGCAGATGAATGGAAGTGAACACACAGACATGCACATACAACACACACCTTGGGCGCAGGCAATGTCACACGTGTACACACTGCCATGAGGGGACTCCACTCCTGTGTGAGGAAAGCTGTGCCATATGTTGCCTCAGTAGGGCCCCATCATGTCAGCTGAGCACTTGGTCACACAATCAACAATTAGCACCAAATGAGGGCTCCCATCACATCAGCCTGGTCATGGATGTGCCAACGGAATCATCAGCACAGATCCAACACACTTGTATAGCAATGTTGCACTGACTACACGGATGAGTCCCTCCCCATTGATGCCCAAACCTGCATGTCCACTGGAGATGGCAACACGGTCAGGGAAGTAGACAAATGCAACGATGGCAGGCACAACAGATGTGCAGGGGTGGAAGCCACAGATATGAAATTGCCAATGTAAGTAGGAAACCCATTGCCAAATACTGAACACATGACACCCTCAGATGCTGCTATTGATGACATGGATACACCACATGATAGGACACATTCCCCCTGGACCACATGGGTTCCTGCACAGTAACACTTCATAATCATGAGACCAGATATCACCATCACTGCAGCAAGGGCATGGTTAGCTGCACCAACAACATGTACATCTGAAGCATGAGCACTAGAGAAAAGAAAGTTGCTTTATTCAGCATATGTGTTGTTTGATAACGACGTCCAGAAGAAATTAGAGCAAAGGCCAATGGCCAGTCCATTGTCAAAGTTCAAACAGGGTGACACTGGCAGATGTCACCCTACGCATGCCTGCACAATACCAGGGACAATCCACTAGGAGGGGCAACCGGGGGGCAGGCCAGGCACCGCAGGGACAGGATCAGGGCTCACCAGGGGGAGTCAGGGAAGGGGTGGTGGGTGCTGGAGAGCCACTGACAACTGCAGTGGAGGTGTCTGACATGGTGTGTGCCGGCACAACTGGGGGGCATGACACAGATGTCGTGGGTGCCGGCACAACTGCAGTGGACCCTGCAGATGGGGTGGACAGGTCCGCCACTGCAGTGCCCAAGTCAGACAGGGCGGTAGTGGACTCCACTGCAGTGCCTACCTCCAGGGGAGGAGAATGGGGAACAGGCAAGGTGGGTTGGACAGAGGGGGAGGACACCCTCACCACATCAGTGGCACAGACAAGCGCAGCGGGGGTGTGGTGCTGGGAGAGCAAGTGGCAGGGGAGAAGGCCGGAGCATCTTGGGGATGGTATATCTGTGGGTGGGGGAACCTGGGGCAGGGTGTGGTGGGGGCACCTGTGCAGTGGGGGCCTGAGGGATGGAGGACGGAGACCTTGTGCCTGAGCTGCAGGGCGGTGGCGGGGTCTTGCTCTTAGCACTCCGGGGGACTTGCGGGTGGGGGCCTCAGTCCGTCTGCGCCTGGGGGAGGGTGTCCGGGGGCGAGGGGCACTCTGCTCCGTGTGGGTGGGCTTCCTCTTCCCCCGGGATGCTGGAGCAGCTTCATCGGTGGGGAAGAGGCCGAGGTCACAGAGGAAGAGCTGCTGTGACTTTGGGGTTGCAGGTGAGGCAAGGGAGGGTGCTTTGGAGGGAGAGGGAACTGAGGACTGCGCAGTGCATGTGGATGCGTGTGTGTGTTCCAGGGCCCCATCCCCTGTGAGTCTGGCTTCAGTCCCCTGAATGTGCGTGCGTGTGCGTTTTGTCATTGGCGTGTGTGTCAGTGTGCTGGATGTGTGTGTGCTGGTGTGTGCCTGTGCCAGTGTGTGTGTGCCTGGGATGGGTAAGGTGCTGGGGAGTGTGGATGGAGCAGAGGCAGGAGGGGTGAGGGACCGTTTGAGGAGGGACACTGCTGCCGTCAGGGAGGAGTCCATGGACCTATTGCCCCTCTGTAGGTCAGACATGCCCGATGAGATGCCCTCCATGAACGACACCAGCTGAGTCAACAGCGCGGTGTGCGCATGGAGGACACTCAGCATGGCTGTCTGCCCTACATGGAGCTGGCGAAGGAGGTACACAGACTCCTCACTCAGGGCAGCAGGGGACACAGGGGCAGGGGGTGCGGTGCCTGGCCCAAAGGAGACACGCTCCTGGACATGGGAGCCTCCACGGACCTGGGGAATGGGAGCCGATGGGAGGGCGGTGGTGGTGCTGGTGGTGGCGGGGACAGCAACACTAGCTGGGGTGTGGTGGCTGCTGACACCCGCCTCCACAAGGGAGTCATCCTCCGAGTTGCTCTGGTCCTCAGCTGAGGTGGATGCTGCTGAGGACTCCTCGGTGTGGCTCCCTCGCCCTCCGTGCCACTGGGTCCCTCCGACCACTCCTCGGCTGCTGACCCAGTCTGGCTCTCCGGCTCCTCCTGGTCCGTGGAGCTGTCCCCTTCCGTGGCCGTGGATGTATCTGCAAACAATGGGGAAACAGACAGACATCAGTCACCTGCACATAACGCACACACCACTGTGAGCACAGCACATCACAGAGCAAGCCCTGGCATCATTAGTTGTACATTGCTAAAAGTGCACTAATTGAACAGGAGAAGTCAATTGTCAGTCTGATGCCAAGCATGGCACTCACATCCCACATGGCCTTGCACCCATCTGTCTGGTGTCTGTTGGATTGCAACACCCCAGTGTTGACACATGCACCAAGTACACAGTAGTTGGACAGTGCAGAGGACACGGTGTGGACACATCACAGCTCTTGCCACTGAGTCAGTACAGGTTTCCGGATGTAAGGGATGCCCAGAGTCAAATAGGAAATGCATGTGATGCATACCAGCGACAGACACCATGATGCACCCATGTCCTGATAGCCAGCGCCACTATGGTGTGCATGTAGCACATGTCACTCCCCTGCAGGCTCACCAATCAGTAGACACATGCCATGGCGGAGGCATGACTGCAAAGTCATACATCACTGGCTCAGTGATGTATGACTTTGCAGCCAGACAACAACACTCTGCACTGTGTCACAATAGTAGGTCATGGGGAATGCAAGTCCTGGAGCTGCACAAGTGCACATGTACATCCCCCCCACAACACATCCTCTTAACCCTCATCTGTCCAGGTCATACCTATTGGACATATGGGAGACCTGTGACACTACCCTCTGAACCTGAGCCCCTCACACTCTGCTGTGCATGGGGAACAGCTGCCTGAACTTCACATTTACATGCCCCAGTCTGCATGGGCAGCTGATCAGACACCTATGTGTCACACAAGTATCGTCTCCTATGGTCACATCTCCAGTGGCATGCTGAGCCCCTACCAAGAAACTCCACAGCAGTCCTGGCGACTAATCCACAGCACACTGACACAGAGGCAGACACCTGAGGGGTCAAATCACTGTGCACAATGTGTCCTCTGATACACGGGAGTGGGAGTACAGAGTGTATTGTATGGCCTGGAGTAGGCATGACTGTCCAGCCCCACATGAATGAGGGATGAGCCCTGGACTGTAGGCAGCTGGCTAAGTATGTGTGACACACGTCATATACATACTCCTGGGGCCCAAACATTGTTCCCACCCACAGCATGGGTGTGTGCCAGGTACCCCAGCCACATGTGGTGGATCAGCTCAGCAATTGGACCACAGATCAAAGTAACACGCTGAATACATGTCAGAATACAGGCATTGTGTAAGCAATGGACCCACCCATGATGCCCACCACAGAGTCAGGGAAACAGATGCTGTCTCCCACCTTGAGTCAAGCAAACTGCAAGGACACAGTCCTAAGTGACAGAATTCCCTGCATGTAAGGGCCACACCTGGGTATCAGATGAGGAGTGGGCAGTGCACAATAGAGGGACATGGCTCCTGGACAACATGACTGCTGTACTGTGGCAGTTCAACCTGGCCCGAGGAGGGCACATAGCATGTTAGACAGAGTACACAGTGCAGTCTTTGACTCACCCCCTCCTTGCTGCTCTCTGGCCTTCAGCTGCCCATCCAGGTCTGGAAAGACCACCGCCAGGATCCTGAGCATGTGGGGGTCAGGGTCCGTGTTCCGCCCCTCCTGCGAGGAGGCGACAGCTTCAGCTGGACCCGTGCAATCCTCCGGGTCCAGCCCCGAAGGTCCTGCCACCTCTTTTGGCAGTTGCGGATCCGGCGCTTGTAGACCCCCACGGACCGGACAGCCCGGACGATGTCCTTCCAGATCTCATGCTTCCGATGGGCAGAAGCCTGTCAGGATGACAAAGTGATAAGGCCATTACTACACATGCAACATATCCGTGCATGACACAGTTGCATATACATGTCGCAATCACAGGGGCACATGGTGTACCCAGGCAGTGCACGGCTGCCCATGGACAGTTTTCCAGAAGTCACTACATGGTATCATTGCATGGGGAGTAAAACCCTGTTCAGAAGCACTGTCACTGCACCATACCTGTCCAGTGCAAGTCACTACACACTATGGGGGGTGACAACTACTCAGTGAGCCTGCTAGCCAGTGGTGTGCTGACTCTCAGCCTTGCTAGTCAGACAAAATGCACATTCAGAAAGGCAGTGCACAGAACACTCACCTGCTCCCCTGGTGTCCCATACAGCTTGCTGTACTGTGGAAGTAGGCTGTCCAGCAGGGCCTGGTTCTCTTCAAGGCTGAAGGCTGGGGCTCTCTCCACAGTACGTGCCATTGCAGGGTCCAGAGGGGCAGAGACAGCAGCAGTGCAGTGGCAGATGTCGTCCTGGAGCATGTAGTGCAGGCAAGTGGGCTCTCAGGGGAACATGCAGCAATATATATGTGCTGGAGAGGCAGATACTGTCCCTTGTGTCCAAAGTGATAGGTCCAAGTCGTTTGCATATTCTGAATCTGGCCAATCCATGGAATAGCAGCACCAAAACACGCCCACAGCATCCTTCAAAATTTCAACTTCATGACATACATGATTTTGCAACATTGTTGTGGGTGACCAACTGATTTTCCAGCAACCGACTCGTTCGAATATTCGAAAACGCGTCCGTTGCCAGGCAAGCCCATTGTCAATGGGTGCGCACCGATCGGTCCATTGAGGTACAACGCGCACAGGGGTACAACGCGTACCCGCACACATTGAATGCAATGGGCCGGCCGGAGGCACCGATCGGTCCATTGCAGTACAACGCGCACAGGGGTACAACGCGTACCCGCACACATTGAATGCAATGGGCCGGCCGGAGGCACCGATCGGTCCATTGCAGTACAACGCGCACAGGGGTACAACGCGTACCCGCACACATTGAAAGCATTGGGCCGGCCGGAGGCACCGATCGGTCCATTGCTGTTCAACGCGCACAGGGGTACAACGCGTACCCGCACACATTGAATGCAATGGGCCGGCCGGAGGCACCGATCGGTCCATTGCAGTACAACGCGCACAGGGGTACAACGCGTACCCGCACACATTGAATGCAATGGGCCGGCCGGAGGCACCGATCGGTCCATTGCAGTACAACGCGCACAGGGGTACAACGCGTACCCGCACACATTGAAAGCAATGGGCCGGCCGGAGGCACCGATCGGTCCATTGCTGTTCAACGCGCACAGGGGTACAACGCGTACCCGCACACATTGAATGCAATGGGCCGGCCGGAGGCACCGATCGGTCCATTGCAGTACAACGCGCACAGGGGTACAACGCGTACCCGCACACATTGAAAGCAATGGGCCGGCCGGAGGCACCGATCGGTCCATTGCATTACAACGCGCACAGGGGTACAACGCGTACCCGCACACATTGGAAGCAATGGGCCGGCCGGAGGCACCGATCGGTCCATTGCTGTTCAACGCGCACAGGGGTACAACGCGTACCCGCACACATTGAATGCAATGGGCCGGCCGGAGGCACCGATCGGTCCATTGCAGTACAACGCGCACAGGGGTACAACGCGTGCCCGCACACATTGAAAGCAATGGGCCGGCCGGAGGCACCGATCGGTCCATTGCTGTTCAACGCGCACAGGGGTACAACGCGTACCCGCACACATTGAATGCAATGGGCCGGCCGGAGGCACCGATCGGTCCATTGCAGTACAACGCGCACAGGGGTACAACGCGCACCCGCACACATTGAAAGCAATGGGCCGCCGGAGGCACCGATCGGTCCATTGCAGTACAACGCGCACAGGGGTACAACGCTGCACCGACACATTGAAAGCAATGGGCCGGCCGGAGGCACCGATCGGTCCATTGCTGTTCAACGCCGCACAGGGGTACAACGCGTACCCGCACACATTGAATGCAATGGGCCGGCCGGAGGCACCGATCGGTCCATTGCAGTACAACGCGCACAGGGGTACAACGCGTACCCGCACACATTGAAAGCAATGGGCCGGCCGGAGGCACCGATCGGTCCATTGCAGTACAACGCGCACAGGGGTACAACGCGTACCCGCACACATTGAATGCAATGGGCCGGCCGGAGGCACCGATCGGTCCATTGCAGTACAACGCGCACAGGGGTACAACGCGTACCCGCACACATTGAAAGCAATGGGCCGGCCGGAGGCACCGATCGGTCCATTGCTGTTCAACGCGCACAGGGGTACAACGTGTACCCGCACACATTGAAAGCAATGGGCCGGCCGGAGACACCGATCGGTCCATTGCTGTTCAACGCATCACTGTACATGTGACTGGCATATGTCAGCATGCCTGTCTCAGATGGACATATGCCAGCCACAGATAGCTCCCAGGGAGTGAGGGGCACACCTACATCACGACAGCCTGTCCAAACCTTATCATAAGGCATGTAAGGCTGCATTTCCTATTGTGTGTATGTTGGTGTACATGTTGTCCTGTGGGTGTCACCTGTGGGCAGCCACCCCCAGGCTGTGCACGTGTTAATGGGGACAGGATCCTGGGTGTTACGTGTACGTGACCACTGTGATGTGCAACTGTTCATATCTGTGCATGTGCCATGGTCACATTTCACAGTGGTGTTTGTGTATGTCATGTCACATACCCCGTGAGTCCCATGTGGGACGGTATGTTTGAGCCAGGGTGTCCCAGTGGCACAATAGTGATGGCCCTCCACAGTCTTTGTGCATGTAGTGTTTACAATGTCTCTGATTTCATGTGCACAATGGGAGACAGTCTCCACATCCACGTTGTGTGTGCATGGACTCTGATGTTGTGCGTGTGTGTCACAGACGTCCATGGCTCTCCTGCCATGGCAAGTGTGGCCACTACCTGTGGGGGTCATGTTTGTTTTGTTGTGGTGTACACATGATACTCCAGGTGATGCCAGTGTCCATGTGGCATTACAGGGTCCCTGGGAATGTGCCTGTCGTTGAGCTGTGGTGCCTGGGGCACATCTGTCCTCACATGTCACTGGGGGTGACTGTGACACAGCATCATGATATCCAATGGGCCAACCTGGGACAAATTGATGCCACCTGTAGGACCGTGTTGACAGATGTTGGCCATGTATGTACCATACATGTCGTTCCGGTACTGCACACTTCATGTAGTTGTGCCTCATGATGATGTATGTTGGGATCTTGAGTGTGTTCAATGCCGCATATGTGGGGTGACTGACGATCTTGCTTACTTCTCCTCTGCACTGCAGGGCTCCTGCTGTCCATCGGCCATTCCCAGACCTGGCAACGATGGTGGAACGTGACAGCATCCGACGGTACCGCTTCACCAGGCAGCTGATTGAGGATTTGGCAGTGCAGTTGTCCCCACATTTGCAGCCTGGCCGGCCGTATCCTACAGCGCTGACCCCCAAGGTGAAGGTGATGGCAGCCCTACACTTCTTTGCCACCGGTACCTTCCAACATACTGTGGCGTCTGCTGGTGGGATGTCACAGACCATGTTCAGCCGTGTGCTCCGCGATTTCTTGGCGGCAATGTTGCTCTTCCTGAACCGGTACATCTATTTCCCTAGACTGCGACGACTCACTGACGTGAAGAGTGACTTTTATGCCCTGGGGAGGATGCCGCATGTCATTGGCTCCATTGATGGGACACATGTGGCTTTGGTACCACCACAGGCCCAGGAGCAGGCCTACAGGAACCGCAAGCACTACCACTCGGTCAATGCACTGGTGGTGTGTCTTGCAGACATGACCATCACACACGTGTGTGCCCGTTTCCCTGGTTCAGCACACGATGCCTTTGTGATGAGGAGTAGTCGCATCCCCAGGTTGATGGCACAGATGCAGAACCAGCGTGCCTGGCTTGTCGGTGTGTACTGACTTTGTGCCATTGTGTGTGATCTGATCTGTAGTATTCCGCCCACTTTTCCAAGTCAGCTGATGTGCACTTGTCTGTCCGTAGGTGACTCGGGATACCCCAACATGCCGTGGTTGCTGACACCCCTCAGGAACCCTGTGACACCTGCCCAGATGCGCTACAATGAGGCACATGGTCGGACCAGGAGAGTGATTGAGCGGACCTTTGGTCTCCTGAAGAGCCGCTTCCGCTGCCTGGACAAGACCGGAGGGTCCCTCCCATATGCCCCTGCGAAAGTGTGCAAGATTATCATCGTCTGCTGCATGCTCCACAACCTGGCAGTGCGGAAGGAGTTGCCTCTCATCCAGGATGACGATGACCAACATCCGCCACCTGTGGAGGATCCTGGCCTGGACCACGATGCCAGTGACGATGATGATGATGATGGTGATGGTGATGTCCGCACACAGCTCATCACCAACTTCTTTAGCTGAATGTGAGTATCCTGAGGTGTCATGTGAATGATGTGAGTTGGCATGATGTGTGGGTGGTGCTCTGGTGCTGTTGGAGTGTGTCCATGGGCTACTTGACAGGATGTGTGTTGCGATGTGTGGTGACAGGTGGGCTGTACTCCCCAACAGTGTTGACATGCTAACTTGGTTCTGGGTGGGTATCTTGTAACATGTATTGTGCATGAGTTTTGCTGTTCTGTCCTGTACTGCATTGCTTTTGACTGTGTGTCATTTCTGTCCTTCACAGGGTACTTTCAGATTCGTTTGGTCAACTGTGTCCACCGACGACGTGATTGCACATCCAGGCTGGTAGCTGTTGTGTCCCTACAGGTGATGTGCGCCACACCCATGGACTTCCTTCTGTCTACAGTTGTTGACTGTGTGCCCACTACCAGGTGGGGTTACCTTGCATCTGTAGTGGTTACGGCATGTTGCTACTGTGTAATAAACCTGTGCTTCACTTAGTGATGTGCGTTGTCTGTGGTCACACATTTGACTGCCATTTGCTTACTGCACCTGTGGGCTACTTGACTACAACTGGGAATGGGTGTGGTGTCTGTGCATTGCACCGTCTTCCCTGGCAACATCAGTGTAGGCAATGAGTCAGATGGCCTAGGTGTGTATGTGTTGTGTAGCCCTGGTGGTGTGTCTCCCTCATATGTGTCACGTTGCCTGTACTCACATGCCTGTGTTGTCCTTGCTGTTGCAGTTCGCATACACAGTGTAATTTTGCTGTTCATCATCCCCATAACAGCACCCACGTTGGAATCACGACAGAGGCAAGTATGGTGTATTATTGTGTTTATTGTGATACATCTGTGATAATAGTGCATAGGATGGATTGTGCTGTACATGAATCTTGCAATCCCAAGTTCCTAGATGAATAGAAAGTCCAGGTAGACAGGATCCCCAGTATCGGGGCCACAGTTGTCTGACACATTGTTCCAACTTGTACTCCCCATGCAATGTGTGGGAGTAGTGTTGCCATCAACAGGGTGAACAGTCTGTGCACAAAGGCGAAAATCCAGAACAGGTTCAGGCTTCCTGGGAGTTGCGCTTGGCCATCAGCCTCTCACTTTCCCCTCCTCGGACGACCCCTCTTCTTGGGGGGGCCCTCAAGTGCAGGCTGCTGCGGTGCAGGGGACTCTCCGCCAGAGTCCTCCTTCCTCCCTGTGGCAGTTGCAGTTTGTTCGGTACCAGATGTTGTTGGCACACAGGGAGGTGTGGACTGGTTGCTGTTCATCTGGCGGAGGCATTGTAAAATGTCCCTGTGCACCGCCGTCATCTCATGTAGTACATCCCACTTGGACTCCACACGGGACATGTGGGAGTCCACACGTGACATGTGTGACTCCACGTTGGACATGTGGGAGTCCAAGCGGGCATGATGGGCAGCCTGCTGCTGTTTGATGTCTCTGAGGAGCCCCACTACCTGGCTGAGCTCTCCGGTGCTGGACTGGTACGCATCAGCTATGCGTACCAGTTGTGGGTCTTCATGCACACCAGCAACGTCTGCAAGCAGCGACCTCTGTCTCCCACCCCTCCCACCACCCCTGCTGACATGTGCAGTGTGTGCAGTTGCACGCACAGATAACCCTGGTCCACCTTGGGGGTTGGTGGTGGTGGTGGTGTCCATGGCCCCAGGTTGGTCCAGGGTCACTGCGCTGGTGTTGTTCCTTATTCTGTCCATGTCGGCAGGGATGGTATTCGTGGTGACAGTCGTTGGAGGGGTGGGTGCAGGGGGTGCAGCTGGTGGACCTGCTGGTGCTGCAGCTGGTGGTCCTGCTGGTGCAGCATGTTGACTTGCACCGGATGTGCCAGGTTGTTCTTCATCGTCCGAGGAGGACAGAGGCTGTACGACGCCAGTGAGCTCGGCATCCTCTTGAGCCTGGGACTGGGACTCCTCAGCGTCTGCTGCTGTGTCCCTATCATCACCTGTTTTTGGGAGACACAAACAATGTATGTCATGTTTCTGCAGGCATCAGTGGTTGACACACCTGACAGTTGTGACTGTGCCTCGGGGTGCGGGCCTGTACATTGTATTGTCCTAAGTCGTCACAGTCAGGGTTTGATATTGGTGTGGCACATTGTCCTGCATTATTTGGGCATTTCTATGTATTCTCTGGGGTGTGAACATGGTCTGCATTGATTGTGTTTGGTTGACAGCCAGACCTCCTTCCCACCCACCCACCCACCCAGTCAGTTATCCCACCATGGAACGTGCTTGCATTGCAGGGAGTGTAAGTTGTCTCTCAGGATGTCAGTCAGTGGTGTCCTGCTGTTTGTTGGTGCACAGTTGCCAGCAGGGCCTTGTGCTCCCCACAGCAGTAGCCAGTGTCAGCCATCTTGTGAGTCCTTCTCCACTCCCTGTGATGTGAGCATGGTTCAGGGTGGTGTTGATGGGCCAGTTGTGGGGGTGACCAATATCAGTGACTACGACTCCCATCATGCTATTGCCTCCACCCCCTTCCCAGCATGCCCATGCTTCCTTCCTTTGACTCTGCTTCCCTGTGGGGTGGGCTGGCTGTGCTGACAGGATGGCTGGGAGTGTTGTCCTGGCAGTTGTTTGGCTAAGAGTCCCAAGAGTGTCCCTGTGCTTCACACAACATAACCCAGGGTGGTGGTGCTTTGTGGGATCTTGTGTTAGGATGGAGGGCATTGCATTCTACCAGGTGGGTACTGTGGAGTTTGTGTTGGGGAGGGTGTGAGGGGAGGTGCTGGTGACTATAGTCAGTGCTGCAAGTCCCCCTTCCCACCCAGCCAGCCAGATATCCCACCATGGAACGTGCTTGCATTGCAGGGAGTGTGAGTTGTCTCTCAGGATGTCAGTCAGTGGTGTCCTGCTGTTTGTTGGTGCACAGTTGGCAGCAGGGCCTTGTGCTCCCCACAGCAGTAGCCAGTGTCAGCCATCTTGTGAGTCCTTCTCCACTCCCTGTGATGTGAGCACGGTTCAGGGTGGTGTTGATGGGCCAGTTGTGAGGCTGAGCAATGTCTGTGAGTACGACTCCCATCATGCTATTGCCTCCACCCCCTTCCCAGCATGCCCATGCTTCCTTCCTTTTGACTCTGCTTCCCTGTGGGGTGGGCTGGCTGTGCTGACAGGATGGCTGGGAGTGTTGTCCTGGCAGTTGTTTGGCTAAGAGTCCCAAGAGTGTCCCTGTGCTTCACACAACATAACCCAGGGTGGTGGTGCTTTGTGGGATCTTGTGTTAGGATGGAGGGCATTGCATTCTACCAGGTGGGTACTGTGGAGTTTGTGTTGGGGAGGGTGTGAGGGGAGGTGCTGGTGACTATGGTCAGTGCTGCGAGTCCTCCTTCCCACCCAGCCAGCCAGATATCCCACCATGGAACGTGCTTGCATTGCAGGGAGTGTAAGTTGTCTCTCAGGATGTCAGTCAGTGGTGTCCTGCTGTTTGTTGGTGCACAGTTGCCAGCAGGGCCTTGTGCTCCCCACAGCAGTAGCCAGTGTCAGCCATCTTGTGAGTCCTTCTCCACTCCCTGTGATGTGAGCATGGTTCAGGGTGGTGTTGATGGGACAGTTGTGGGGGTGAGCTATGTCTGTGACTACGACTCCCATCATGCCATTGCCTCCACCCCACTTGCCAGCATTCCCATACTTACTTGCTTTTGTGTGGAGTTCAGTGGGTGTGGGTGTGAGGGCAATGGCAAGATGGCTGACAGTGGTGTCCTGCTGTTGGTTGCTGAGCAGTACCCAGCATGCCCTTGTGCTCCCCACGACACAGCAACAGTGTCAGACATCTTTGATGGGCCTTTCCACTCTCTGTGGGATGTGCATGCGTGAGTGTGAGCTTGCTGGGCCATGTGGTGGGGGATGTAGGGCTGTGAGTACGACTCCCATCATGCTATTGCCTCCTCCCCCTTCCCAACATGCCCATGCTTCCTTCCTTTTGACTCTGCTTCCCTGTGGGTTGGGCTGGCTGTGCTGACAGGATGGCTGGGAGTGTTGTCCTGGCAGTTGTTTGGCTAAGAGTCCCAAGAGTGTCCCTGTGCTTCACACAACATAACCCAGGGTGGTGGTGCTTTGTGGGATCTTGTGTTAGGATGGAGGGCATTGCATTCTACCAGGTGGGTACTGTGGAGTTTGTGTTGGGGAGGGTGTGAGGGGAGGTGCTGGTGACTATAGTCAGTGCTGCAAGTCCCCCTTCCCACCCAGCCAGCCAGATATCCTACCATGGAACGTGCTTGCATTGCAGGGAGTGTGAGTTGTCTCTCAGGATGTCAGTCAGTGGTGTCCTGCTGTTTGTTGGTGCACAGTTGGCAGCAGGGCCTTGTGCTCCCCACAGCAGTAGCCAGTGTCAGCCATCTTGTGAGTCCTTCTCCACTCCCTGTGATGTGAGCACGGTTCAGGGTGGTGTTGATGGGGCAGTTGTGAGGCTGAGCAATGTCTGTGAGTACGACTCCCATCATGCTATTGCCTCCACCCCCTTCCCAGCATGCCCATGCTTCCTTCCTTTTGACTCTGCTTCCCTGTGGGGTGGGCTGGCTGTGCTGACAGGATGGCTGGGAGTGTTGTCCTGGCAGTTGTTTGGCTAAGAGTCCCAAGAGTGTCCCTGTGCTTCACACAACATAACCCAGGGTGGTGGTGCTTTGTGGGATCTTGTGTTAGGATGGAGGGCATTGCATTCTACCAGGTGGGTACTGTGGAGTTTGTGTTGGGGAGGGTGTGAGGGGAGGTGCTGGTGACTATGGTCAGTGCTGCAAGTCCCCCTTCCCACCCAGCCAGCCAGATATCCCACCATGGAACGTGCTTGCATTGCAGGGAGTGTGAGTTGTCTCTCAGGATGTCAGTCAGTGGTGTCCTGCTGTTTGTTGGTGCACAGTTGGCAGCAGGGCCTTGTGCTCCCCACAGCAGTAGCCAGTGTCAGCCATCTTGTGAGTCCTTCTCCACTCCCTGTGATGTGCGCATGGTTCATGGTGGTGTTGATGGGACAGTTTTGGGGCGGGCAATATGTGTGACTGCAACTCCCATGATGCTATTGGCTACACTGACTTGGCCAGCATACACAGGATTCCTTCCTTTGAGTGGTCTTCACTGTGTGTTGGTGCTGTTGTGGTGGCTACATGTGTGGATGTGTTTGTTGGTTCTATTTGTGCCACTGCCTAGCTGTAGTTGTGGTTGTGTTTGTACATGTGTTGGCACAGTTGGATGTGACTTTTTTGATGGCATGTGTTGTGTTTCTCTGACTGACATACACATTTTGGGATGATTCTGTTCTGGTTGCTGTGTGATTGCTATGAGTGCATGGTTTGACTCTCCCCTTGACAGTGATGTGTGTGTGTTTTGTGGCAGTATATTGTGTACATTTGTTGTGTACTCACCAGGCTCTGGGATGTCCTCTAGTCCATATATGCTCACTGGCGGTAGGATGGCCCGCACCTTCTCCTCCCAGGGCCTGAGGTATATTGGCTTGGCAGGAGGGCCACTGCCGGTGTGTTGGCTGTTGATGTAGTCTTGCTTCAGCAGTTTCCGCACCCTCCTGCGCACGTCATACCACCTGTTCTGGATGTCGGTCTTTGTGCGCCGACATGGTGATTGGGCGTTCACCCTGTTGATGATCCTCTCCCACATCTTGGTTTTCTGCGACATGGGGTCTGTTGGACCAATGTGCCAAACAGCTGTGGCTCTACCCTGAGGATCTCGTCTACCAGGACTTCCAATTCACAATCTAGGAACTTGTGATTCTTCTTGGGGGCATGGTGATGGGTGGTGATGGTGAGTGATGTGTGTGTTGGTGTGCAGGTGAGGGTGTGTGAGTGTGTGTTTTGCTGGGTGTATGTGAGGTAGGTATTTGTTGGTGTGCTGATGGTGTGTGGCTTGTGTGAGGGATGAGCTGTGGGTGTGTGGTTGCTTTCTCTTGGGTGCTGGCAGTGGAATGGCATTTGCAAAGGCTCATGGTAGTGATTTGTGTCCTTTATATAGGTGGAGTTGTGGGTGTGTCTTTGTTCTCTGTCCCCACCCCCCAGTATTTATTGGCTTGGTAATTGCTTGTTTGGCCTTTTTTGGTTGATTTTTCCTTTGTGCTGTTTGTGTATGTTGGAAACGTTCTTGTGATCGAGTCGGACCCTGCATTGGTCTCGTACGGTGTTTTCCGTTTCGTTCACGCTGTGTTTGTGCAGTTTTGTATGCTGCGTACGCGTCGGTCGCGGTGTATTGTGTTGCTTCGGCTCGGTTTTGTATGCGTGTCGGTCGTACGGTTTGTCCTCCGTCCGACTCGGTCGTGTTTTTCGCGCCTTGCATCGTACTTTGCGGGTTGGAGTTGGCGGGTACGATTCGGTCGGATTTGTTCCGGGTGCGTGTCGGTCGGTTGGATTCGCGTGTTTTTCCGGCCGGATTGCTATTTTCCGAGCGGCTCGGTCGGTCGGCTTGGTTTCCTGACGTGTCGGTCGGATTTATCGCGGCTTGCATCGTACTTGGCGTGTCGGGCGCCACTGGTACGTGTCGGTCGGTAATTTTTCCGGATCCGAGTCGGTCTGTGCTTTTTCCGGCCCGAATCGGAATCGACCCCAAAGTTGCATATCAGGCTGCTCAAAGGATAAAAAGAAATGGCCAACCAACGTTTCCAGATTCGAAGACAACAGTCCCCAAATATCTTTAAGCAAATGGTGTTATTTATCCTGAGCAATAGTCCAGTTCATTAACAAGTCCACAAATATACTCTGGTAGAGATATTCTTTAGTTTTCAATCTTGCTTTATTCCAAATTTTCAATATTGCTTTACTGCAAACTCAGCTTTAGTACCACCAGTCCAAGGAACCAAGACTGCAGCCAACACGTGTTTCGCCTCTCGGAAAGTGTCCCACCGACTTCCTCTGGGCATAAGAATCATGGTAAGGAAAGGTCTCAAATCAACTCCGAATTATAGGCTCAAAATCGTCTTACTAATCACAGCTTCCAACGAACAGAGCAATAGTGTACTCACTCAGAATTTCCAGGAGAGTGCTCCTTGTGAATCGATGGCCATAATTCGGAGTTGTTTGTTCTGTGTCTCATCAGGTTGAAGCCGCCGCAGTCTCACCTCATCAGGAGCAGTGCCATGACCTTAGTCCTGGAGACTCGGTCTTGGTGAAGAAACCTGTCCTAAAGAGTTGCCTGGAGCCTTGTTGGAGTGGACCCTTCAAGGTGATCTTGTCACCACAACTGCTGCGAAGTGCGGACGTCTCCCCAACTGGATACATGCTGCCCATACTCCCGAGTTCCATGTCCCCTTTATGATATAACAACACCTCTCCCAGAAGTGCCAGTAGTGGTTGAGAGATTATGGGAGCAGATTAGTCATGCTGTAGGTGACTAGCAAGAACCTGAAACAGCGATTGTTCTGCCTGAGGGGGTCCTGGGGAGTTGGTTGTTGAAACTGAAGAAAGGGAGGCTAGTCCTGTGGTTGTGACTGAGCCAGTCTCCGACCCCGATGAAGGGCCTAGTGCTGTGGAACCGCTAGTTGGCTGAGAAGGCAGGAACCGGGGAGACTGGTCCCACAGGGAGTAGATGATCTCTCAGTCATCCCGGGCGATACTGAGGATTCTGATCTGAGTGACAGAGAAGGAGAAGAGACTGCCCTCAGAAGGTCAAAGTGAGTAAGAGTGTCCTGTTGGAGGTACTCTTCTTCTCCCTGAATGGGCTTACTTCCTGGCTAATGACAGGGAGAACGAGTTCTGGAAATTCTGGGATCACTGTGAAAGTTCAATTGAAAATTCGGAAACTTGATCTTCAGTTCGATCTTACTTTTGAACTTCCTCTGTTAGTGAGATTGAGTGCTTTGAGACATCTTATTCTGGATGTGGCCGAGATTCTTTTCCTGTATGCAAATGTGCTAGTCAATGAACTGAATCACTTCATTCTGGAACTGATTGTTAATGAACTTCAACCGTTTCTTATTAGAGACATTTAAATAGACTTTGTGGGAAAGAAAGAAGAGTACTAAGGCTCGAGGCAGCTGAAGGAGCCTACGTTTGTCTTTTAGAAGAACACAGAGTAGGGCTAAGGAAAACTCATGAAGACTTTTGTACATATTCTTGTTGCATATCATTTGAACTTTGGTTTTGCTGCTTGCATAGATGGAAACCTACAGAGAAGACTCTGCAGCTGCCACGTTCCACACAAAGGTTTAGGTTCCAATGACGAATTGCAAGCTAATTCTCTAGATACGTCATAGCAGGCACACTAATAGTTGTAGTTGCAGTACTAACCATATTGCTTACAGTGTTATATTTACCTACATATAGGTCAGTAGAAACCAAGCCTACTATTGCTCCTACTACACCACATCCTGCTGATAGTAACATACAGTTTTTGGGGTTAAGAAATTGTACACAGATCTATCAAGGATAGATTTTTCTTCATATGCTCATTTTAGATTGCTTTATGAATATCTTGACACTATGAATGTACGGCATTGTTATGTTTGCACCCAGTTGCCTGCGTCTGCTTCAGAGGGTATCACCGGTTCACTGATAGAATATCGATGACATAAATATCGATGTTCAAAATATAGAGAAAAACAATATAGACTACAAAAATATTGACTCCCATACCTAAACAGGTAAGTACAAAAATATCGATGTAAAAAATATAGATGTAAAAAATATCGATTTAAATATATATATATAAAATAAAATTATATATATTAAATATTTTAAATAATAATATTAATTTTAACAAAGTAAATTACATTTAATATACATTTTAACAAAATATAACAAATAAACTTAATTTAAAAAAAGATAAACACACAAACATAATAATTTATACATATATATATTTACTTTAAAATAATTAATAAAGTATTATCTTTAATTTATTTTAAAACTTTAAAATTATATAAAAATAAAATATATATATATATATATAGATTCTGAGAGTTCTGCCTGTACGCCGTGACACCTGCCTATGACTCGTCGGTGCCAGCCGTGGCGGCAGAAACCACGAAATATGAGAGAAATCCAAATCCCAATAGGAAAGGAGGCGGCACGCCGATTCAACCACAGGAAGTTTTATTGAAGTAGTAACAAAGCGTTTCGGCCGTAACGGCTTTTTCAAGTTACCAGACAAACGTCGCAAACGCCATTAAATGCCGTATACGTATGTGTAGAGATGGCCAAAATACTATGCTTTGCAACAAAATTCATAAAATGTAAAACAGAATATATATACACATGCCAGTGCCTTGAATCGATTGCATAAATTAATATGGACATTATAATGAATTACTGCTGCGTACCGTGCATTTTCATCTGTGGCATAAATAAAGGGTTTTGTCCTGCCGCGATACATCACCGCACGCGGGAACCACTCAAGGCATAAACATAAATGAAAGACCTTGCTCTGAGGCTTTCCGCAAACATTTGGCCCGAAATTATATGTCCAAGATAGTAACAACATATCATAATGTATCATAATAAATACACTTACATTTAATTACAGTAATGAATTTCATTCCTAAATCAGTTAGATACTTTTGCCTGCCGCACAACATCGACGTAAGCAGGAGCCGTTCATGAACATGGATAAAGGACCATCCTATGGGGCTGTCAGCCGAAACTTAGTTTCAAAAGATGTGGCGGAATCTTCTAACAGTGCATCAGAATAAAAGATTTTTGTATGCATGCACGTTCATGCAATGAGAACAGATTATTTTGAAAAAAATACATACGGTCACAATAGCAATAAAAACTGTCAAATGTCTCATCATATAAAGTGCAAAGTAAATTCATGGCAGTATGTTACAAAATGAAAATAACCAAATGTACATCATACGCTTCCATAAGGCCTATCATAGGCGTTCCTGCGACATGTGTGTGAGAAAATAGTGTAGATGTGACCTATGTGACACCGTGAGGAATTGAGAGTGTAGAATACAAGTGAAAAGTACAGAATAAAAAATGCAGAATAAAAAGACAGTGCTTTGTATGTATATATCTGCTCAGCATGTTGGAGTGCTCAAGATGGACATGTGAAGTTAGAAATTCACTTGACAGGGAATCACTACAGTTCTATGTATGCAAGAATTTACATGTGCCGATATGTGAATAGATACAATCAGCAAGAGAACTGATGGGGCAAATGCCCGTAACCTAAAATCGAGTTAATGGATCTGTAAAACCCACCTGCACAAGAGCAGAAAGGACATACAATGCTTAACATATAAATTATAAGATACAATGTGCACCAATGTACATACCATAAAGAAAGTATATATAATTCAAAATACAAAAACATCTACATATATACAATTATATGTTTCTTTCAGAAGAAAGAAGGAACATGATTGGAAGCACGGGAGAACAGGGGATGTGAAATTATACCCCTATATGTGTAGCTAGCTCCTCTTCACCATTCAGACCGAAAGGCATTTGAGTATTGAGGTCAATGATATATCGTGATTCAAGAATCCGCAGTTGTCTCTCTCTGTCACCGCCTTTAATGTGCTTATAGACCCTGTCAAGCCCTACATATGTCAGCAGTTTGTTATTGCTGTTGTGAACATTACAAAAATGTCTGGCAACTGGATAATTAAAATCCAAGTTGGAAATGGCCCTTAAATGTTCGAGTATCCGTTTCTTCACAGGAAGTTTGGTACTTCCTATATAACGGAGAACACATGGACACTCTAACATGTAGACCACATGATCAGTCGTGCATGTAATGAACTTGGTGATGGTTTTGTCTTTACCATAAAAGGTCCTATATATATTTTGCAGCTAGTGCTGTTCTTACAGGCTTTGCAGGCATGGCACTTATAGAACCCTTTACTTGATTGTAACCAGGTGGTGGTGGGATCAGTTTGATAGTAACTCCTTACTAGCTTGTCTCGCAGTGACTTAGGTCTCCTGTATGTCACAGTAGGGCAATTGCCCACACCATTACCAATGATAGGATGATATACATTAGGTTATTTTCATTTTGTAACATACTGCCATTAATTTACTTTGCACTTTATATGATGAGACATTTGACAGTTTTTATTGCTATTGTGACCGTATGTATTTTTTTCAAAATAATCTGTTCTCATTGCATGAACGTGCATGCATACAAAAATCTTTTATTCTGATGCACTGTTAGAGATTCAGCCACATCTTTTGAAACTAAGTTTCGGCTGACAGCCCCATAGGATGGTCCTTTGTCCATGTTCATGAACGGCTCCTGCTTACGTCGATGTTGTGCGGCAGGCGAAAGTATCTAACTGATTTAGGAATGAAATTCATTACTGTAATTAAATGTAAGTGTATTTATTATGATACATTATGATATGTTGTTACTATCTTGGACGTATAATTTCGGGCCATATGTTTGCGGAAAGCCTCAGAGAAAGGTCTTTCATTTATGTTTATGCCTTGAGTGGTTCCCGCGCGCGGTGATGTATCGCGGCAGGACAAAACCCTTTATTTATGCCATAGATGAAAATGTACGGTACGCAGCAGTAATTCATTATAATGTCCATATTAATTTATGCTATCGATTCAAGGCACTGACGTGTATATATATATTCTGTTTTACATTTTATGAATTTTGTTGCAAAGCATAGTATTTTGTCTATCTCTACACATACGTATACAGCATTTAATGGCGTTTGCGACGTTTGTCTGGTAACTCGAAAAAGGACATTCCGGCCGAAACGCTTTGTTACTACTTCAATAAAATTTCCTGTGGTTGAATCGGTGTGCCGCCTCCTTTCCTATTGGGATTTCGATTTCTCTCATATGTATATATATAGATCTGTTCTTTCCTGCATCCCGCTAATGAAGGATATGGAAAATAAAAAGTGCAAAAGGATTGAGAGAGTGCGTCCCATTTGTCTCTCCGGCTGGAGGGATTGTGTATGGATATATATATATATATATATATATATATATATATATATATATATATATATATATATATATATATATATATTCACTGAAAAAACCATAGGTTTTAGGGACAGTTATAGTTACTTGGACATTGCACTCGTACAAAACCCGTGAAATTCCCCGTTATAGTTAGTTCAGCTAACTATAACTTCGCGCCCCGCAATGCACTGCTGATGACGTCACATATTACATCACTCATGACATGGTCAGTGACATCACTGATGACATCACTGATGACATCTCAAATGACATCACTGATGACATCACTGATGACATCACTGATGACATCATCCAGTGACTGTGTGTTTCTGTAAAGTTTAAATATTTTTAATATATATAGGAAAAGACGTATTGAAGAATGAGTGGGTGTGTAAGTGTCTGTATGGATGATTTAGTAGGTGCGTGACTGACTCTATAAGTGAGTGATTTAACGTATCTTACTGAATGCATGGGTTAGTGACTAAACTGGATGAATGTCTGTATCCGTCTGTCTGTTGCTGTGTAAGTGGCTGCATGTGTTTGTGAATAGCTACATGAGTGTCTATATGAGTTATTGAATGCTTGTCTGAGTATCTGTATGGGTGCCTGAGTGTTTGTGTGGGAGGGGTGTGTGCAACTCTGTGCATAGATGTGTGAGTGGGTGATTCACTGGGTGGATGGTTTCAAGAGTGCATCTGTGATAGACTGTATGGGTGGGTAAGTGTGTGTAAGAGTGTGTTAGTGAGTGAATGTATGTCCCAGTGGTACATGTGTGAGTAACTACATATGTGAAAGGCAGTATATATGTGTGTTGGAGTATATAAATAGCTATAAGCAGAGTGAGTGATTGTGATAGTGGCTGTATGGATGAGTGTGTGCTTGTATCAGTGATTGTATAAGAGCGTAACAATGTGCTACTATTTGTATGAGTAAGTGAGCTGGTGTGTGTATAACTGTATAGGTGAGTAAATGGCAGTGTGTTTAATTATTTGCATGACTGACTAGGTGTGTGAGTATCTCTATGGATGAGTGGCGTTGTTTGAGTGTCTATATAGGAGTAAGAGTGCATATGATAGTCCTGTACTGAGTGACCGTAAGTATGAGTGACTGTACGGGTGAGTGAGTGGATGTGTGTGTAGACCTAAGAATCAGTGAGTGGGTATGTAGTTATTGGTGTTGGAGTGTCTATGGTTTTGCGAATGGCAGTCTGTAATTTAGAGTGGGTGTATCAAAGGTTATATTAGGGTGTGAGGAGGTGCATCAGATTATCACGTGGATGATGTCATCAGTGATGTCATTTGAGATGTCATCAGTGATGTCATCAGTGATGTCACTGACCATGTCATGAGTGATGTAATATGTGACGTCATCAGCAGTGCATTGCGAGGCGCGAGTTATAGTTAGCTGAACTAACTATAACGGGGAATTTCACGGGTTTTGTACGAGTGCAATGTCCAAGTAACTATAACTGTCCCTAAAACCTATGGTTTTTTCAGTGAATTTCAAAGGTTTTTTAAATGCTAATTTATAACTATAACGTGTCTGAAACCTATGGTTTTTTCAGTGAATTTCAAAGGTTTTTTAAATGCTAATTTGTAACTATAACGTGTCTGAAACCTATGGTTTTTCAGTGAATTTCAAAGGTTTTTTAAATGCTAATTTCTAACTATAACGTGCCTGAAACCTACGGTTTTTCAGTGAATTTCAAAGGTTTTGTAAATGACAATTTTTAAATGTATTAATTGTTATATTAATTTTTTCATACTGATTTACTACATTTTTAGAAACAATTTTTTTTACATATTTTATTTTTAAATTACATTGTAATTACATTATACATTACATTACAAAAAATACTTTCTCAGAATGAATTACTTTAGTTTAAATACTTTGCAGATAGGCAATAGACTTTTAAGTACAGTAGTTACAGTTGTTGCAATGGGCAACACATTTTCAAACACAATGCAACATTCAGCTCAATGAGAATTTCTAGTTAAATGCAATTAGTTACTTTATGGATTACTTTTGTAACCACAGGACTGGATCCTAGATTCAGTCCTGGTACATCTCCTGTAAACAGTTGAGTAAAGCGTTTTGGTTACAGTCGTGATTTTTAAGGAATATTATTGTATTTTAAAAGTTGACACTTAGAAACTTTTTCTCATAGAATCACCAATGTTATCCTATGGAAGGAAATTCACTTAGCAGGTAAAAACTGTTATCGTTACTTTTTCTTACTCAGTGTTGGATCCTGGATCCAGCACTGGTGCATCTCCTGTAAACAGTTGAAAGAATGCGTTTAAGTCATACAGGCGATTTTTAAGGAATATTTGTAGTTTGTGAAAATCAACACTTTGAAACTTTTTTGCTGAAAACCAGTCAATCTTAGCCTATGAAGGAAATTCAAGTTACCGGTAAGTACGGTTAAAATTACTTTTGAGGATCAGTACTGGGCTGAAAGATGCAGCACTGAGGTCTCTCCTGATAACAGGTGAGTAAATCGGAATTCGTATTTCGGCTGATTTTAGAGGAATATTTTAAAGTTCCAAAACTCCACACTTAGAAGAATTTCCAAGTGAAACCAGTCAATGTTAGCCTATGGAAGGAAATTCAAGTTACTGGTAAGATACGGTTAAAATTACTTTTCAGGACCAGTACTGGGCTGAAAGATGCAGCACTGAGGTCTCTCCTGATAACAGGTGAGTAAATCAGAATTCGGATTTCGGCTGATTTTAGAGGAATATTTGTATGTTTCAAAAATCAACACTTGAAACTTTTTCAGCAAAAAGCAGGCAATGATATCCTATGGAAGGAAATTCAAGTTACTGGTAAGTACGGTTAAAATTACTTTTGAGGATCAGTACTGGGCTGAAAGATGCAGCACTGAGGTCTCTCCTGATAACAGGTGAGTAAATCGGAATTCGTATTTCGGCTGATTTTAGAGGAATATTTTAAAGTTCCAAAACTCCACACTTAGAAGAATTTCCAAGTGAAACCAGTCAATGTTAGCCTATGAAGGAAATTCAAGTTACCGGTAAGTACGGTTAAAATTACTTTTCAGGATCAGTACTGGGCTGAAAGATGCAGCACTGAGGTCTCTCCTGATAACAGGTGAGTAAATCGGAATTCGTATTTCGGCTGATTTTAGAGGAATATTTTAAAGTTCCAAAACTCCACACTTAGAAGAATTTCCAAGTGAAACCAGTCAATGTTAGCCTATGAAGGAAATTCAAGTTACCGGTAAGTACGGTTAAAATTACTTTTCAGGACCAGTACTGGGCTGAAAGATGCAGCACTGAGGTCTCTCCTGATAACAGGTGAGTAAATCGGAATTCGTATTTCGGCTGATTTTAGAGGAATATTTTAAAGTTCCAAAACTCCACACTTAGAAGAATTTCCAAGTGAAACCAGTCAATGTTAGCCTATGGAAGGAAATTCAAGTTACTGGTAAGTACGGTTAAAATTACTTTTCAGGACCAGTACTGGGCTGAAAGATACAGCACTGAGGTCTCTCCTTATAACAGGTGAGTAAATCGGAATTCGTATTTCGGCTGATTTTACAGGAATATTTGTATGTTTCAAAAATCAACACTTAGAAACTTTTCAGCAAAAAGCAGGCAATGATATCCTATGGAAGGAAATTCAAGTTACTGGTAAGTACGGTTAAAATTACTTTTGAGGATCAGTACTGGGCTGAAAGATGCAGCACTGAGGTCTCTCCTGATAACAGGTGAGTAAATCGGAATTCGTATTTCGGCTGATTTTAGAGGAATATTTTAAAGTTCCAAAACTCCACACTTAGAAGAATTTCCAAGTGAAACCAGTCAATGTTAGCCTATGAAGGAAATTCAAGTTACCGGTAAGTACGGTTAAAATTACTTTTCAGGACCAGTACTGGGCTGAAAGATGCAGCACTGAGGTCTCTCCTGATAACAGGTGAGTAAATCGGAATTCGTATTTCGGCTGATTTTAGAGGAATATTTGCACAATGGTGAAGGGAGGGGGCGGGGCCTGAGGTGACATCTGTGCAAACGCGCCCCGTTGCGCGTTTTAAGTTGGGGGATTAAGTCCCCTTGAATCCTGAGGGTCCCTAGGGGCCAACTAGCCCACCAGGAACCTCCAATATGCGCCAGGGGGCTGCGTTGCAGAGACGTGTAGAGGCCACACCCCTTTTTACACCTCTCTGCAACGCAGCTCTGTGGCGCTTTCTGGATGTACCTGTTGGGCTAGTTGGCCCCAGGACCCTCAGGATTGAAGGGATTTAATTCCCCATCTTAAAACGCGCCACGGGGCCTGTTTGCACACATGTCACCTGAAGCCCGCCCCTCCCTTCACCACTGTGCAAACGCGCCCGTGGCGCGTTTTAAGTTGGGGATTAAGTCCCCTTGAATCCTGAGGGTCCCCGGAGTCCAACTAGCCCACCATATACCTCCAAAAGCGCCACAGAGCTGCGTTGCAGAGAGGTGTAAAAGGGGTGTGGCCTCTCTACACGTCTCTGCAACGCAGCCCCTGGCGCATATTGGAGGTTCCTGGTGGGCTAGTTGGCCCCAGGGACCCCCAGTATTCAAGGGGAATTCGTTCCCCCCTCTGCAAACGCGCCAGGGCGCGTTTGCAGAAGTGGTGAAGGAAGGGGCGGGGCCTGCGGGCCCGATCGTTTAAAAAAATAATAATAATTTGTCCCCTGAAGGGGGGCTGTGTGGCCCCCCTTCCTTTTCCTGTTTTTATGCCCTGGGGACCCCATCCCCCAGGGCCTTACCCCTTTTAAAATTTTTAATTAAAAAAAAAACGGGGAAGGGGGCCGCGTGGCCCCCTTTCCCTGGGCCTGTATTGGCCCCGGGACCCCATCCCCCGGGGCATGGCCTTTTATTTTTATTCTTTGGAGGGGGCTGCGTGGCCCCCTCCTCTGGCCATTTAAGGCCCCGGGGACCCCATCCCCGGGGCCGGCCTTTCCATTTTTAAATTTTTTTATTTTTCTTTTTTGGGGAGGGGGCCGCGTGGCTCCCCTCCTGGGCCACTACTTGCCCCGGGGACCCCATCCCCGGGGCTGGCCCTCTCCGTTGGGGACTGTGGGGGGTCCCCAATCCCCCACAGTCCCGCCGGCTCCCCACGTCCCTTGGGAGCCGGCATTGCTTTCCACATGGGGAGCAGCTGACATGCTGCTCCCCATGTGGAAAAGCAATGTGCTTGGATATTGGAAGAGAGAGCAGGTTTCCTGCTCTCTCTTCCAATATCCAAAGCAGTTTGCTATGGCAGGACGGGAGCCGCGAGGCTCCCGTCCTGTCATTGCAAACTAGCAGTGTCCCGAGGGTAGGCACCCGGGACACTGCAGGAGCCGACCCTGGGGGTGGCGGTCCCCAGGGCCATCAAGGGCTCCAGGAGGGGGCCGCGCGGCCCCCTCCTACATCAGCACAGCCCCGGGGAGGTGGTGGTCCCCGGGGCTTCGAGGGTCCAAAACGGACCCCCATTTTAATTTGTTAGTGCCCCGGGAGGTGGCGGTCCCTGGGCGTGTGGGGGGCTGGAGCCCCCCACACAGGTTGTTAAATTAATTTAAAAAAAGCCCGGGGAGGTGGTGGTCCCCGGGGCTGCGGGAGGGCTCAGAGCCCTCCCGCACCATTTTACAAAAAGCCCCGGGGGGTGGCGGTCCCCGGGGCTTGGGGAGCCCTTGAGGCCCCCACACATTAAATTATCCCCCCACCATGCCCCGGGACTTGGGCCACCCGGGGGCCAATTAACATCAAAGCGCGGAGACCGCGCTTCGATTTTTTTCCGGCAGGATTCGCGCACCCTGAGCGCATCCTGCCGATTAAAAAAAAAAAATGCTTTTTTTGCCCAGGGGTCCTTGTGGGACCCCTGAGCAGGCCTAGGGGTTAGGGTGTTTCTACCCTGCCCCCTTTGTGCGTTTTGCGCACTTGTTTCTTTTTTTCTCGGCGGGATCCGCGCACCCTAGCGCATCCCGCCGATTTAAAAAAAAAAATATCTTTTCTGCCCAGGGGGTCCTTGTGGGACCCCCTGAGCAGACCTAGAGGTCAGGGTGTTTCTACCCTGCCCCCTTTGCGCTTGCGCACTTGTTTCTGTCCCTCGGTTCTACCGAGGGACAAAATAGCTGCCAACACTTCTTGATTTGGAGTGTTGACAGCCAATTAGCATGCAGCTCGTGATCGGGAGGGTACGCGGATCCGACGCGCCCATAGATATATATGTGATTTTAATTGTGAATTTCTCAGGAACTACTGAGCGGATTTACACCATTTTAGCAAAAGGCACCAGTCTGAACCAAGGGCTACCTCTTTGCCAAATTTGGGGTAATTCCGTTCAGCAGTTCAGGCTGTAGCTGCGACTAAAGGTTCCTATGGAAAAATGAATGGGAAAACGCGTTTTGGGACCCCCCTTTTTCTCGGCCCCGCTTGACGTATCACCCGAGACTTTCAGGGTAGGAGCGGACCGGAGCGCCCCAACAAGTTGGAAGCTTTCGCGAAGATTCGTCAACCGGCGCCAACGTTATTGCAAATAGAATGTCGCGGATTTCCTATGGATAATAGGTCCTAACTATAACTATCTACTGGCGACCGCCAGTAGATAATATATATATATATATATATTATCTACTGGCGGTCGCCAGTAGATAGTTATAGTTAGGACCTATTTTCCATAGGAAATCAGCGACATTCTATTTGAAATAACTCTTGCGTCGGTTGACGAATCTTCGCGAAATTTTCAAACTTTATGGCCCGCTCCGGTCCGCTCCTACCTGAAAGTCTCAGGGTGATTCGTCAAGCGAGGGCTGAGAAAAGGGGTCCCAAAGCGTGTTTTCCCATTCATTTCCCATAGGAAACTTTAGACACGGCTACAGCCCGAACTGCTGAACGGAATTTATACCAAATTTGGCAAAGAGGTAGTTCTTGGTTCAGAAAGAACCCTTTTGTTAAATGGTGTAAATCCGTTCAGTGAATTACGGAGAAATTAAAAAAATAAGAGTCAAAAATCAATTTCCCATAGGAAACTTTAGACACGGCTACAGCCCGAACTGCTGAACGGAATTACACCAAATTTGGCAAAGAGGTAGTTCTTGGTTCAGAAAGAACCCTTTTGTTAAATGGTGTAAATCCGTTCAGTAGTTGCTGAGAAAATCAAAAGTAAAAGTACATATATATCTATGGCCGCATCGGATTCGCGCACCCTCCCGATCACGAGCTGTCTGCTAATTGGCTGTCAACACTCCAAACCAGGAAGTGTTGGCAGCCATCTTATTCCTCGGTAGAACCGAGGAACAAGAAAGCAGTAAAAAAGTGCGCAAAACGCACAAAGGGGCAGGGTAGAAACACCCTGACCCCTAGGTCTGCTCAGGGGGTCCCACAAGGACCCCCTGGGCAGAAAAAGCATTTTTTTTTTTTTAAATCGGCAGTATGCGCTCAGGGAGCGCGAATCCTGCCGGAAAAAAAAAATCGAAGGGCGGTCTCCGCGCTTCGATGTATTTGCCCCGGGTGGCCCAAGTCCCGGGGGCATGGTGAGAGGGTTAAATTTATGTATGGGGGCCTCAAAGGGCCCCCCAAGCCCGGACCCCGGGGCTTTCTTTTAAAATGGTGCGGGAGGGCTCTGAGCCCTCCCGCAGCCCCGAGGACCACCACCTCCCCGGGCTTCTTTTTTTAGTTTTTCCTGTGTGGGGGGGCTCGAGCCCCCACATGCCCGGGGACCGCCACCTCCCGGGGCACTAACAAATTAAAATGGGGGTCTGTTTTGGACCCCGAAGCCCCGAGGACCACCACCTCCCCGGGGCTTTGCTGATGTGGGGAGGGGGCCGCGCGGCCCCCTCCTGGAGGCCTGTGGTGGCCCTGGGGACCGCCACCCCCAGGGCCAGGTCCTGCAGTGTCCCGGGTGCCTACCCCCGGGACACTGCTGTTTGCAATGACAGGACGGGAGCCTCGCGGCTCCCGTCCTGTCATTGCAAACTGCTTTGGATATTGGAAGAGAGAGCAGGGAAACCTGCTCTCGCTCAATATCCAAAGACAATTGCTTTTCCACACGGGGAGCAGCATGTTAGCTGCTCCCCATGTGTAAAGCAATGCCGGCTCCCGTAGGACACGGGGAGCCGGCGGGACTGTGGGGGGTTTGGGGACCCCCACAGTCCCCAACCAGAGGCCAGGCCCGGGGGATGGGGTCCCGGGGCAAGTAGTGGCCCGGGAGGGGGGCCACGCGGCCCCCCTCCCCAGAAATAATTTAAAAAAATAAATAAAAAATAAAAAAGGGGGTAAGGCCCTGGGGGATGGGGTCCCCAGGGCCCAAAAATAAGAAAAAGGAAGGGGGGCCACACAGCCCCCCTTCAGGAAAAAAAAAAAAAAAAAAAACGATCGGCCCGCAGGCCCCGCCCCCTTCTTTCACCACTCTGCAAACGCGCCCCCTGGCGCGTTTGCAGATGGGGAAGTAATTCCCCTTGAATACTGGGGGTCCCTGGGGGCCAACTAGCCCACCAGGAACCTCCAGTATGGCCAGGGGGCTGCGTTGCAGAGAGGTGTACAGAGGCCACGCCCCTTTTTACACCTCTCTGCAACGCAGCTCTGTGGCGCTTTTTGGAGGTACATGGTGGGCTAGTTAGCCCCAGGAACCCTCAGGATTCAAGGGGACTTAATCCCCCAACTTAAAATGCGCCACGGGGCGCGTTTGCACAGTGGTGAAGGGAGGGGCGGGGCTTCAGGTGACATGTGTGCAAACAGGCCCCGTGGCGCGTTTTAAGATGGGGAATTAAATCCCCTTCAATCCTAAGGGTCCCTGGGGCCAACTAGCCCAACAGGTACATCCAGAAAGTGCCACAGAGCTGCGTTGCAGAGAGGTGTAAAAGGAGTATGGCCTCTCTACACGTCTCTGCAACGCAGCCTCCTGGCGCATACTGGAGGTTCCTGGTGGGCTAGTTGGCCCCTAGGGACCCCTCATGATTCAAGGGGACTTAATCCCCCAACTTAAACGCGCCACGGGCGCGTTTGACAGTGGTGAAGGGAGGGCGGGGCTTCAGGTGACATGTGTGCAAACAGGCCCCGTGGCGCGTTTTAAGATGGGGAATTAAATCCCCTTCAATCCTGAGGGTCCCTGGAGGCCAACTAGCCCAACAGGTACATCCAGAAAGCGCCACAGAGCTGCGTTGCAGAGAGGTGTAAAAGGGGTGTGGCCTCTCTACACGTCTCTGCAACGCAGCCCCTAGCGCATATTGGAGGTTCCTGGTGGGCTAGTTGGCCCCTAGGGACCCTCAGGATTCAAGGGGACTTAATCCCCCAACTTAAAACGCGCAACGGGGCGCGTTTGCACAGATGTCACCTCAGGCCCCACCCCCTACCTTCACCATTGTGCAAATATTCCTCTAAAATCTGCCGAACTACGAATTCGGATTTACTCACCTGTTATCAGGAGAGACCTCAGTGCTGCATCTTTCAGCCCAGTACTAATCCTGAAAAGTAATTTTAACCGTACTTACCAGTAACTTGAATTTCCTTCCATAGGATATCATTGCCTGCTTTTTGCTGAAAAAGTTTCTAAGTGTTGATTTTTGAAACATACAAATATTCCTCTAAAATCAGCCGAAATACGACTTCCGATTTACTCACCTGTTATCAGGAGAGACCTCAGTGCTGTATCTTTCAGCCCAGTACTGGTCCTGAAAAGTAATTTTAACCGTACTTACCAGTAACTTGAATTTCCTTCCATAGGCTAACATTGACTGGTTTCACTTGGAAATTCTTCTAAGTGTGGAGTTTTGGAACTTTAAAATATTCCTCTAAAATCAGCCGAAATACGAATTCCGATTTACTCATCTGTTATCAGGAGAGACCTCAGTGCTGCATCTTTCAGCCCAGTACTGATCCTCAAAAGTAATTTTAACCGTACTTACCAGTAACTTGAATTTCCTTCCATAGGATATCATTGTCTGCTTTTTGCTGAAAAAGTTTCTAAGTGTTGATTTTTGAAACATACAAATATTCCTCTAAAATCAGCCGAAATACAAATTCCGATTTACTCACCTGTTATCAGGAGAGACCTCAGTGCTGTATCTTTCAGCCCAGTACTGGTCCTGAAAAGTAATTTTAACCGTACTTACCAGTAACTTGAATTTCCTTCCATAGGCTAACATTGACTGGTTTCACTTGGAAATTCTTCTAAGTGTGGAGTTTTGGAACTTTAAAATATTCCTCTAAAATCAGCCGAAATACGAATTCCGATTTACTCACCTGTTATCAGGAGAGACCTCAGTGCTGCATCTTTTAGCCCAGCACTGACCCTGAAAAGTAATTTTAACCGTACTTACCAGTAACTTATATTTTCTTCCATAGGAATCCATTGTCTGGTTTTCAGCTGAAAAGTTTCAAAGTGTCGATTTTTACAAACTACAAATATTCCTTAAAAATCGCCTGTATGACTTAAACGCATTCTTTCAACTGTTTACAGGAGATGCACCAGTGCTGGATCCAGGATCCAACACTGAGTAAGAAAAAGTAACGATAACAGTTTTTACCTGTTAAGTGAATTTCCTTCCATAGGATAACATTGGTGATTCTATGAGAAAAAGTTTCTGTGTCAACTTTTAAAATACAATAATATTCCTTAAAAATCACTACTGTAACCAAAACGCTTTTACTCAACTGTTTACAGGAGATGTCCCAGGACTGAATCTAGGATCCAGTCCTGTGGTTAGAAAAAGTAATCCATAAAGTAACTAATTGCATTTAACTAGAAATTCACATTGAGCTGAATGTTGCATTGTGTTTGAAAATGTGTTGCCCATTGCAACAACTGTAACTACTGTACTTAAAAGTCTATTGCCTATGTGCAAAGTATTTAAACTAAAGTAATTCATTCTGAGAAAGTATTTTTTGTAATGTATAATGTAATTACAATGTAATTTAAAAAAAAAATATGTAAAAAAAAATGTTTCTAAAAATGTAGTAAATCAGTATGAAAAAAATAAATATAACAATTAATACATTTAAAAATTGTCATTTACAAAACCTTTGAAATTCACTGAAAAAACCGTAGGTTTCAGACATGTTATAGTTAGGAATTAGCATTTAAAAAACCTTTGAAATTCACTGAAAAAACCATAGGTTTCAGACACGTTATAGTTAGAAATTAGCATTTAAAAAACCTTTGAAATTCACTGAAAAAAACATAGGTTTCAGGCACGTTATAGTTAGAAATTTGCATTTAAAAAACCTTAGAAATTCACTGAAAAAACCATAAGGTTTTAGGGACAGTTATAGTTAGTTGGACATTGCACTCGTACAAAACCCGTGAAATTCCCCCGTTATAGTTAGTTCAGGTAACTATAACTCGCGCCCCGCAATGCACTGCTGATGACGTCACATATTACATCACTCATGACATGGTCAGTGACATCACTGATGACATCACTGATGACATCTCAAATGACATCACTGATGACATCATCCATGTGAGAATTTAATGCATCTTCTCACACCCTAATATAAGTTTTGAAACACCCACTCTAAATTACAGACTGCCATTCTCAAAACCATACACACTCCAATACCAATAAGTACATACCCACTCACTGATTCTTAGGTCTACACACACACATCTACTCACTCACCCGTACAGTCACTCATACTTACAGTCACTCAGTACAGGACTATCATATGCACTCATACACCTATATAAACACTCACACAACGCAACTCATCCATAGAGGTACTCACACACCTAGTCAGTCATGCAAATAATTAATCACACTCCAATTTACTCACCTATACAGTTATACACACCAGCTCACTTACTCATAAAAATACTAGCACATTCTTACGCTCCTATGCAATCACTGATGCAAGCACACACTCATCCATATAGCCACTCTTACAATCACACACTCTCACTTATAGCCATGTATATACTCCAACACACATATATACTGCCTTTCACATATGTAGTTACTCACACATGTACCACTGAGATATACATTCAATCACTAACACACCCATACACACACTCACCCACCCATACAGTCCATCACAGACGCATTCTTGAAACCATGCACCCAGTGAATCACCCACTCACACATCTATGCACAGAGTCACACTCACCCCACCCACACAAACACTGACGCACCCATACAGATACTCAGAGAACCAATCCATAACCCATATAGACACTCATTTAGCTAGTCAGAAACCCATGCAGCTGCTTACACAACAACAGACAGACGGATACAGACATTCACACAGTTTAGTCACTCACCCATGCATCCAGTAAGATACGTTTAATCACTCACTTATAGACTCAGTCATGCACCTACTAAATCATCCATTCAGACACTTATACACCCACTCATTCTTCAATACGCCTTTCCCTATATATATTAAACATATTTAAACTTTACACAAACACACAGTCACTGGATGATGTCATCAGTGATGTCATCAGTGATGTCATTTGAGATGTCATCAGTGATGTCATCAGTGATGTCACTGACCATGTCATGAGTGATGTAATATGTGACGTCATCAGCAGTGCATTGCGGGGCGCGAGTTATAGTTACCTGAACTAACTATAACGGGGGAATTTCACGGGTTTTGTACGAGTGCAATGTCCAACTAACTATAACTGTCCCTAAAACCTTATGGTTTTTTCAGTGAATTTCTAAGGTTTTTTAAATGCAAATTTCTAACTATAACGTGCCTGAAACCTATGGTTTTTTCAGTGAATTTCAAAGGTTTTTTAAATGCTAATTTCTAACTATAACGTGTCTGAAACCTATGGTTTTTTCAGTGAATATATATATATATATATATAATTTAAAATATAAAAAAATTCTATAATAAATTAAAACATTAAACTATTAAAACATATTTAAACTTAAATTTCCCTATACAATGAGTGCAACCGTAGGGAAAGTGTTGCATAGCAAAATAATTAAATTTACTATTCCAACTCCAATGAGGGTAACAGTAGGGAAAGTGTTGGATAGCGGAGGGGTAAAATTTACTAGTCACACTCCAGTGAGAGCAACAGTAGGGAAAGTGTTGGATTGCGGAGGGGAAAAAATTACTATTCCCACTCCAAAGAATGCAACAGTAGGGAAAGTGTTGGATAGCGGAGGAGTAAAAATTACTATTCCCACTCCAAAGGGTGCAACAGTAGGGAAAGTGTTGGATAGCGGAGGGGTAAAAATGACTATTCCCACTCCAGTGAGAGCAACAGTAGGGAAAGTGTGGGATAGCAGAGGGAAAACAATTACTATTCCCACTCCAGTGAGTGCAACAGTAGAGAAAGTATTGGATAGCGGAGGTATAAAAATTACTATTCCAACTCCAGTGAGCGCAACAGTAGGGAAAGTGTTGAATAGCGGAGGGGTAAAAATGACTATTCCCACTCCAATGAGTGCAACAGTAGAGAAAGTGTTGGATAGCGTAGGGGTAAAAATTACTATTCCAACTCCAGTGAGTGCAACAGTAGGGAAAGTGTTGGATAGCGGAGGGGTAAAAATTACTATTCCAACTCCAGTGAGTGCAACAGTAGGGAAAGTGTTGGATAGCGGAGGGGTAAAAATTACTACTCCCACTCCAATGAGTTCAACAGTAGAGAAAGTGTTGGATAGCGTAGGGGTAAAAATTACTATTCCAACTCCAGTGAGTGCAACAGTAGGGACAGTGCTGGACAGCGGAGAGGTAAAAATAACTATTCCCACGCCAGTGAGTGCAACATTAGGGAAAGTGTTGGATAGCGAAGAGACAAAAATTACTTTTCACACTCAAACTGTTAAAACAAAAATAAAAAACATAAAAATTATAAAAAATCATAAAAATAAATAAACAATATTTAGAAATCAAAAATCTAATATATTGAATAGATATAAAGAAAAAATATTATAATATTAATTACATATAAAAAACGTACAAATAATATATAAAATAAAAGAATAAATAAATGTATTAAACTAGAAATTTTTGACAAATACATTGATTAATACATAAATGTATTTATTATATTTCCTTCCCTATAACACCACACCAATAACAAAACACTTCAACATTTTTAATCAATTTTTTTCTCCAAAATTAACATAATTAATCATCAATTTAAAAAATATTATTAATAAAAAAAACGAATAAACATTAATTGACTACACACACTTTAACACTATGATATCCACAACACACACCTAAATTAATCTCTAAAATATTAAAACACAATTAAAACATATTTATAAATAAAAAACTATTACTATTAACAACTAATAATAAAGTAATTAAAATGTATTTAATACCCACGCTTTACCCCCTTAAAAGTGAAAACAACAGACAAAAAAATAAACAATTACCCACAATACATATCAAATAATTAACATTAATTAACAACTATATATTAATTAATTAAGTACAAATTACTTCCCACCCTTTACTCCTATAAACACCAAAACACACACCTGAAATTGATTACATGATTACCATAATTAATTACCAATTAATTAATTAAAATTAACATCCAATTATTAATTCATCAATTAAAAATAAATTACTTCCCACCCTTAACACCTATAAACACCACATCACACACCTAAAACTAATTACACAATACCATAATTAATTACCAGTTAATTCATTTAAATTAATTAACAACCAACCAATTATTTAATAATTAATAATAAATTACTTTACACATTTAACACTATAACATCTCAAATAAACAAATATTAATAAATAAAAAATAATCAATACATTTAATATAATTAAATTACTTCCCACCCTATTCTCCTATAAACCCACAATCCGCTACAGAACTAAAAACGCAAAACTCAAATAAAAAAACAATTAATAACTACTAAAAATTTAACACATATATTAAAAATACAAACAATTCTTAATCAAAAAAACATACCACACATACATATAAAATATATATTAAAATACATAACATTAATAAACAAACGATATTTTTAACAACTATATTTTTGCAAACCATATTAAACACTTCGATATTTTTAAAATCAATATTACTCACCTTAAGTCGATATACTTGACCACAATATTCTTGCTGTTGATATTTCTGACCCACGATATTTGCAACTTGATATTTGCGCAACTCGATATTTGTGATTCGATATTCTGTCTCTGCACCGGTATCATCCAGGCGCGGCCAGTGCAGGTAAGAGCGGTGGGGCGGGGATGGGGCGGTACCTTGTGCTCGTACAAGGTTAGTGGTTTTAGTTATTTTCTTATTTTTTTTCCCTATTCCGTTGTCTGTCCACTTTCCTCCCCCTTGCCCCACCACTCTTACCTGCACCGGCCACACCTGGTATCACCTATCACCACATTCCTTTGGCATACGGAATTTCTTGTAGTCTTTTACTAAGCCTACACTATAAACAAGGTAGATTTCAATATTATTTTTTGAATTATTATTTAGTCCTTTCAGAAGTTCCTATGTTCAAACATTTGAATAAGAATCCTTATTTTAAAGGTGCAGAAATTGCAGGGAAATATTTTGCGTCTCTTAAGCCAGTAGACACTGCATATGCACACAGACACAATTAGACTTGTTCAATGTCAGATGAGGCGAAAAAATTCTTGAATTTAGTAGAAGATAGAAGGAGAGATCTAGAGTCGAAATCTGAAACTGATGACGATCTTAAGAGACACCACAGGTGGAGTAGTGAAGAAATTGAACATCAGGTGAAGGTAAATTTTCCTGCCTTGACCATAGATTGTCAACATAAGGGAAAGCTTTGATCAGAATTATATAGACCGTTATTTATAGGTAAGAGTAAATTGAACACATTTTCAAGGTGAGAGGGAAAAATGACCTTTTCTAGGAGGGACGGGATCCTGTGATTCCTGGAGTGTACTTTATTTGTGGATAGTATGCATATTTTAAATTACCCAATGGATGGCACGGTACATGTTATCTTGGTATAGTTTTACCGAAGATTTTCCATGTGGAACATTTTAATGATCCCATATGGGTAACAAGACCTAGAAGTAGACGAGGTGTTAGTGCAGCGGAAGTAGTAGGAGAAATATTTGGTGCCATAACCCCATCTGTAGGAATAATTCTTAATGAGATGAAAATTAGAAAGCTGCCTACATTAGTGGATAAATTGGCTACTAGTACCGCAAATTCTTTATTAATTGTAACTACTGAGACGGTTGCGATAAGGTCTATGGTTTTGCAAAACACTCTTGCGCTAGATCTTTTACTTGAAAAGGAGGGTAGAAAAAGTTCAGCAATGCTGTACAAACATCCCAGACGAAAGTAAGGATCTGGGGAAATACATTCGGAACATACCTGAGTTGACAAAAGATTCCAAAGAGTTAGAAGTGAAAGGTGCTTGGAAAGCTATTGGAAGTGGATTTGTTTCAATAGGCAAGTGGTTTGGAAGCTTGGGAAGTGGAATTCTGGGTGCTATTTTGAAACCTCTTTTGAAAATTTCCCTTTGTGCAATACCCCTACTTATGATCTTTAAGGGATACAAGTATGCACAAGTTAGACGGGGAGTGAAGAGAAAGCAAGCAAATGTAGAGTTAGAGGAGAGTCAGAGTAAGTATTATGATGCCATGAAATGCCTGGAAGACTCTAGACGAAAGATGCTCAAGACCATAAGGTTTTAGATGGCCCATCAGATAACATCAGATTGCAATCTGTGATGGCCTAATTTGCCATTGTAGGGGAGACTAGAGCAGCGTAATTTTGGCTCCACCTTTTTGTTTGATTATGCTAAATATATATTTACACATGGCCTCATGTATTTGTGTGAAGTAACATTATTAACATAATGTAGTGCACCTGAACAGATACAGAAGGTGCATTTACAGTGTAATCTCGACATTTACATAAGTGTGCATTTTAACGTTTTCCTTGCAGTAACATCGAATTGCAGTTCTCATATATATCTGCATTTGTGTGGTTTGAATAATATTGTTAATTCTTATATAGCTCCGAACTCATTTGTATAATACTCTGCAATTATTTTATAACTGAAAATGCATCCATTTGAATAGTACTCTACATCAATATTATAACAGTATATTTATCTGTAATCATGCATTTGAAAACATGTACTGAGATGCTTGCCACACTAACTTGACCAAATGCCTTAAGCATTTGGATTTCTTAATGTTTAACTTTCAACGTGAACGTTTGCTTTGCATGCAATGTTTTTCTCTCTTCTGCAGGTGCAGTTGTATGATCTTACGAATAGAAATAGGCACATTGTGTGAGAGAGATAGTGAGGTTCAGGAGGAGTACTTTTGACAAAGATAAGCCTTAACGAACAAAGGGAGGACCACTTTCCTTGCGGAAGAGGGAGACAGGAGGATTCTAAGGACGTTCTAATGTGTGGAAGAAGGGAAAGAAGTTTCAAGTGTAGTTGCCAAGTTTTACTGTTTGAAGATGGAAAATAATGAGACATGTGACACAGGATTCTCGAAAGTTCTTTTTGTGGGTCTAATTGATGATCACACTTCAGTTTATTCAGACTCCTGTTAGACAAAAAGAGGTTCAGACCTCTTTGTGATATCTCTGTTGTGTGGCTTCAAGCTATACAATATTCTTTCCCTTTAGAGAACTTCTACAGAGGTTCTGCTATGTTGACACCTTTCTCCTTTAATGGATTTAATTAGGGTTTCCTCATCTAATATTATTTAGAGTAGATTTAGATTAGGAGATTTAGATTTTACTCATTCATAACAGGCAAGAGGACCGCAAATCATATACTGATCATCAAATCCTCTTTTTAACATTCTACATTGCGATTACAGAATTTCTTGTATGTTTTATGCTGCTAAGGCTAAATTTAATTCATCGTTTTGGCCTGCCTGTAGTAATCCTGTATTGTTACAATATATTCCTGAGACTTGTGTCTGACTTTGAATTTGCAATAAATCCATACTTAATCCGATCTTCTGAGTCAGAGTTTTACTGTGTGGCCAAATTGGGTTACACTGTAATTGTTAAATTGTAGTAGATCCCAAATCCTTTTATTCTTCAAGCAGCTAGGAAGTTCCATTGCTGGGAGCAAGGAAAAGGGCCCAAATACTATGCATTAGCAATATCAAAGAAAAACTTAAACAAATAGACTGAATGACAGGATAAGCAGAGCTCCATCCCCATCTCTATTCACCACAGGTGGTGACAAGTCAACATTTAAGGGATGTTACAGATGTGGGACTATGTCACATTGCGGCGATTTCAAAGGTTGTTTTTCTTCTGACAAAGACTTTCGCAAGTGTGGGAGAAGGGGGAATATAACTAGAGTATTCAAAGATGCATGCAGGATTCATGTGGCTGGTGTGGATTTTGAGGATGAAGTTTCTGAGGATGTTTAGTGCACTAAAAATGCTGGTGATGTGAGAAAAAACAGACCCAGAGTGGAATTGTTTGTGAACGGAGCACTAGTAGAATTGATGTTTGGTGCTGGATCAATGTTTACTATAGTACCAAAGTCTATATTCAATAAAGTGTGGCTGCACACCTCCCTACAACGAAAAGGTTAAGGGGGCAGTGAATATGAATTTTAGGTTCTGTGGGCTCAGCATTTATATTTAAGAGACGTAAGGCCCATTCGAAAATGTATGAGTCACAAATGGATCCCGCCATTTTGGGTTGGGTGCAACAATATGATTTGCACATAGTGTTTGACCCAAGGTCTGAGGAACCAGTTTTAGCTATACAAGGAGACGGGTGTCTTGAGGTCATATTAAAGACGTTTGCTGATGTATTTAGTGAGAAAACTGGATTATTGAGGGATTATGTTCATGAAATAAAACTAAAAGAAGGTGGAGTTCCTGTTAGACATAATATGAGGAAAGGTCCCATAGTGGTTGGGCAGGAAATAAAGAAGATGTTGGATGAGATGCAGAGAGATGGCATCATTGAAGTGGTGGAAGCTTCTGAGTGGCCTTCTCCTGTGGAAATCACGAAAAAGATGGGAGGGTTGCCTGAAGTTTTGTGTGGATTTGAGGAGTTTGAACCAATGCATAGTTTTGGACAGTTTCCCTCTTGAGAATATCTGAGATTATATTGTTGTTGAACAATGCAAAATATGTTTCTTGATTAGATTTGAAATCTGAGTATCATGAGATCAAATTGCATCCTAGGTCTAAAAAGCTCACTGTATTCATCACAATGGAATGAGTTTTTCAGTTTATCAGTCTTCCTTTTGGGTTGGCTTTAGCTTCAGGCACATTTCAGCACATAAAGATCTAATTATTTTTCCAGGATGATATTTTAGTTTTTGTAGCAACGGAAGAGGAATTCAATTGTGTTTTATCAGTAACAAACTTTATGCAGTTCAAATAGAACCATAAAAGTGCACAGTGCAAAGTTGAATAATACACATTAAAACAAAAAATGTACAATAAAACAATAGTCAATAATCGGCCAAAGCTCATGATCCTAAAGCTTTAAAAATAGATAAATTATATCAATATTCTTGAGGGCCTATCAGCACCACCATGCATCCTCCCAACCAGTTTAAAATGACATAAAATATTAAAAACCACTTGAAATTGATTGACAACAATAATCATAAAGAATTATTAACTGCCTAATGGCTAAAGTGTATGGGGTCGATTCTGATCTGGGTCGGAAAGCCCTCCGACCGAGCCGGATCCAGAGTGTTTTCCGACCGAACCGTACCCCTGTATTCCGACCGAGCGAGTACGATGCTGCCGCATGCTGACGGACTCGGCTCGGTCGGATTCCCATTGAAGTCAATGGGAGCCGGTCGTACGACACGTGCATGGCCTCGCATCGGCTGAATAGGTACATCTCCCAAAAGGGCGCCCCCTGCAGTGGGTACGCGTTGGTGCCATTAGCACCGTACATGCATGTGAAGGGGGGACCCTTGGGTCCCCCCCTGTGTTCGACTCGTTAGGCTATGGGTGAAGGGGGTCCGCCACGGACCCCCGAAGTCCGCTACCCGGAGCTTTTTCGTCCCGGAGACTCCGACTCGATCCAGCTGTCCGAATCGTGCATCGTACTGGCTCGGTCGGAAATCTACTCCATTGCGCGGTACGGTTCGTCTGCGACCGAGTCGTACGGAGTGGTTCGGACCCGGAAACGAGTCAGTCGGCGATTTCGCGTTCATTCGCATCGTACTCGGGCGTCCGGACCCCTGTACGACTCGGTCAGAAACAAAGCCTCCGACTCGGATCCGGTAAGGCCGATTCCGATTCGGAGGCCTTCCGACCGAGATCGGAATCGACCCCTTAGTGTCTTCTCAGCTTAATTGCAGTAATAATATAGTTAAGAACAATAGTACAAATTTCAGTAGAAGATAGATTTTGCAAATAAATTAGCCCCCGCCCTATAAGCAGTAAAATTCCTTTTCAAAAAAAATTGGCGTAAAATATGCTATTTAAAAGATTCATACAAAGTACAAAAAAACATAAAATCTTCAGTAGACTGGGCAGTAACCGCATCACATGGGCAACAAGGGAGAAATACATGCCAAGTGCATTCCCTAGGAATGGCCACAAGAAAATGGACCGTGTTCAACCTTAGCCTGGTAAGATAAAATCTATATTCAAAGTTAGATATCCAGCTAAGATAGGCCTCCAGACCTACAGATACAGAAATTTGCATATAATAATAATAATAATAAAGCTTATAAAGTGCATGGCTACACTCACTAGTGTGTCCCCGCGCTGCAGCCCAAAAACTCGTCTGGCGCAGTAACGTGATACAGCTTAGAGAAAAACCTATCGTCGAAAGAGCCAAGTTTTTAGTTTTTTCCGAAAGAGTTTCTCTGAAGGTTCCTTACGGAGAGCGAGAGGTAGGTCATTCCAATGTTTAGTGGCCAGATAGCGGAAGGATCGACCACCCATTCTCGCTCGTTTGATTATCGGAATCTTGACCTGTCCAGTCCCTGCAGATCTCAAGTGCCGGGTTGGAGTGTAGGAGCATAGTAGATTGTGTAGGTAGCTAGGCCCTTTCCCCTGCAGAATGCGGTGACTGACACACAAGGCTTTAAAATGTATTCTCTCTCTCACTGGGAGCCAGTGTAGAGCAGCGATGGCATTCCCGGAGGAATCTCTCCTGGGCAGCATCAGAACAAGGCGCGCCGCCGCGTTCTGAATACATTGAAGTCTCTGCAGACACTTACCACTTGCTCCTAGATATAAAGCATTCCCATAGTCCAGGTGGGAAGTTACCAGTGCGTGGACTAGGGTCTTCCTGGCTGCCACGGGCAGCACATCTAAGTTATTCCAAAGCCCTTTCATTATTCCAAAACACTTCCCGGCCACAATTCTAGTGTGATTCTCAAAAGAGAGCTTGAAATCCAGCCACATCCCCAAGTTCTTAACCTGATTGCTGGGGGAGGGGGTCGGGCCCAGGGTCTGCAGCCACCAAGACGAGGACCAGATCGAGGGCACTTTAACCACGACTAGAACCTCCGTTTTACTGCCGTTCAGCTTTGAACAGTTACTTATCATCCAGGATGCCAGCTCCTGTAGACAAGTGGAAAAATTGGTAGCTGCCTCTTCGTGGGATTGTGACAGTGAAACCACCAGTTGCGTGTCATCCGCATATGATACGACACTGATGCCATATTTTATAATAATCTCCGCCAGTGGGGCGATATATAGATTAAAGAGAGTGGGGCTTAGTATAGAGCCCTGGGGGACCCCTTGAGCCAGCGCAATGCTTTTAGAATAGTAAGGTCGTTGGGACACCTGAAAGCTTCGATCCTGTAAAAAGGATCCCAGCCATTCCAGGGCCAATTTATCCAACCCGCCTTTTCTGAGGCGTTGTAGGAGTAGTGGGCGGGCTACGGTGTCAAATGCAGCGCTGAGGTCCAAGAGGATCAGAGCCACCATCTGACCTTCATCTACATGTCTGCGGATTGTTTCTGTTGACAGGAGCAGTGCTGACTCAGTAGAGTAAGTTGCACGAAAACCTGATTGCGTCGGGTGCAATAAGCTGTGACGGTTAATGTGGGCCGTCAGTTGAGTATTGACCACTTTGTCTGCTATTGTAGCAAAATATGGCAGGAGTGAGACCAGTCGAAGGTTCTCCTACTGACTCGCGCTCACACCCAGCTTTTTCTCTACGGGAAGAACAATTGCTTCTTTCCACCTTTTTGGGACCACGCCCGACTCAAACGAAGTTCAAGGAGGTGCCTAATAAAGGATACTAGGATCTCCAGGCTATCTCTCAGAACTTTAGGAGTATTAGGGTCCCTAGGTGAGCCGGTTTTAATGCCTAAGGCAATGCCTGTGAGGTCGTCACAGGAGGGGAGATCAAATCTGGAGAGGCAGTGTGCCTCCTCCACGTCGATCCACCCCTCCCTATCAGGACTCCCATTACGTGCCTCATCCGGGAAGGTAGTGTGAATCCTTGCTACCTTCTCTGCGAAGAAGTCTGCCACCAAATTGCAAGAATCCACAGAGCTGCAGTTGGAAGCCATAGTTCTGGCTAGTGAAGATATGTCCTTAAAAATTGAAAACAGTTCTCTTGAAGAGTTTTCAGCTTGCTCTATCCTTTCATTGTAGTAGGCGGCACAAGTTTTCCTTATGAGGAAGTGATAGTGTTTAAGACTAGCTTTGTATTCGGCCTTCCTGTGCTCTGAAAAATCTTTCCTCCATACTCGTTCTAAACGCTTGCAGGAAGTCTTTGCGATCCTGAGTTCTTCATTAAACCATGGGGCAGATTTTAATTGTCTCCTCGGCGCAATAGAGGACCATGGGGCTACTCTGTCTAGTGCCTCCGTAATCCGTTCATCTAGAGAGCTACAGGCAGTCTCAATGTCATTGCCTCTCGGTGGCCCGCCCTGTTGAAGGGCGTGATTAAAGTTTGCCGCTGAAAACCTAGCCCATTTCCTATGCAGTCTCCCTGCGCCTGTCGTCTTTGGCTTTGGGGTATTAGGTATTAGGGCTCTAAAGGGGACCAAATAATGATCTGTCCAAGGAACTGCGTTAGGGCGTTCAATGATTAGATCCCCCCAGTTGGCAAAAATTGGGTCTAGTAGGTGGCCCAGTTGGTGGGTCGGGAGAGAGGATTGCAATACCAGCTGTAAGGCGGCCAATTCCTGACAGAGCTCTTGCGCTCCAGAATTAGCCCTATCATCAAAATGTAGGTTCATGTCCCCCAACACAAGCACTTTAGTATACCGCAGTGCCGGTTGTATCACCTGTTCCCTTAGGCTCGATGCGAACTGGGTGGTGGGACCTGGTGGTCTGCAAAATAAAAAGCCTTTTATAACATAATTTGCGGCAGCCGTGATCGTAAAAAAACCTGCTTCACTGGCATCGATGTTAGCCAACTCTAAGGTGCAATGTACCGATAGCTTATGAATAATGGCTATCCCCCCCCCTGTTTTTTTGACGATCCAGTCTGGCAATCCCATAGTTCTGAGGGAGAGCCTCAAGGATCTCAGGTGCAGAATTCTCATTCAGCCATGTTTCAGTGAGAAACATGACATCTGGCTGACTATCTACAAGATGGTCGTGGATTTCATATTTGTGATTATTGCGGGATCTGCAATTGACCAGAATTAGGTTAAACTTCTGACCTATCCCGGTCTGCCTCATGTTTGCCTCTATTGTATAAGGGCAGTAACTGCATTTCCGAGGTGTAGATCCCATCGGTATGCTGTGCCTACATTGCTCTGGGATGGGGGGGCATAGTGTATGTAGTTGCTCCGAGGTGTATTTGTGAGCTACTGCTACATGGGCAGGGGTTCTGGCCCCAGGCCCCGTACAGCCGCGGACGGGCGCAGACGGGCTTGCCTTTGGCGCACCTTGGGCGTCTCCCGCTGCGCATCCGCTCAGGCATGCGCATTAAGTAGGGGCCTCCCATCCCCACGCTAGACCGCTGACTGCAGCCCAGCCCGGGAGCCAGAAATGCGTCACACCCACGTCCCTGCCCTCCGTTCAATCGGCACTGCCTGCCGCGACGGACCGGGGCGGGAAGAATGCACTGCACCAGAAGTTAAACATTGAGCTAAAATATTTAAAAAGTGTGCATTTAATAACAATTACAATCAAATTAGAGTTCGTGCAAAAGATTTGTTAAAAATTATTTCTTTAAAAAGCGCTAGAAAGCTTTCGCGTTACCGCCACAAACGGGTCTCAGCCGATACTGCCACTATCTGCCTTCGCCGCTGCGCCTCCGCTCAGGCATGCGCATTAAGTAGGGGCCTTCCGTCCCCACACTAGACTGCTGACTGCAGCCCAGCCCGGGAGCCGGAAATGCATCACACCCACGTCCCTGCCCTCCATTCAATCGGCACTGCCTGCCGCGACGGACCGGGGCAGGAAGAATACACTGCACATACTTACATATACATACATATACTTAGTAACAGTTGGCATTTCTAACAACTTCATGATTTTGATTTCCTCTCTAAAAGATCTAAACACTCCTATGACTAACTCTTTAGATCTGCAGTCAATGTTTTCGGGAATGGTCAAAGAGGGTACTTAGGCCCAGACTACAAGAATTTATTTTTACATAGACCAGCCATGGGATGGCAGTCATATGCTCTAAGTTTACACAATCGGTTGTCACCTGCTGTGAAAATTTGGCCTTAGGAGAATTCTACATCTTTAACCATAAAAGAAGTGGGGCCATGTTAATTTGATCTTCAATAAAAACCTAAGTCAAATTCCATGTGTGCTATAAGGCTCGCAGTAGATTTTGGAACAGCCAAAAGGCTTCACAAGAAACCGTTTTCAGCATCATGTAATTTCCCTGATGAAACATAGCCCCAAACACCAGCCACGTAGGTGCCCACTGATAAACATTTGCTTTTGTATAACTGAAGCATCTCCTGGATTGGCTTTTGACCCAGTCTTTTAGCAAATCTAAATATAGCATCCCCAGCAGCCTCCATTTTCTGCGCTCTTTGGGTTATTAGTTTACCCCAGCTTCCATTAGTATCAAGTAATATACCTAAATAATTAAAATCATGCGTTTTTGCAACGGCTCTCCCTTCCATAAAAAAGATTTTTAGACTTAGGGGCTCATTACAATGTCGGGAGGAATCACTTCCGCCCGACACCCCATCGATCATGAGACCAACCGACACCTGGTCAGCGGTCCCGACCGCCCCACTAGGATGCGACCGAACACTCTTCGGTCGCATTCCTATATTTTACTATGAGAGCATGCATCCCGGCCGTAAACCGGTCGTAATGCATGCTCCCATAGTAAAATGGAAGGTGCGGTTCATCCCTGCACCCTGTGGCAGGCACCTAAAGGTGCCTGCCACAAGGTCCAGGGATCAACAGGGGGGCACCATAGGTGCACCCTCGGCCTCTAACCGGAGTCCGTGCACCAGCAGGGGGCCCTGCTGTGGGCCTCCAAAGACGCTTTCCGGCATGGTTTCCATGTTGGACAGACCGGCATGGAAACCGTGTCGGAAACCGTCCTCGTAATCTCAAGGGCAGAAAGGCCCACCCTTGAGATTACTTGCCACATTCCGACTGGCGAATGGGCTCTCTGAGCCAGTCGTAAGCCAGCCGGAATAACCGGTCGGATTCCTTTCCAACCAACTCAATCAAAATGAGGCTTAAGTGCTGCATAAAATTTAAAAAACCCTGTTAAAAGTTTCTTAAGGCCATTTGCTGTCTGCGCCAGTAGAATCGCATCATCTGCGTACAACAGGGTATTCAGACAAAATATTGAAGTAAAAATATCGTCATACCAAAATATTGTCACCATAATATAGTGATATGGAAATATGTCTGCAAGAATTTCGCTGTCAACAATATCAATTTTAAGGTAAGCAATATTGATTTTCAAACTATTGAAGTCATTAATATAGTTTACAAAAATATAGTTGTTTATAATATTGTTTTTTAATTATAGTTAAGTATTTTAGTATATTCTTTAAATGTATATGATGTGAATTTTTTTAATTTTCTTTATGTTTTTTAATATAGTTGTTAAATTTTTAGTAGTTAGGAAATTTAATTAAGTTATTTTTTATGATTTATTGTACTGTAGTGGATTGTGGGTTCATAGGGGTGCAGGGTGGGTAGTAATTTATTTATCATAAATTATCAATTCATTTGTAATCATTATTATTTATTTAATTGTTAAATAATTATGTTATTTGTGCAACTAATTTTTTTTAATTTAAACTTTAGGCGCAGGTTGTGGGGTTTATGGGGGTACAGGGTGGGAAGTAATCCAAATGTATTTAATTAATAATTAGTTGTTTAACTAATATTATTTATTTAATTGATAATTAATTATGTTAATTGTGTAAATAATTTATTTTTCCATTTTAGGTGTGAGTTGTGGGGGTTATAGGGGTAAATTAATTCGAAATAGTTAATTATTAGTTGTTAATTAATGATAATAATTTAATTGATAATTCATTATGTTAATTATATTTATTTAATTTAAATTGTAGGTGTGAGTTGTGGGTTTTGTAGGGTATAGGGTGGGAAGTAGATACATTTTATTTAAGTTATAATTTTTGCACTGATATTAATTATTACATTGATATTTAATTATATTAACTGTGTAATACATTTTTTGTTAAGTTAAATTTTAGGAGTGTGTTGTGTATTTTGTGGGCGTATATTGTGAGAAGTAAATTAATTATAATAAAGTCATAATTAATTTTTAATGAATGATAATTAGTTTATTGATAAATATTTATGTTAATAGTGTAAATACTTTGTTTTTTTAAGTTAAGTTTTAGGTGTGGGTTGTAGGGGTATAGGGTGGGAAGTAACTAAAATAAAGTTATTTAATATTTTTTTGTTAATTCATAATTTTTAAATAAAATTATTTATTTAAATGTTTTTTTAATTTTAATTTTAATAATATTTGTAGTTTTTCATGATATGCATTTAACATTGGTTTTAATATAAAATATATTTGTATTTTTCTCATGTTTATATTTTTATTTGTATACTATGTTTTTGCAACTATTTTATTGTGTTGAAGAGAATTTGTTTGTTTCTGATTGTGCCCTGACTGGAGTAGGAATTGTAAATTTCACCCTTCTGCAATCTAACACTTTCCCTACTTTTGCACTCATTGTAGTGGCAATAGTAAATTTTACCCCTCTGCAATCCAACACTTCCCTACTTTTGCACAGAGTAGAGTGGGAATAGTAAATGTTATCCCACCGCAATGCAACACTTTCCCTACTGTTGCACTGACTGGAGTGTCAATAGTAAATTTGACCCCTCACCAATCCAACATTTTCCCTAGTGTTGTAGTGACTGGAGTAGGTATAGTAAATTTGACCTCTACGCTGTCACGATTCACTCCCTGTGCTCTCGTTCCCACCACCAGGGGGCCGAATTGTGGGGCTTTCCAGTATTCTAATATGCTTCCAGACACTCCCCTGTATGCATATCCTGACTTCCAGGCATTTGGACATCATTTAGGAATTGACATCCATTCCCAATCCATGCCGGGTTTTGTGGAAGCCAGTCTGCTCATGCTGGAAACTCCATTACCTATAATCCCCTGCTCACTGCTTTGTCTCCACCCCTGCAGGCCAAGGATGGGTGGAGGAATTCAGTTCACCTGTGGCTGGCTGCTGCTAGCCTGCTCACACCTGATGCATGTGATTACTGTGAGTTCTTTTAAGCCCCAGCTCCCTTCAGCCCAGTGATGGTCATTGTAGCTGTATACCGGTGAGGCCGATCCTTGTTTCCAGTGTTTCCTGAGCTTTTGATAACCTTGTTTCCAGTGTTTCCTGAGCTTTTGATATTCCTTGATTCCTGAGCTACAGTTAATCCTTGTTCCTTGATTCCTTAGCTATAGCTATTCCTTGTGCCTGAATTAGCACTGCCTGCAGTGCTACCTTGTTTCCTGAGTTCCTGAGCTATAGCTATTCCTTGTGCCTGAATTAGCACTGTCTGCAGTGCTACCTTGTTTCCTGAGTTCCTGAGCTATAGTTATTCTTTGTTCCTGTTCCTGGGCTTCAGCTATTTCTTGTTCCTGATTTGCACTGCTTACAGTGCTCTCTTGACTCCTTGTTTCCTGAGCTGTAGCTATTTCCTGTTTCCTTGAACCAGTACTGCTTGCAGTGCTCTCTTGACTCCTTGTTTCCTGAGCTGTAGCTATTTCCTGTTTCCTTGGACCAGTACTGCCTGCAGTGCTACCTTGACTCCTGAGCCTTAGCATTCCTTGTTCCTGAACTGCAGCAGTTTCCCTTGTTCCTGAACTAGCACTGCCTGCAGTGCTACCTTGACTCCTGAGCCTTAGCATTCCTTGTTCCTGACCTGCAGCAGTTTCCCTTCTCCTGAACTAGCACTACCTGCAGTGCTACCTTGACTCCTGAGCCTTAGCATTCCTTGTTCCTGACCTGCAGCAGTTTCCCTTTTCCTGTACTAGCACTACCTGCAGTGCTACTTTGACTCCTGAGCTTTTGCTCAATTCTTGTTCCTGCCCCAGCACTGCCTTCTATGCTACTTTGTTTTCTTGATTCCTAAACCTGCACTATTCTAGTATACCCTTGTAGCCTCCCCTTCTGTATATCGTTTTCCAGTTCCTGCCTTTCTTCCCATTTCCTTGGTTCCAGTTCTTGTTTGCTGTCTTTCTATTTCTGCTGTCTTGCTTCTGTTACCTTGTATGTTTTTTACCTGCTTTCTGCCAAGTGTGCCCTGTGATTTCCTTCCTTTCCTGTTAAGCACTCCTCCTTGCTAGCTCCTTGTCTATTGTGCTTGTGTTTAGTTCTACCCCTTTGCTGTTACTGCCTTGTGTGTTCCTGTTTGATATCCAGGATCCGTGGGCACAGCTGACTACCTAGGTGGTGTTTCTTGTTCACTGTGAGTATTGTCTTTGAGTTACTGTTATAACATCACCATAGGTATAAGCTCCACAGACCCTGCCTTTGCATACATATCCTATATGTGGGTATTTTCAGTCAGTATCTGTAACAGCAATTGTGGGTGAGGAACTTACTGAGCTTCAGTCTTACCGTGTGGAGCTCCTGAGTGCTTTACCCCACATTCCCTTTATTGTTAATGTTGTATTATATATATGTCTTGCACGTCCGTCCTGGGTGTAGTTAGTCTGAATGCTAAATTACCTTGTGAGTGCCCTTCCTTTCTGAGTCTTAGCCATCTTGTTCCTTTGTACAGGCTTCCCCTTTGGATCCCTTTTCTCCTCTGACTACCTGTGTGATCCTGGGCAGCGCTGTACTCCTCTCTCTGTGTACGTTTTCTACCCTGTTCCCAGTCCTTGCCCAAGTCCCTGACTGTGTTCCCGACATAGTCCCGGACAGTCCCTGACAGAATGACCAACCTACATTTCCAGGGTTACTTGTGAGGTTTCTTTGCGTTCAGTTAGCTACCATTTTTCTGTTACATTTGTGTGTGAAAATATTGAAGGTGTGTCCTAATGAGAGGTTTAAGAAAGAAACACACCAGTACATCATTTAGGTTTGTGCAGGACAATTCCCCAGTGCCCAACAACGAGAGGCATTTAGTGTCTACTTTACAGTTTGTTCACCCTAGTCCTGAAACAATGAATCCTCATATGAGAAATGGACATTTACGTTCTGAATATTTTACTCATTGGCTCTCAAACACCTCTTTGCCAGATCCGGACTTAATCTTCTATTTTGATTCAGATTCAATGTCTGTGTCAGCATTGCATAAGGAGAATGCTACCTTACTCAGTTTGCTGAACAAGAATTCTGAATCTCGCACGTCTGCTGTAAGTGGTTGTAAAATACAGTATTCAACCACACAACCAAAGAAAGAGCAGATGCATTTTATAACCTCTGGTCTCCATTCAAATAGTGTTACCCAGTCTTGTAGTCCAGTAAAGAGCACAGTCCCGGATATTAAAGGGACCCTGTTAAATACCACATTCAAAATAAACCATAATCAGTTTAACAAAAGAGAGAAAAGACCTACTAGAACACAGGCGGCTAATAGCCACTTTGAACAAAATCCAAGGTATAGCTCTGTTGCTTGTTGTGAAGTTGCCAAGTCTACCACTGTCCTTGTAGAGAAAGATCTGCAGTCTTCATAGGATATAATTACATCTAAGATTCTTGAATTACAACGAGAGAATAAAATGTTTCAGACTCTGTTAAAAAATTATAACCCAGAGCTCAAGTGGGAATCTAAAACCCCTATAGAAAACAACTTTTCCACCTCTATGTTAGCCTCCTTAGAAATGGAGAATGAAGCCTTGCGCTCTCTCTTGCATTCCCCTCAGAGCTGGTCCAGCAATTGTGTGAATAATACTGTGGCTGATCACTTGGATTCCATGCAGAAAAGCCATAGTACCTTGTCTCACAGTGCAGTTAATGAAAGTATGTGTTTGAAGTCTGAATTTTCTAACTCCTCTGGTGTTTTGTCTTCTAGTGCTAAATTACATCTAGGCGCTACATCTGAGATGTGTCCCGCCACTTTTCAGGAACCCCAAATGCCAGGCAAAACAAAAAACATCTATTTGCTTTCTTTTCCTGGTAGTGAGGTCAGTTCTTTCTCAGAGATAACCCATAGACAGGCCATTGACATACAGATAAAATCTGAACCAGTGCCCCACATCATCCCTGATGTGACAATATCTTGTGACTCAGACCACGCTCTTGATTTAACTGCTGTGACTGAAGTCAACCTCCTCGCTGATAAGAAACAAAATCCTGACCCCTTGTTTGCTGTTTTGCCTTCAAGCACACCACATATTGAAAAGTCAGGAAATGATACTTTCTGCTCTGATGCACCTTTGCCACCTAGTAATGCAGAAGAAAATGAAATAATGTCCAAAGACCAAGTGATTTCTGACCTGTTTCCTCTGACTAAGACATGTGAACTGCCAAATGGTAAAGGGAGTCTGGTCATCAGAGACTCTAAGATAAGCAGTAATCTTAGCCATCCCGAAGAAAGCGCTTCAGTGTGTTTTAAGGAGCCAAGGAACTGTGAAGATTTCACTATTGACAACAGGGAATCTACTGCTCACGAGCTATTGCCATTCCCAGAATTTAAAGTCTGTCATCCTTGTGCCTCTCTGCCATCAGCTAGTCTGCTTTCAGAGTTTCCAGAGTCCTTAGATGGCCTGCTGCTTTCAGAGTTTCCAGAGTCCTCAGCAGGCCTGCTGCTTTCAGAGTTTCCAGAGTCCTCAGCCGGCCTGCTGCTTTCAGAGTTTCCAGAGTCCTCAGCCGGCCTGCTGCCTCCTGAACTTCAGCCTGCAGCCTGCCTGCCATTTGTGCCCGAGCCTGCAGCCTACCTGCCATCTGTGCCCGAGCCTGCAGCCTGCCTGCCATCTGTGCCAGAGCATGCAGCCTGCCTGCCATCTGTGCCCGAGCCTGCAGCTTGCCTGCCATTAGTACTGGAGCCTTCAGACTGCCTGCATTCAGAGCCCAAGCCCTCAGCTCACCTATCTACTAAGTCAGAGTCTCCAGCCTGTCTGACTTCAGAGCCAGAGCTTCCAGGCTGCCTGCATTCAGAACCAGAGCTTCCAGGCTGCCTTCCTTCAGAACCAGAGCTTCCACCCTGTCTTACTTCAGAGCCAGAGCTTCCAGGCTGCCTGCCTTCAGAACCAGAGCTTCCAGGCTGCCTGCCTTCAGAACCAGAGCTTCAAAGCTGCCTGCCTTCAGAACCAGAGCTTCCAGGCTGCCTGCCTTCAGAACCAGAGCTTCAAGGCTGCCTGCCTTCAGAACCAGAGCTTCCAGGCTGCCTGCCTTCAGAACCAGAGCTTCCACCCTGTCTTACTTCAGAGCCAGAGCTTCCAGGCTGCCTGCCTTCAGAACCAGAGCTTCCAGGCTGCCTGCCTTCAGAACCAGAGCTTCCAGGCTGCCTTCCTTCAGAACCAGAGCTTCCAGGCTGCCTGCCTTCAGAACCAGAGCTTCCAGGCTGCCTGCCTTCAGAACCAGAGCTTCCAGGCTGCCTGCCTTCAGAACCAGAGCTTCCAGGCTGCCTGCCTTCAGAACCAGAGCTTCCAGGCTGCCTGCCTTCAGAACCAGAGCTTCCAGGCTGCCTGCCTTCAGAACCAGAGCTTCCAGGCTGCCTGCCTTCAGAACCAGAGCTTTCAGGCTGCCTGCCTTCTGACCTTGAGCCTCTATCTTGCCTACTTTTTGACCCTGTGCATCCTGTTTGCCAGCTTCCAGAGGTCTCAGTTCGTATACATTCAGAGACTGAATCTCCAGCATCAGAGACACAACTCTCAACATGTAAGCCTCAAGGGCCTGGGTCTCCTGCATACCTGCTTCCAAAGTCGCCTACATGTGAGTCTTCTGTATGTTTTCCTCCAGGGCCAGAACTTCAGGTCTGCTTCCTGTCACCTCCTTTGTCTTCAGCCAGTTTGTCTTTGACCTCTGTGCCTCCTGCCAATCCGTTATCTGCTTGTGGCACTACAGTCAATCTTCCTTTGTTTTCAGAGTGCTACTCTAGCCTGCCATCATCAGGACTTCAAACACCTTTGATTCAGGCTTCTAAGCCCTTTTCACTGGATTTGGACTCTTCAGGTCCTGCCTCCGACACTGCTGTTAATTTACAGCGTATTATTCTACCCTCCAGAACATCACATTTTTCCTGCAGTCCTCTGGTATCTTGCACTACATCTCTGATGGAAATGGACTTATTTCATAGCAGCAAAGGCTTTAAATCGAGTCCCAGATTCCGGGAGCCGGTCGTTGGAGGGTGTACTGTCACGATTCACTCCCTGTGCTCTCGTTCCCACCACCAGGGGGCCGAGTTGTGGGGCATTCCAGTATTCTAATATGCTTCCAGACACTCCCCTGTATGCATATCCTGACTTCCAGGCATTTGGACATCATTTAGGAATTGACATCCATTCCCAATCCATGCCGGGTTTTGTGGAAGCCAGTCTGCTCATGCTGGAAACTCCATTACCTATAATCCCCTGCTCACTGCTTTGTCTCCACCCCTGCAGGCCAAGGATGGGTGGAGGAATTCAGCTCACCTGTGGCTGGCTGCTGCTAGCCTGCTCACACCTGATGCATGTGATTACTGTGAGCTCTTTTAAGCCCCAGCTCCCTTCAGCCCATTGATGGTCATTGTAGCTGTATACCGGTGAGGCCGATCCTTGTTTCCAGTGTTTCCTGAGCTTTTGATAACCTTGTTTCCAGTGTTTCCTGAGATTTTGATATTCCTTGATTCCTGAGCTATAGTTAATCCTTGTTCCTTGATTCCTGAGCTATAGCTATTCCTTGTGCCTGAATTAGCACTGCCTGCAGTGCTACCTTGTTTCCTGAGTTCCTGAGCTATAGTTATTCCTTGTTCCTGTTCCTGGGCTTCAGCTACTTCTTGTTCCTGATTTGCACTGCTTACAGTGCTCTCTTGACTCCTTGTTTCCTGAGCTGTAGCTATTTCCTGTTTCCTTGAACCAGTACTGCTTGCACTGCTCTCTTGACTCCTTGTTTCCTGAACTGTAGCTATTTCCTGTTTCCTTGAACCAGTACTGCCTGCAGTGCTTCCTTGACTCCTGAGCCTTAGCATTCCTTGTTCCTGAACTGCAGCAGTTTCCCTTGTTCCTGAACTAGCACTGCCTGCAGTGCTACCTTGACTCCTGAGCCTTAGCATTCCTTGTTCCTGACCTGCAGCAGTTTCCCTTCTCCTGAACTAGCGCTGCCTGCAGTGCTACCTTGACTCCTGAGCCTTAGCATTCCTTGTTCCTGACCTGCAGCAGTTTCCCTTCTCCTGTACTAGAACTACCTGCAGTGCTACTTTGACTCCTGAGCTTTTGCTCAATTCTTGTTCCTGCCCCAGCACTGCCTTCTATGCTACTTTGTTTTCTTGATTCCTGAACCTGCACTATTCTAGTATACCCTTGTAGCCTCCCCTTCTGTATATCCTTTTCCAGTTCCTGCCTTTCTTCCCATTTCCTTGGTTCCAGTTCTAGTTTGCTGTCTTTCTATTTCTGCTGTCTTGCTTCTGTTACCTTGTATGTTTGTTACCTGCTTTCTGCCAAGTGTGCCCTGTGATTTCCTTCCTTTCCTGTTAAGCACTCCTCCTTGCTAGCTCCTTGTCTATTGTGCTTGTGTTTAGTTCTACCCCTTTACTGTTACTGCCTTGCGTGTTCCTGTTTGATCGCCAGGATCCGTGAGCACATTTGACTACCTAGGTGGTGTTTCTTGTTCACTGTGAGTATTGTTTTCAGTTACTGTTATAACATCACCATAGCTATAAGCTCCACAGACCCTGCCTTTGCATACATATCCTATATGTGGGTATTTTCAGTCAGTATCTGTAACAGCAATTGTGGGTGAGGAACTTACTGAGCTTCATTCCTACCGTGTAGAGTTCCTGAGTGCTTTACCCCACATTCCCTTTATTGTTAATTTTGTATTATATATATGTCTTGCACGTCCGTCCTGGGTGTAGTTAGTCTGAATGCTAAATTACCTTGTGAGTGCCCTTCCTTTCTGAGTCTTAGCCATCTTGTTCCTTTGTACAGGCTTCCCCTTTGGATCCCTTTTCTCCTCTGACTTCCTGTGTGATCCTGGGCAGCGCTATACTCCTCTCTCTGTGTACGATTTCTACCCCGTTCCCAGTCCTTGCCCAAGTCCCTGACTGTGTTCCCGACATAGTCCCGGACAGTCCCTGACATACTCAATCCAACATTTTCCCTACTGCTGTATTGACTGGAGTGGGAATAGTAAATTTTCTCCCTATGTGACATTGCATGAAGTGGGAGTAGTAAAGTTTATACATCTTTAGTAGAAGAATTTGCTTACTTTTGTATAAATTGTAGTGGGAATAATATATGTATTAACATTACATAATTTATTTTATATTGTTAAACTTTATATTATTATGTTTTTGCTTGTTTAAAATTATAATATTTATATTTATCAATTTTTTATGTGTAAAATATTGCTATAAAACTGTAAGAAATATATATTATATATATATTACCTACTGGCGGTTGCCTGTAAGTAGTTATAGTTAGGACCTCGTTTCTATTCAAAAAGCATTTTTTCTTTTGCCAATATCTTTGGTGGCATTTGACGAATCTTTGCAAATTTTTCAAAACTAATGGGGCGCTCCGGTCAGCTACTGACTTGAAAGTTTCAGGGTGATTCGTCAAGCGGGGGCCGAGAAAAAGGGGGTCCCAAAACGCGTTTTCTCCATGTTAGTTTCTATAGGAAACTTTAGACAAAGCTACAGCCCGAACTGCTAAATGGAATTACACCAAATTTGGAAAAAAGGTAGCTCTTGGTTCAGAAAGCAACCTTTTTGTTAAATGGTGTAAATCCGTTAAGTAGTTCCTGAGAAATTCAAAAATAAAAAATATCGATATCTGTGACCGTGGTGGATCCGTGAACCCTCCCGAGCACGAGCTTGATTCTGATTGGCTGCCAACACTTCAAACCAGAAAGTGTTGGCAGCCATCTTGTCACTCGGTAGAACCAAGTCACAAGAAAAAAGGTTAAAACTGAAGAAAAGGGGGCAGGGTAAAAACACCCTGTCCCCCTAGGCCTGGTCGGTGGGTCCCACAGGGACCCCCAGGGCCCAAAAAAGCTGGGTACACAAATCAGGCCAAAAAGTTTTTTAAAAATGAAGCGTGGGCTCCCGCGCTTCGGTTCTTTAAGCCCCCAGGTGGGCCAGGTCCCAGGGGCAATGTTTTATTATAGTGCAGGGGCCCACGGGGGCCCCCGCAGCCCCTTGGGGCCACCACCTCCCAGGGACTTTAATGATAGTGCGTGGGGGCACACGACCCCCCCACATCCCCGGGAACCACTACCTCCCGGGGCTTTCTTATTGAAATGCGTGTGGGGGCTCTTTCCAGCCACGCAGCCCCGGGGACCGCCACCTCCCTGGGGCTTCAAATTAAATAGGGCAGGGGGGCCTTGTGGGCCCCCACCAAACCCTGGGGACTGCCACCTCCACGGGGTTTCAATAATGTAAATCAGTCTGGGGACCACCACCTCCCTGGGGCACACTGAAATTAAGGGTGGGGGGCCTCGCGGGCCCCCCAAGCCCCGGGAACCGCCACCTCCCCGGGGCTTCAATACAATTACAGAAGTGGGGGGGGCTCCTGCCCCTCCCCACACTGCCACCACATCCCCTGGGCACTAATTATTAAAATACGTTGCAGACCCCCGGCCCCGGGGACCACCACCTCCCCAGTGCTACATACATGTTGGGAGGGGGGGCACGTGGCCCCCCTCCTGGAGCCCTTCATGGCCCTGGGGACTGCCACACCCCAGGGCCGGCTCCAGCAATGTCCCAGGGTGCCCACCCCCGGGACATTGCAGTTTGCAATGGCAGGGAGGGAGAACTGCTGCCGCCCTGCCATTGCAAACTTCTGCTTTGCTTCATGGAAGTGAGAGCAGGAAACCTAGTCTCGCTTCCATGAAGCAAAGCAGAATTGCTTTTGGACAAGGGGAGCTGCATGTCAGCAGCTCACCTTGTCCAAAAGCAATGCTGGCTCCCGCAGGAGGCGGGGAGCTGGCTGGGACTGCGGGGTATTGGGGATCCCCCCACGGTCCTCAACAAGAGGCCAGGCCCTGGGGGATGGGGTCCCCGGGGCCAAAAGTGTCCCGCGTCCGTAAAATTTTAAAAATGAAAAAAAGAGGCAAAGCCCCTGGGGATGGGGTCCCCAGGGCCGAAAAAGGCCTCGGGAGGGTCCCCAGGGCCCACAAAATATTAAGAGAAGGGGGGCCACATTGCCCCCTTCTAACAATAACTTTTTAAAAAGCAGAAGCCGGCATCTCGTCGGAGGCCCCGCCCCCTCCCTGCACCACTGTGCCTCCTGGCGCATTCTGGATTGGGGTATTAAGTCCTCTTGAATCCTAAGGGTCCTTAGGGGCCAACTAGCCCACCAGGTACCTCCAGTAAGCCCCACACAGTGGGATTGCTGAGAGGTGGTCCAAGGCCACGCCCCTTTTCACACCACTCTGCAAACGCACCTCTTGGCGCATTGCTGGTGGGGCGATGAGATCCTCTTTTGTCCTGAGGACCTCAGGACTAAAGTGGACTTCATACCCTGAGCAGCAGTGTGCCAGGAGGCGCGTTTGCAGAGTGGTGTAAAAAGGGGGCATGGCCTCTGACCACTCTCAGCAATCCAGCTGTGTGGGGCTTACTAGAGATAACAGAAGGGCTAGTTGGCCCCCAGGGACACTCAGGAGGCAAGGGGACTTCATCCCCCAACCAAGAGCACGCCAATCTGCAAACGCGACTACTAGTTAAAGAAGCATTTGCAATGTAAGAGGATTCGCATTTGCGAGAGTTAGAGCTATTGGCATTGTAAATGTAAAAGTTTTTTACTAATGTTTTTGGGCGTGGAATGGATGTACGTTGTGTGTAGTGGCATTATGTGGTATGTTGTGCAGTGAAATTATGTGGATAGAAAGTATGTGGTATTTAGTGTATAGGAATTATGTAGAGTGGGATTATGTGTTAAGGAGAGTAATTATGTGGTATGGTAGTCTGTGTTGTGGAGTGGTAACCTCAGGTTTAGTCTTCCTCGTTTCCATAGAAGCTAAACTATGAACTCAATGAGATTAAAAAAAAGGAATCACTGAGGAGTACTTCTGGACCTAGTCAAAGATATGAGCAGGGCCACTGGAATTATGCGACTGTTTGGCTGCACCGACTTTCGCACAATTATACATTTTACGCATTAGCCACATAATCCATCATCTGCTGCCTAATCTGCAGATTTGAACAAAAAAAGCCTTGTTTCTAGCTCAAACGGCTCAAACGTTACCAAAAATGCAGCGACAAGTGTTACAGCGGGGTGGAAGGTCCTTTGCAAACCTAGAATGGTCACCTGTTACTTATTGCTAAATGTGGGTGTTAAATTGGTACTAATGGTGTTCAAGCCACTCTTGCCACCTTCTTGCACCTATCTTGCGTCTTTCTGCATTTCTGTTGTTTCTTTCTGCACCTTTCTTTCTTTTTCTGCACTTCTCTTGCCACTTTCTGCACGTCTCTTCTACTTTCTGCACCTCTTTTGCCTCTTTCTACACCTCTGTTGCCTCTTTCTGCACCTCACTTGCTTCTTTGTGCACCCCTCTTGCCTCTTTCTGCACCTCTCTTGCCTCTTTCAGCACCCCTCTTCCCTCATTCTGCATCCCTCCTGCCTCTTTCTGCACCTCTGTTCCTTCTTTCTGCACTTCTTTAGTTTTTTTCTGCACCTCTCTTGCTTCTTTGTGCACCCCTCTTGCCTCTTTCTCCACCCCTCTTCTCCCTGTCTGCATGTCTGTTGCTTCTTTCTGCACTTCTCTTGCCTCTTTCTCTACCCCTGTTCCCTCTTTCTGCATCTCTGTTGCTTCTTTCTGCACTTATCTTGCGTCTTTTTGTAACTCTCTTGCTTCTTTCTGCACCACTTGTGCCTCTTTCTGCACCCTGCTTCTCTTTCTGCACTCCTCTTGCCTCTTTCTGAACCTCTGTTCCTTCTTTCTGCACTTCTTTTGTTTTTCTGCACCTCTCTTGCTTCTTTCTGCACCCCTCTTACCTCTTTCTCCACCCCTCTTCCCCCTTTCTGCATCTCTGTTGCTTCTTTCTGCACTTCTCTTGTGTCTTTCTCAAGCCCTCTTCCCTCTTTCTGCACCTCTCTTGCTTCTTTCCGCACCTCTCTTGCTTCTTTCTGCATCCCTCGTGCCTCTTTCACACCCCTCTTCCCGTACCCCTCTTGCCTCTTTCTGCACATCTGTTCCTTATTTCTGCACTTCTTTTGTTTCTTTCTGCACCTCTCACTTCTTTCTGCACCCCTTTTGCCTCTTTCTGAACCCCCTTCCCTCTTTCTGCACCCCTCTTGCCTCTTTCTGCAACTCTGTTCCTTCTTTCTGCACTTCTTCTGTTTATTTCTGGAGCTCTCTTGCTTCTTTCTGCACCCCCTTGCCTCTTTCTCCACCCACACGCCATCTTTCTGCACTCCTGTTGCCTCTTTCTGCACCCCTCTTGCCTCTTTCTGCACTTTTGTTCATTCTTTCTGCACTTCTTTTGTTTCTTTCTGCAGCTCTCATGCTTTTTTCTGCACCCCCTTGCCTCTTTCTCCACCCCTCTTCCCTCTTTCTGCACCCCTGTTGCCCCTTTCTGCACCTCTGTTCCTTCTTTCTGCACTTCTTTTGTTTCTTTCTACACATCTCTTGCTTCTTTCTGCACCCCTCGTGCCTCTTTCCGCACCCCTCTTCCCTCTTTTTGCACCCCACTTGACTCTTTCTTCACCTCTGTTGCTTCTTTCTGCACCATTCGTGCTTCTTTCTGCACCTCTCTTCCCTCTTTCTGCACCCCTCTTGCCTCTTTCTGCACCTCTGTTTCTTCTTTCTACACTTATTTTGTTTCGTTCTGCACCTCTCTTGCTTCTTTCTGCACCCCTCCTACCACTTTCTCCACCCCTGTTTCCCCTTTTTGCATCTCTGTTGCTTCTTTCTGCACTTCTCTTGCCTCTTTCTACACCCCTCATCCCTCTTTCTGCACCTCTGTTGCTTCTTTCTGCACTTATCTTGCTTCTTTCTGCACCTCTGTCCCTTCTTTCTGAAACCCTTGTGCCTCTTTCTGCACCTCTGTTCTTTCTTTCTGCACTTCTTTTGTTTCTTTCTGTAGCTCTATTGCTTCTTTCTGCACGCCTTTTGCTTCTTTCTGCATGCCTCTTGCTTCTTTCTGCACCCCTCGTGCCTCTTTCAAACCCCTCTTCCCTCTTTCTGCACCCCTCTTGCCTCTTTCTGCACCCCTGTTCCTTCTTTCTGCACTTCTTTTGTTTCTTTCGGCACCTCTCTTGTTACTTTCTGTATCCATCTTGCATCTTTCTCCAACCCACTTTCCCCTTTCTGCATCTCTGTTGCTTCTTTCTGCATTTCTCTTGCTTCTTTCTGCACCCCTCGTGCCTCTTTGTGCTCCCCTCTTCTCTCTTTCTGCATCCCTCTTGCCTCTTTCTGCACCTCTGTTCCTGCTTTCTGCACTTCTTTTGTTTCTTTCTGCACCTCTCGCTTCTTTTTGCACCCCTTTTGCCACTTTCTACACCCCTCTTTCTGCACCTCTGTTCCTTCTTTCTGCACTTCTTTTGTTTCTTTCTGCAGCTCTCTTGCTTCTTTCTGCACCCCTTGCCTCTATCTCCAACCCTCTTCCCTCTTCCTTCACCCCTGTTGCCTCTTTCTGAACCTCTGTTCCTTCTTTCTGCACTTCTTTTGTTTCTTTCTGCACATCTCTTGCTTCTTTCTGTACCCCTTGGCTCTATCTCCAACCCTCTTCCCTCTTCCTTCACCCCTGTTGCCTCTTTCTGAACCTCTGTTCCTTCTTTCTGCACTTTTGTTTTTTTCTGCACATCTCTTGCTTCTTTCTGCACCCCTTGTGCCTCTTTCTGCACCCATCTTCCCTCTTTTTGCACCCCTCTTGCCTCTTTCTGCACCTCTGTTGCTTCTTTCTGCACTACTCTTGCTTCTTTCTGCACCTCCTTGCTTTTTTCTGCACCACTCGTGCTTCTTTCTGCACCACTCTTCCTGCACCCCTCTTCCCTCTTTCTACACCTCTGTTCCTTCTTTCTGCGCCTCTTTTGTTTATTTCTGTACCTCTCTTGTTTCTTTCTGCAAACCTTCTTGCCACTTTCTCCTTCCCTGTTCCCCCTTTTTTCATCTCTGTTGCTTCTTTCTGCACTTCTCTTGCTTCTTTCTGCACCCTGTCCCTTCTTTCTGCAACCCCCGTGCCTCTTTCTGCACCCCTCTTCCCTCATTCTGCACCTCTGTTGCTTCTTTCTGCACTTCTCTTGCGTCTTTCTGCACCTCTGTCCCTTCTTTCTGCAACCCTTGTATCTCTTTCTGCACCCCTCTTCCCTCTTTCTGCATCCCACTTGCCTCTTTCTGCACCTCTGTTCCTTCTTTCTGTACTTCTTTTGTTTCTTTCTGCAACTCTCTTGCATCTTTCTGCACCCCTCTTGCTTCTTTCTGCACCCCTCTTGCTTCTTTCTGTACCCCTCGTGCATCTTTCTGCACTCCTCTTGTCTCTTTCTGCACCTCTGTTGCTTCTTTCTGTACTTCTTTTGTTTCTGCACCCCTCTTGCCTCTTTGTGCACCTCTGTTCCTTCTTTCTGCACTTCTTTTGATTCTTTCTGCAACTCTCTTGCTTCTTTCTTCACCCTTTTGCCTCTTTCTGCACCCCTCTTGCCTCTTTTTTTCACCTCTGTTCCTTCTTTCTATACTTTTTTGTTTCTTTCTGCAACTCTCTTGCTTCTTTCTGCACACCTCTTGCTTCTTTCTGCACCCCTCGTGCCTCTTTCTGCACCCCTCTTCCATATTTCTGCACACCTCTTGCCTCTTTCTGTACCTCTGTCGCTTCTTTCTGCACTTCTTTTGTTTCTTTCTGCACCCCTCTTGCCTCTTTCTGCACCTCTGTTCCTTCTTTCTGCACTTTTGTTTCTTTCTGCACCTCTTGCTTCTTTCTTCACCCCTTTTGCCTCTTTCTGTACCCCTCTTGCCTTTTTCTGCACCTCTGTTCCTTCTTTCTGCACTTCTTTTGTTTCTTTCTGCAGCCCTCTTGCTTCTTTCTGCACCCCCTTGCCTCTTTCTCCACCCCTCTTCCCTCACCCCTGTTGCCTCTTTCTGCACTTCTGTTCAATCTGTCTGCACTTCTTTTGTTTCTTTCTGCACCTCTCTTGCTTCTTTCTGCACCCTTCTTGCCACTTTCTCTACCCCTGTTCCCCCTTTTTGCATCTCTGTTGCTTCTTTCTGTACTTCTCTTGCTACTTTCTGCACATCTGTCCCTTCTTTCTGCAACCCTTGTGCCTCTTTCTGGTCCCCTCTTCCCTCATTCTGCACCTCTGTTGCTAATTTCTGTACTTCTCTTGCTTCATTCTGCACGTCTATCCCTTCTTTCTGCAACCTTGTGCCTCTTTCTGCACCCCTCTTGCCTCTTTCTGCACCTCTGTTCCTCCTTTCTGTACTTCGTTTGTTTCTTTCTGCAACTCTCTTGCTTCTTTCTTTACCCCCTTGCTTCTTTCTCCACCCATCATGCCTCTTTCACACCCCTATTCCATCTTTCTGTATCCCTCTTGCCTCTTTCTCCTCCCCACTTCCCCCTTTCTGCATCTCTGTTGCTTATTTCTGCACTTCTCTTGCTTCTTCCTGCAACTCTCTTGCTTCTTTCTGCATCCCTCTTGCTTCTTTCTGCACCCCTCGTGCCTCTTTCTGCACTCCTCTTGCCTCTTTTTGCACCTCTGTTCCTTCTTTCTGCACTTCTTTTGTTTCTTTCTGCAACTCTCTTGCTACTTTCTGCAACTCTCTTGCATCTTTCTGTACCTCTCTTGCCTCTGTCTGCACTTCTCTTGCTTCTTTCTGCAGCTCACTCTCTTCTTTCTGTACCTCTCTTGCCTCTTTCTGCAGCTCACTCTCTTCTTTCTGCACCTCTCTTGCCTCTTTCTGCACCTCTCTTCCCTCATTCTGCAGCTCACTCTCTTCTATCTGTACCTCTCTTGCCTCTTTTGTACCTCTCTTGCCTCTTTTGCACTTCTCTTGCCTCTTTTGCACATCTCTTGCCTCTTTCTGCACATCTCTTGCCTCTTTCTGCACCTCTGTTCCTTCTTTCTGTACTTCTTTTGTTTCTTTCTGCAACTCTCTTGCTTCTTTCTGCACCCTTCTTGCTTCTTTCTGTACCTCTTGTGCCTCTTTCTGTACCCCTCGTGCCTCTTTCTGCACCCCTCTTCCGTTATTCTGTACCTCTGTTGCTTCTTTCTGCACTTCTTTTGTTTCTTTCTGCCCCCTCTTGCCTCTTTCTGCGCCTCTGTTCCTTCTTTCTGCACTTCTTTTGTTTCTTTCTGCACATCTTGCTTCTTTCTTCACCCCTTTTGCCTCTTTCTGCACCCCTCTTGCCTCTTTCTGCACCTCTGTTCCTTATTTCTGCACTTCTTTTGTTTCTTTCTACAGCTCTCTTGCTTCTTTCTGCACCCCTTGCCTCTATCTCCAACCCTCTTCCCTCTTCCTTCACCCCTGTTGCCTCTTTCTGAACCTCTGTTCCTTCTTTCTGCACTTCTTTTGTTTCTTTCTGCACATCCCTTGCTTCTTTCTGCACCCCTCGTGCCTCTTTCTGCACCCATCTTCCCTCTTTTTGCACCCCTCTTGCCTCTTTCTGCACCTCTGTTGCTTCTTTCTGCACTACTCTTGCTTCTTTCTGCACCTCTTTGCTTTTTTCTGCACCACTCATGCTTCTTTCTGCACAACTCTTCCTGCACCCCTCTTCCCTCTTTCTACACCTCTGTTCCTTCTTTCTGCACTTCTTTTGTTTCTTTCTGTACCTCTCTTGTTTCTTTCTGCACCCTTCTTGCCACTTTCTCCTCCCCTGTTCCCACTTTTTTAATTTCTGTTGCTTCTTTCTGCACTTCTCTTGCTTCTTTCTGCACCCTGTCCCTTCTTTCTGCAACCCCTGTGCCTCTTTTTGCACCCCTCTTCCCTCATTCTGCACCCCTGTTGCTTCTTTCTGCACTTCTCTTGCTTCTTTCTGCACCTCTGTCCCTTCTTTCTGCAACCCTTGTATCTCTTTCTGCACACCTCTTCCCTCTTTCTGCATCCCTCTTGCCTCTTTCTGCACCTCTGTTCCTTCTTTCTGTACTTCTTTTGTTTCTTCTGCAACTCTCTTGCTTCTTTCTGCACCCCTCTTGCATCTTTCTGTACCCCTCATGCCTCTTTCACACCCCCTCTTCCCTCTTTTTGCACCCCTCTTGCCTATTTCTGCACCTCTGTACCTTCTTTCTGCACTTCTTTTGTTTCTTTCTGCACCTCTCTTGTTTCTTTCTGTATCGCTCTTGCCTTTTTCTCCACCCCACTTCCCCCTTTCTGCATCACTGTTGCTTCTTTATGTACTTCTCTTGCTTCTTTCTGCGACTCTCTTGCTTCTTTCTGCACCCCTCTTGCTTCTTTCTGTACCCTTCGTGCATCTTTCTGCACTCCTCTTGCCTCTTTCTGCACCTCTGTTGCTTCTTTCTGTACTTCTTTTGTTTCTGCACCCCTCTTGCCTCTTTCTGCACCTCTGTTCCTTCTTTCTGCACTTCTTTTGATTCTTTCTGCAACTCTCTTGCTTCTTTCTTTACCCCTTTTGCCTCTTTCTGCACCCCTCTTGCCTCTTTTTGCACCTCTGTTCCTTCTTTCTATACTTTTTTGTTTCTTTCTGCAACTCTCTTGTTTCTTTCTTCACACGTCTTGCTTCTTTCTGCACTCCTCATGCCTCTTTCTGCACCCCTCTTCCATCTTTCTGTACTCCACTTGCCTCTTTCTGTACCTCTGTTGCTTCTTTCTGCACTTCTTTTTTTTCTTTCTGCACCCCTCTTGCCTCTTTCTGCACCTCTGTTCCTTCTTTCTGCACTTCTTTTGTTTCTTTCTGCACCTCTTGCTTCTTTCTTCACCCCTTTTGCCTCTTTCTGTACCCCTCTTGCCTCTTTCTGCACCTCTGTTCCTTCTTTCTGCACTTCCTTTGTTTCTTTCTGCAGCCCTCTTGCTTCTTTCTGCACCCCCTTGCCTCTTTCTCCACCCCTCTTCCCTCACCCCTATTGCCCTTTCTGCACTTCTGTTCCTTCTGTCTGCACTTCTTTTGTTTCTTTCTGCACCTCTCTTGCTTATTTCTGCACCCTTCTTGCCATTTTCTCTACCCCTGTTCCCCCTTTTTGCATCTCTGTTGCTTCTTTCTGTACTTCTCTTGCTTTTTTCTGCACCTCTGTCCCTTCTTTCTGCAACCCTTGTGCCTCTTTCTGGTCCCCTCTTCCCTCATTCTGCACCTCTGTTGCTAATTTCTGTACTTCTCTTGCTTCATTCTGCACGTCTATCCCTTCTTTCTGCAACCTTGTGCCTCTTTCTGCACCCCTCTTGCCTCTTTCTGCACCTCTGTTCCTCCTTTCTGTACTTCGTTTGTTTCTTTCTGCAACTCTCTTGCTTCTTTCTGTATCCCTCTTGCCTCTTTCTCCTCCCCACTACCCCCTTTCTGCATCTCTGTTGCTTCTTTCTGCACTTCTCTTGCTTCTTTCTGCAACTCTCTTGCTTCTTTCTGCACCCCTCTTGCTTCTTTCTGCACCCCTCGTGCATCTTTCTGCACTCCTCTTGCCTCTTTTTGCACCTCTGTTCCTTCTTTCTGCACTTCTTTTGTTTCTTTCTGCACCCCTCTTGCCTCTTTCTGCACCTCTGTTCCTTCTTTCTGTACATCTTTTGTTTCTTTCTGCAACTCTCTTGCTACTTTCTGCACCCTTCTTGCTTCTTTCTGTACCCCTCGTGCCTCTTTCTGTACCCCTCGTGCCTCTTTCTGTACCCCTTGTGCCTCTTTCTGCACCCCTCTTCTGTTATTCTGTACCTCTTTTGCTTCTTTCTGCACTTCTTTTGTTTCTTTCTGCACGCCTCTCGCCTCTTTCTGCACCTCTGTTCCTTCTTTCTCCACTTCTTTTGTTTCTTTCTGCACCTCTTGCTTCTTTCTTCACCCATTTTTGCCTCTTCCTCCACACCCTCTTGCCTCTTTCTGCACCTCTGTCCCTTCTTTCTGCACTTCTTTTGTTTCTTTCTTCAACTCTCTTGCTTCTTTCTGCACCTTCTTGCTTCTTTCTGTACTCCTCGTGCCTCTTTCTGCACCCCTTTGTGACTCTTTCTGCACCCCTCTTCCGTTATTCTGTACCTCTGTTGCTTCTTTCTGCACTTCTTTTGTTTCTTTCTGCACCCTCTTGCCTCTTTCTGCACCTCTGTTAATTCTTTCTGCACTTCTTTTGTTTCTTTCTGCACCTCTTGCTTCTTTCTTCACCCCTTTTGCCCCTTTCTGCACCCCTCTTGCCTCTTTCTGCCTCTCTGTTCCTTCTTTCTGCACTTCTTTTGTTTCTTTCTGCACATCCCTTGCTTCTTTCTGCACCCCTCGTGCCTCTTTCTGCACCCATCTTCCCTCTTTTTGCACCTCTGTGCCTCTTTCTGCACCTCTGTTGCTTCTTTCTACACTACTCTTGCTTCTTTCTGCACCTCTTTGCTTTTTTCTGCACTTCTCTTGCTTCTTTCTGCACCTCAGTCCCTTCTTTCTGCAACCCTTGTATCTCTTTCTGCACCCCTCTTCCCTCTTTCTGCATCCCTCTTGCCTCTTTCTGCACCTCTGTTCCTTCTTTCTGTACTTCTTTTGTTTTTTCTGCAACTCTCTTGCTTCTTTCTGCACCCCTCTTGCATCTTTCTGTACCCCTTTTGCCTCTTTCACACCCCCTCTTCCCTCTTTTTGCACCTCTTTGCCTCTTTCTGCACCTCTGTACCTTCTTTCTGCACTTCTTTTGTTTCTTTCTGCACCTCTCTTGTTTCTTTCTGTATCACTCTTGCCTCTTTCTCCACCCCATTTTCCCCTTTCTGCATCACTGTTGCTTCTTTATGTACTTCTCTTGCTTCTTTCTGCAGACTCTCTTGCTTCTTTCTGCACCCTCTTGCTTCTTTCTGTACCCCTCGTGCATCTTTCTGCACTCCTCTTGCCTCTTTCTGCACCTCTGTTGCTTCTTTCTGCACTTCTTTTGTTTCTGCACCCCTCTTGCCTCTTTCTGCACCTCTGTTCTTCTTCCTGCACTTCTTTTGATTCTTTCTGCAACTCTCTTGCTTCTTTCTTCACCCCTTTGCCTCTTTACTGCACCCCTCTTGCCTCTTTCTGCACCTCTGTTCCTTCTTTCTATACTTTTTGTTTCTTTCTGCATCTCTCTTGCTCTTTCTGCACTTCTTTTGTTTCTTTCTGCACCCCTCTTGCCTCTTTCTGCACCTCTGTTCCTTCTTTCCGCACTTCTTTTGTTTCTTTCTGCACTCTCTTGCTTCTTTCTTCACCTCGTTTTCCTCATTCTGTACCCCTCTTGCCTCTTTCTGCACCTCTGTTCCTTCTTTCTGTACTTCTCTTGTTTCTTTCTGCAGCCCTCTTGCTTCTTTCTGCACCCCCTGCCTCTTTCTCCACCCCTCTTCCCTGACCCCTGCTTGCCTCTTTCTGCACTTCTGTTTCTTCTTTCTGCACTTCTTTTGTTTCTTTCTGCACCTCTCTTGCTTTTTCTGCACCCTTCTTGCCTCTTTCTCCACCCCTGTTCCCCTTTCTGCATCTCTGTTGCTTCTTTCTGCACTTCTCTTGCTTCTTTCTGCACCTCTTGCCCTTCTTTCGCAACCCTTGTGCCTCTTTCTGCACCCTCTTGCCTCTTTCTGCACCTCTGTTGCTACTTTCTGTACTCTCTTGCTTCTTTCTGCACCTCTGTCCCTTCTTTCTGCAACCCTTGTGCCTCTTTCTGCACCCTCTTCCCGCATCCCTCTTGCCTCTTTCTGCACCTCTGTTCCTTCTTTCTGCACTTCGTTTGTTTCTTTCTGCAACTCTCGCTTCTTTCTGCACCCCCTTGCTTCTTTTTCCACCCATCATGCCTCTTTCACACCCCTATTCCCTCTTTCTGCACCCCTCTTGCCTCTTTCTGCACCTCTATTCCTTCTTTCAGCACTTTTTTTGTTTCTATCTGCACCTCTCTTGTTTCTTTCTGTGTCCCTCTTGCCTCTTTCTCCACCCCACTTCCCCCTTTCTGCATCTCTGTTGCTTCTTTATGCACTTCTCTTGCTTCTTTCTGCAACTCTATTGCTTCTTTCTGAACCCTCTTGCTTCTTTCTGCACCCCTCGTGCCTCTTTCTGCACTCCTCTTGCCTCTTTCTGCACCTCTGTTCCTTCTTTCTGCACTTCGTTTGTTTCTTTCTGCACCACTCTTGCCTCTTTCTGCACCTCTGTTCCTTCTTTCTGCACTTCTTTTGTTTCTTTCTGTACCTTTTGCGTCTTACTTCAACCCTTTTGCCTCTTTCTGTACCCATCTTGCCTCTTTCTGCACCTCTGTTCCTTCTATCTGCCCTTCCTTTGTTTCTTTCTGCAGCCCTCTTGCTTCTTTCTGCACCCCCTTGCCTCTTTCTCCACCCCTCTTCCCTCACCCCTATTGCCCTTTCTGCACTTCTGTTCCTTCTGTCTGCACTTCTTTTGTTTCTTTCTGCACCTCTCTTGCTTCTTTCTGCACCCTTCTTGCCATTTCTCTCTACTCCTGTTCCCTCTTTCTGCACCTCTGTTGCTTCTTTCTGCTACTCTCTCTTGCTTTTTTCTGCACCTCTGTCCCTTCTTTCTGCAACCCTCTGTGCCTCTTTCTGCACCCCTCTTCCCTCATTTCTGCACCTCTGTTGCTTCTTTCTGTACTCTCTCTTGCTTCTTTCTGCACCTCTATCCTTCTTTCTGCAACCCTCTGTGCCTCTTTCTGCACTCTCCTCTTGCCTCTTTCTGCACCTCTGTTCCTTCTTTCTGCACTTCGTTTGTTTCTTTCTGCAACTCTCTTGCTTCTTTCTGTATCCCTCTTGCCTCTTTCTCCTCCCCACTTCCCCCTTTCTGCATCTCTGTTGCTTCTTTCTGCACTTCTCTTGCTTCTTTCTGCAACTCTCTTGCTTCTTTCTGCACCCCTCTTGCCTCTTTCTGCACCCTCTTGCCATCTTTCTGCACTCCTCTTGCCTCTTTCTGCACCTCTGTTCCTTCTTTCTGCACTTCTTTTGTTTCTTTCTGCACCCCTCTTGCCTCTTTCTGCACCTCTGTTCCTTCTTTCTGCACATCTCTTGTTTCTTTCTGCAACTCTCTTGCTACTTTCTGCACCCTTCTTGCTTCTTTCTGTACCCCTCGTCCCTCTTTCTGTACCCCTCGTGCCTCTTTCTGTACCCCTTGTTGCCTCTTTCTGCACCTCTCTTCTGTTATTCTGTACCTCTTTTGCTTCTTTCTGCACTTCTTTTGTTTCTTTCTGCACGCCCTCTTGCCTCTTTCTGCACCTCTGTTCCTTCTTTCTGCCACTTCTTTTGTTTCTTTCTGCACCCTCTTGCTTCTTTCTGCACCCATTTTGCCTCTTCCTCCACCCCTCTTGCCTCTTTCTGCACCTCTGTCCCTTCTTTCTGCACTTCTTTGTTTCTTTCTGCAACTCTCGTTGCTTCTTTCTGCACCCTTTTGCTTCTTTCTGTACTCCTCGTGCCTCTCTCTGTACCCCTTGTGCCTCTTTCTGCACCCCTCTTCCGTCTATTCTGTACCTCTGTTGCTTCTTTCTGCACTTCTTTTGCTTCTTTCTGCACCCCTCTTGCCTCTTTCTGCACCTCTGTTAACTCTTTCTGCACCTCTTTTGCTTCTTTCTGCACCTCTTGCTTCTTTCTTCACCCCTTTGCCTCTTTCTGCACCCCTCTTGCCTCTTTCTGCCTCTCTGTTCCTTCTTTCTGCACTTCTTTTGTTTCTTTCTGCACATCCCTTGCTTCTTTCTGCACCCCTCGTGCCTCTTTCTGCACCCATCTTCCCTCTTTTTGCACCCCTCTTGCCTCTTTCTGCACCTCTGTTGCTTCTTTCTGCACTACTCTTGCTTCTTTCTGCACCTCCTTGCTTTTTTCTGCACCACTCATGCTTCTTTCTGCACCACTCTTCCTGCACCCCTCTTCCCTCTTTCTACACCTCTGTTCCTTCTTTCTGCACTTCTCTTGCTTCTTTCTGCACCTCTGTCCCTTCTTTCTGCACCCCTTGTGTCTCTTTCTGCACCCCTCTTCCCTCTTTCTGCATCCCTCTTGCCTCTTTCTGCACCTCTGTTCCTTCTTTCTGTACTCTCTTTTGTCTTTCTGCAACTCTCTTGCTTCTTTCTGCACCTCTCTTGCATCTTTCTGTACCCCTCTTGCCTCTTTCTGCACCCCTCTTCCCTCTTTCTGCACCCCTCTTGCCTCTTTCTGCACCTCTGTACCTTCTTTCTGCACTTCTTTTGTTTCTTTCTGCACCTCTCTTGTTTCTTTCTGTATCGCTCTTGCCTCTTTCTCCACCCCACTTCCCCCTTTCTGCATCACTGTTGCTTCTTTTTGTACTTCTCTTGCTTCTTTCTGCGACTCTCTTGCTTCTTTCTGCACCCCTCTTGCTTCTTTCTGTACCCCTCGTGCATCTTTCTGCACTCCTCTTGCCTCTTTCTGCACCTCTGTTGCTTCTTTCTGTACTTCTTTTTCTCTGCACCCTCTTGCCTCTTTCTGCACCTCTGTTCTTCTTTCTGCACTTCTTTTGTTTCTTTCTGCACTCTCTTGCTTCTTTCTGCACCCCTTTTGCCTCTTTATGCACCCCTCTTGCCTCTTTCTGCACCTCTGTTCCTTCTTTCTATACTTTTTTGTTTCTTTCTGCAACTCTCTTGCTTCTTTCTGCACCCCTCTTGCTTCTTTCTGCACACCTCGTGCCTCTTTCTGCACCCCTCTTCCATCTTTCTGCACCTCCTCTTGCTTCTTTCTGTACCTCTGTTGCTTCTGTCTGCACTTCTTTTGTTTCTTTCTGCACCCCTCTTGCCTCTTTCTGCACCTCTGTTCCTTCTTTCCGCACTTCTTTTGTTTCTTTCTGCACCTCTTGCTTCTTTCTTCACCCCGTTTTCCTCTTTCTGTACCCCTCTTGCCTCTTTCTGCACCTCTGTTCCTTCTTTCTGTACTTCTTTTGTTTCTTTCTGCAGCCCTCTTGCTTCTTTCTGCACCCCCTTGCCTCTTTCTCCACCCCTCTTCCCTGACCCCTGTTGCCTCTTTCTGCACTTCTGTTCCTTCTTTCTGCACTTCTTTTGTTTCTTTCTGCACCTCTCTTGCTTCTTTCTGCACCCTTCTTGCCACTTTCTCCACCCCTGTTCCCTCTTTTTGCATCTCTGTTGCTTCTTTCTGCACTTCTCTTGCTTCTTTCTGCACCTCTGCCCTTCTTTCTGCACCCTCTGTGCCTCTTTCTGCACCCCTCTTCCCTCATTCTGCACCTCTGTTGCTAACTTTCTGTACTTCTTTTGCTTCTTTCTGCACCTCTGTCGCTTCTTTCTGCAACCCTTGTGCCTCTTTCTGCACCCCTCTTCCCTCTTTCTGCACCCCTCTTGCCTCTTTCTGCACCTCTGTTCCTTCTTTCTAGCACTTCTTTTGTTTCTTTCTGCAACTCTCTTGCTTCTTTCTGCACCCCCTTGCTTCTTTCTCCACCCATCATGCCTCTTTCTACACCCCTATTGCCTCTTTCTGCACCCCTCTTGCCTCTTTCTGCACCTCTATTCCTTCTTTCAGCACTTCTTTTGTTTCTATCTGCACCCTCTCTTGTTTCTTTCTGCATCCCTCTTGCCTCTTTCTCCACCCCTCTTCCCCCTTTCTGCATCTCTGTTGCTTCTTTATGCACTTCTCTTGCTTCTTTCTGTCAACTCTATTGCTTCTTTCTGAACCCCTCTTGCTTCTTTCTGCACCCCCCGTGCCTCTTTCTGCACTCCTCTTGCCTCTTTTTGCACCTCTGTTCCTTCTTTCTGCACTTTGTTTGTTTCTTTCTGCACCACTCTTGCCTCTTTCTGCACCTCTGTTCCTTCTTTCTGCACTTCTTTTGTTTCTTTCTGCACTCTCTTGCGTCTTTCTTCACCCCTTTTGCCTCTTTCTGTACCCATCTTGCCTCTTTCTGCACCTCTGTTCCTTCTTTCTGTACTTCTTTTGTTTCTTTCTGCAACGTTCTTGCTTCTTTCTGCACCCTTCTTGCTTCTTTCTGTACCCCTCGTGCCTCTCTCTGTACCCCTTGTGCCTCTTTCTGCACCCCTCTTCTGTTTTTCTGTACCTCTGTGGCTTCTTTCTGCACTTCTTTTGTTTCTTTCTGCACCCCTCTTGCCTCTTTCTGCACCTCTGTTCCTTCTTTCTGCACTTCTTTGTTTCTTTCTGCACCTCTTGCTTCTTTCTGCACCCCTCTTGCCTCTTTCTGCACCCTCTTGCCTCTTTCTGCACCTCTGTTCCTTCTTTCTGCACTTCTTTCTTTCTTTCTGCAGCCTCTCTTGCTTCTTTCTGCACCCTCGTGCCTCTTTCTCCACCCCTCTTCCCTCTTTCTGCACCTCTTGCCTCTTTCTGCACCTCTATTCCTTCTTTCTGTACTTCTTTGTTTCTTTCTGCACCTCTCTTGCTTCTTTCTGCACCCCTCTTCCCTCTTTCTGTACCTCTCTTGCCTCTTTCTGCACCTCTGTTGCTTCTTTCTGCACCACTCTTGCTTCTTTCTGCACCCCTCTTGCCTCTTTCTGCACCTCTGTTCCTTCTTTCTGCTCTTCTTTTGTTTCTTTCTGCACCTCTCTTGTTTCTTTCTGCACCCCTCTTGCCACTTTCTCCACCCCTGTTCCCCCTTTTTGCATCTCTGTTGATTCTTTCTGCACTTCTCTTGCCTCTTTCTCCACCCCTCATCCCTCTTTCTGCACCTCTGTTTGCTTCTTTCTGCACTTCTCTTGCTTCTTTCTGCACCTCTGTCCCTTCTTTCTGCAACCCTTGTGCCTCTTTCTGTACCCCTCTTGCCTCTTTCTGCTCCTCTCTTGCCTCTTTCTGCACCTCTGTTCCTTCTTTCTGCACTTCTTTTGTTTCTTTCTGCAACTCTTTCTTCTTTCTGCTATCCCTCATTCCTCTTTCTCCACCCACTTCCCCCTTTCTGCATCTCTGTTGCTTCTTTATGCACTTCTCTTGCTTCTTTCTGCAGCACTCTTGCTTCTTTCTGCATCCCTCGTGCCTCTTTCTGCACCCCTCTTCCCTCTTTCTGCACTCATCTTGCCTCTTTCTGCACCTCTGTTGCTTCTTTCTGTACTTCTTTTGTTTCTTTCTAAACCTCTCTTGCTTCTTTCTGCACCCCTCTTGCCTCTTTCTCCACCCCTCTTCCCCCTTTTTGCATCTCTGTTGCTTCTTTCTGCACTTCTCTTGCCTCGTTCTCTGCCCCTCATCCCTCTTTCTGCACCTCTGTTGCTTCTTTCTGCACTTCTCTTGCTTATTTCTGTACCCATCTTGCCTCTTTCTGCACTCTGTTCCTTCTTTCTGCACTTCTTTTGTTTCTTTCTGCACCTCTCTTGCTTCTTTATGCACCTCTCTTGCTTCTTTCTGCTCTCCTCTTGCCTCTTTCTGCACCCCTCTTGCCTCTTTCTGCTCCTCATGTTCCTTCTTTCTGCACTTCTTGTGTTTCTTTCTGCACCTCTCTTGCTTCTTTCTGCAGCTCTCTTGCCTCTTCTGCACCCTTCTTCCCTCTTTCAGCACCCCTGTTGCCTCTTTCTGTACCTCTGTTCCATCTTTCTGCACTTCTTTTGTTTCTTTCTGCAGCCCTCTTGCTTCTTTCTGCACCCCTTGCCTCTTTCTCCACCCTCTTCCTCACCCCTGTTGCCTCTTTCTGCACTTCTGTTCCTTCTTTCTGCACTTCTTTTGTTTCTTTCTGCACCTCTCTTGCTTCTTTCTGCACCCTTCTTGCCACTTTCTCCACCCCCGTTCCCCCTTTTTGCATCTCTGTTGCTTCTTTCTGCACTTCTCTTGCTTCTTTCTGCACCTCTGTCTCTTCTTTCTGCAACCCTTGTGCCTCTTTCTGCACCCCTCTTCCCTCATTTCTGCACCTCTGTTGGTACTTTCTGTACTTCTCTTGCTTCTTTCTGCACCTCTGTCCCTTATTTATGCAACCCTTGTGCCTCTTTCTGCACCCCTCTTCCCTCTTTCTGCACCCCTCTTGCCTCTTTCTGCACCTCTGTTCCTTCTTTCTAGACTTCGTTTGTTTCTTTCTGCAACTCTCGCTTCTTTCTGCACCCCTTGCTTCTTTTTCCACCCATCATGCCTCTTTCACACCCTCTTCCCTCTTTCTGCACCCCTCTTGCCTCTTTCTGCACCTCTATTCCTTCTTTCTGCACTTTTTTGTTTCTATCTGCACCTCTCTTGTTTCTTTCTGTGTCCCTCTTGCCTCTTTCTCCACCCACTTCCCTCTTTCTGCATCTCTGTTGCTTCTTTATGCACTTCTCTTGCTTCTTTCTGCAACTCTATTGCTTCTTTCTGAACCCCTCTTGCTTCTTTCTGCACCCCTCGTGCCTCTTTCTGTACTCCTCTTGCCTCTTTTTGCACCTCTGTTCCTTCTTTCTGCACTTCTTTTGTTTCTTTCTGCACCTTTTGCGTCTTTCTTCACCCCTTTTGCCTCTTTCTGTACCCCTCTTGCCTCTTTCTGCACCTCTGTTCCTTCTTTCTGTACTTCTTTTGTTTCTTTCTGCAACTCTCTTGCTTCTTTCTGCACCCTCTTGCTTCTTTCTGTACCCCTCGTGCCTCTTTCTGTACCCCTTGTGCCTCTTTCTGCACCCTCTTCTGTTTTCTGTACCTCTGTTGCTTCTTTCTGCACTTCTTTTGTTTCTTTCTGCACCCCTCTTGCCTCTTTCTGCACCTCTGTTCCTTCTTTCTGTACTTCTTTTGTTTCTTTCTGCACCTCTCTGCTTCTTTCTGTCACCTCTTTTGCCTCTTTCTGCACCCTCTTGCCTCTTTCTGCACCTCTGTTCCTTCTTTCTGCACTTCTTTTCTTTCTTTCTGCAGCTCTCTTGCTTCTTTCTGCACCCCTTGCCTCTTTCTCCACCCTCTTCCCTCTTTCTTCACCCCTTGCCTCTTTCTGCACCTCTATTCCTTCTTTCTGCACTTCTTTGTTTCTTTCTGCACATCTCTTGCTTCTTTCTGCACCCCTCTTACCTCTTTCTATACCCCTCTTGCCTCTTTCTGCACCTCTGTTGCTTCTTTCTGCACTTACTCTTGCTTCTTTCTGCACCCTTCTTGCCTCTTTCTGCACCTCTGTTACTTCTTTCTGTTCTTCTTTTGTTTCTTTCTGTACCTCTCTTGCCTCTTTCTGCTCCCCTCTTGCCTCTTTCTGCACCTCTGTTCCTTCTTTATGCACTTCTTTTGTTTCTTTCTGCAACTCTTGCTTCTTTCTCTATCCCTCATGCCTCTTTCTCTACCCCACTTCCCCCTTTCTGCATCTCTGTTGCTTCTTTATGCACTTCTTTTGCTTCTTTCTGCACCTCTCTTGCTTCTTTCTGCACCCCTTGTGCCTCTTTCTGCACCCCTCTTCCCTCTATCTGCACTCATCTTCCCTCATTCTGCACCTCTGTTGCTTCTTTCTGTACTTCTTTTGTTTCTTTCTAAACCTCTCTTGCTTCTTTCTGCACCCCTCTTGCCTCTTTCTCCACCCCTCTCCCCCCTTTTTTCATCTCTGTTGCTTCTTTCTGCACTTCTCTTGTCTCATTCTCTGCCCCTCATCCCTCTTTCTGCACCTCTGTTGCTTCTTTCTGCACTTCTCTTGCTTATTTCTGCACCCATCTTCCCTCTTTCTGCATCTGTTCCTTCTTTCTGGATTTCTTTTGTTTCTTTCTGCACCTCTCTTGCTTCTTTATGCACCCCTTTTACTTCTTTCTGCACTCCTCTTCCCTCTTTCTGCACCCCTCTTGCCTCTTTCTGCTCCTCAAGTTCCTTCTTTCTGCACTCTTGTGTTTCTTTCTGCAGCTCTCTTGCTTTTTTCTGCAGCTCTCTTGTCTTACTCCACCCCTTTTCCCTCTTTAAACACCCCTGTTGCCTCTTTCTGTACCTTTGATCCATCTTTCTGCACTTCTTTTGTTTCTTTCTGCAGCTCTCTTGCTTCTTTCTGCACCCCTTGCCTCTTTCTCCACCTCCCTCTTCCTCACCCCTGTTGCCTCTTTCTGCACTTCTGTTCCTTCTTTCTGCACTTCTTTGTTTCTTTCTGCACCTCTCTTGCTTCTTTCTGCACCCTTCTTGCCACTTTCTCCACCCCTGTTCCCCCTTTTTGCATCTCTGTTGCTTCTTTCTGCACTTCTCTTGCTTCTTTCTGCACCTCTGTCTCTTCTTTCTGCAACCCATGTGCCTCTTTCTGCACCCCTCTTCCCTCATTCTGCACCTCTGTTGCTAATTTCTGTACTTCTCTTGCTTCTTTCTGCACCTCTGTCCCTTATTTATGCAACCCTTGTGCCTCTTTCTGCACCCCTCTTCCCGCACCCCTCTTGCCTCTTTCTGCACCTCTGTTCCTTCTTTCTGTACTTCGTTTGTTTCTTTCTGCAACTCTCGCTTCTTTCTGCACCCCCTTGCTTCTTTTTCCACCATCATGCCTCTTTCACACCTCTATTCCTCTTTCTGCACCCCTCTTGCCTCTTTCTGCACCTCTATTCCTTCTTTCAGCACTTTTTTTGTTTCTATCTGCACCTCTCTTGTTTCTTTCTGTGTCCCTCTTGCCTCTTTCTCCACCCCACTTCCCTCTTTCTGCATCTCTGTTGCTTCTTTATGCACTTCTCTTGCTTCTTTCTGCAACTCTATTGCTTCTTTCTGAACCCCTCTTGCTTCTTTCTGCACCCCTCGTGCCTCTTTCTGTACTCCTCTTGCCTCTTTTTGCACCTCTGTTCCTTCTTTCTGCACTTCTTTTGTTTCTTTCTGCACCTCTTTCGTCTTTCTTCACCCCTTTGCCTCTTTCTGTACCCTCTTGCCTCTTTCTGCACCTCTGTTCCTTCTTTCTGTACTTCTCTTTGTTTCTTTCTGCACCTCTCTTGCTTCTTTCTGCACCCTTCTTGCTTCTTTCTGCACCCCTCGTGCCTCTTTCTGCACCCTCTTCTGCTTTTCTGTACCTCTGTTGCTTCTTTCTGCACTTCTTTTGTTTCTTTCTGCACCCATCTTGCCTCTTTCTGCACCTCTATTCCTTCTTTCTGTACTTCTTTTGTTTCTTTTTGCACCTCTTGCTTCTTTCTTCACCCCTTTGCCTCTTTCTGCACCCCTCTTGCCTCTTTCTGCACCTCTGTTCCTTCTTTCTGCACTTCTTTTCTTTCTTTCTGCAGCCCTCTTGCTTCTTTCTGCACCCCTTGCCTCTTTCTCCACCCTCTTCCCTCTTTCTTCACCTCTTGCCTCTTTCTGCAATTCTATTCCTTCTTTCTGCACTTCTTGTTTCTTTCTGCACATCTCTTGCTTCTTTCTGCACCCCTCTTCCCTCTTTTTATACCCCTCTTGCCTCTTTCTGCACCTCTGTTGCTTCTTTCTGCACTACTCTTGCTTCTTTCTGCACCCCTCTTGACTCTTTCTGTGCCTCTGTTACTTCTTTCTGTTCTTCTTTTGTTTCTTTCTGTACCTCTCTTGCTTCTTTCTGCACCCCTCTTACCACTTTCTCCACCCCTGTTCCCCCTTTTTGCAACTCTGTTGATTCTTTCTGCACTTCTCTTGCCTTTTTCTCCACCCCTCATCCCTATTTCTGCACCTCTGTTGCTTCCTTCTGCACTTCTCTTGCTTCTTTCTGCACCTCTGTCCCTTCTTTCTGCAATCCTTGTGCTCTCTTTCTGCACCCCTCTTGCCTCTTTCTGCTCCCCTCTTGCCTCTTTCTGCACCTCTGTTCCTTCTTTCTGCACTTCTTTTGTTTCTTTCTGCAACTCTTTGCTTCTTTCTCTATCCCTCTTGCCTCATTCTGTACCCCACTTCCCCCTTACTGCATCTCTGTTGCTTCTTTCTGCACTTCTATTGCTTCTTTCTGCACCTCTCTTGCTTCTTTCTGCACCCCTTGTGCCTCTTTCTGCACCCCTCTTCCCTCTATCTGCACTCATCTTCCCTCATTCTGCACCTCTGTTGCTTCTTTCTGTACTTCTTTTGTTTCTTTCTAAACCTCTCTTGCTTCTTTCTGCACCCCTCTTGCCTCTTTCTCCACCCCTCTCCCCCCTTTTTTCATCTCTGTTGCTTCTTTCTGCACTTCTCTTGTCTCATTCTCTGCCCCTCATCCCTCTTTCTGCACCTCTCTTGCTTCTTTCTGCACTTCTCTTGCTTCTTTCTGCACCCATCTTCCCTCTTTCTGCACCTCTGTTCCTTCTTTCTGGATTTCTTTTGTTTCTTTCTGCACCTCTCTTGCTTCTTTATGCACCCCTCTTGCTTCTTTCTGCACTCCTCTTCCCTCTTTCTGCACCCCTCTTGCCTCTTTCTGCTCCCATGTTCCTTCTTTCTGCACTTCTTGTGTTTCTTTCTGCAGCTCTCTTGCTTCTTTCTGCAGCTCTCTTGCCTTACTCTCACCCCTTTTCCCTCTTTAAGCACCCCTGTTGCCTCTTTCTGTACCTCTTTGTCCATCTTTCTGCACTTCTTTTGTTTCTTTCTGCAGCCCTCTTGCTTCTTTCTGCACCCCTTGCCTCTTTCTGCACCCCTCTTCTCTCACCCCTGTTGCCTCTTTCTGCACTTCTGTTCCTTCTTTCTGCACTTCTTTTGTTTCTTTCTGCACCTCTCTCGCTTCTTTCTGCACCCTTCTTGCCACTTCCTCCACCCCTGTTCCCCCTTTTTGCATCTCTGTTGCTTCTTTCTGCACTTCTCTTGCTTCTTTCTGCACCTCTGTCTCTTCTTTCTGCAACCCTTTTGCCTCTTTCTGCACCCTCTTGCCTCTTTCTGCATCTCTGTTGCTTATTTCTGTACTTCTCTTGCTTCTTTCTGCACCTCTGTCCCTTATTTATGCAACCCTTGTGCCTCTTTCTGCACCCCTCTTCCCGCACCCCTCTTGCCTCTTTCTGCACCTCTGTTCCTTCTTTCTGTACTTCGTTTGTTTCTTTCTGCAACTCTCGCTTCTTTCTGCACCCCCTTGCTTCTTTTTCCACCCATCATGCCTCTTTCTGCACCCCTATTCCCTCTTTCTGCACCTCTCTTGCCTCTTTCTGCACCTCTGTTCCTTCTTTCTGCACTTTTTTTGTTTCTATCTGCACCTCTCTTGTTTCTTTCTGTGTCCCTCTTGCCTCTTTCTCCACCCCACTTCCCCCTTTCTGCATCTCTGTTGCTTCTTTATGCACTTCTCTTGCTTCTTTCTGCAACTCTCTTGCTTCTTTCTGCACCCTCTTGCTTCTTTCTGCACCCCTCGTGCCTCTTTCTGTACTCCTCTTGCCTCTTTTTGCACCTCTGTTCCTTCTTTCTGCACTTCTTTTGTTTCTTTCTACACCACTCTTGCCTCTTTCTGCACCTCTGTTCCTTCTTTCTGCACTTCTTTTGTTTCTTTCTGCACCTTTTGCGTCTTTCTTCACCCCTTTTGCCTCTTTCTGTACCCCTCTTGCCTCTTTCTGCACCTCTGTTCCTTCTTTCTGTACTTCTTTTGTTTCTTTCTGCAACTCTCTTGCTTCTTTCTGCACCCTTCTTGCTTCTTTCTGTACCCCTCGTGCCTCTCTCTGTACCCCTTGTGCCTCTTTCTGCACCCCTCTTCTGTTTTTCTGTACCTCTGTTGCTTCTTTCTGCACTTCTTTTGTTTCTTTCTGCACCCATCTTGCCTCTTTCTGCACCTCTATTCCTTCTTTCTGTACTTCTTTTGTTTCTTTTTGCACCTCTTGCTTCTTTCTTCACCTCTTTTGCCTCTTTCTGCACCCTCTTGCCTCTTTCTGCACCTCTGTTCCTTCTTTCTGCACTTCTTTTCTTTCTTTCTGCAGCCCTCTTGCTTCTTTCTGCACCTCTTGCCTCTTTCTCCACCCTCTTCCCTCTTTCTTCACCTCCTTGCCTCTTTCTGCAATTCTATTCCTTCTTTCTGCACTCTCTTGTTTCTTTCTGCACATCTCTTGCTTCTTTCTGCACCCCTCTTCCCTCTTTTTGTACCCCTCTTGCCTCTTTCTGCACCTCTGTTGCTTCTTTCTGCACTACTCTTGCTTCTTTCTGCACCCTTCTTGCCTCTTTCTGCACCTCTGTTACTTCTTTCTGTTCTTCTTTTGTTTCTTTCTGTACCTCTCTTGTTTCTTTCTGCACCCTCTTGCCACTTTCTCCACCCCTGTTCCCTCTTTTTGCATCTCTGTTGCTTCTTTCTGCACTTCTCTTGCCTTTTTCTCCACCCCTCATCCCTATTTCTGCACCTCTGTTGCTTCTTTCTGCACTTCTCTTGCTTCTTTATGCACCTCTGTCCCTTCTTTCTGCAATCCTTGTGCCTCTTTCTGTACCCCTCTTGCCTCTTTCTGCTCCCCTCTTGCCTCTTTCTGCACCTCTGTTCCTTCTTTCTGCACTTCTTTTGTTTCTTTCTGCATCTCTTGCTTCTTTCTCTATCCCTCATGCCTCTTACTCCACCCCACTTCCCCTTTCTGCATCTCTGTTGCTTCTTTATGCACTTCTTTGCTTCTTTCTGCCTCTCTTGCTTCTTTCTGCACCCTTGTGCCTCTTTCTGCACCCTCTTCCCTCTATCTGCACTCCATCTTCCCTCATTCTGCACCTCTGTTGCTTCTTTCTGTACTTCTTTTGTTTCTTTCTAAACCTCTCTTGCTTCTTTCTGCACCCCTCTTGCCTCTTTCTCCACCCCTCTCCCCCCTTTTTTCATCTCTGTTGCTTCTTTCTGCACTTCTCTTGTCTCATTCTCTGCCCCTCATCCCTCTTTCTGCACCTCTCTTGCTTCTTTCTGCACTTCTCTTGCTTATTTCTGCACCCATCTTCCCTCTTTCTGCATCTGTTCCTTCTTTCTGGACTTCTTTTGTTCCTTTCTGCACCTCTCTTGCTTCTTTATGCACCCCTTTTACTTCTTTCTGCACTCCTCCTCCCTCTTTCTGCACCCCTCTTGCCTCTTTCTGCTCCCAAGTTCCTTCTTTCTGCACTTCTTTGTGTTTCTTTCTGCAGCTCTCTTGCTTCTTTCTGCAGCTCTCTTGCCTTTCTCCACCCTTTTCCCTCTTTAACACCCCTGTTGCCTCTTTCTGTACCTTTGATCCATCTTTCTGCACTTCTTTTGTTTCTTTCTGCAGCCCTCTTGCTTCTTTCTGCACCTCTCTTGCCTCTTTCTCCACCCCTCTTCCCTTTCTGCACTCCTGTTGCCCCTTTCTGCACTTCTGTTCCTTCTTTCTGCACTTCTTTTGTTTCTTTCTGCACCTCTCTCGCTTCTTTCTGCACCACTTCTTGCCACTTTCTCCACCCCTGTTCCCCCTTTTGCATCTCTGTTGCTTCTTTCTGCACTTCTCTTGCTTCTTTCTGCACCTCTGTCTCTTCTTTCTGCACCCTTGTGCCTCTTTCTGCACTCCTCTTCCCTCATTCTGCACTTCTGTTGCTAATTTCTGTACTTCTCTTGCTTCTTTCTGCACCTCTGTTCCTTATTTATGCAACCCTTGTGCCTCTTTCTGCACCCTCTTCCTTCTGCACCCCTCTTGCCTCTTTCTGCACCTCTGTTCCTTCTTTCTGTACTTCGTTTGTTTCTTTCTGCAACTCTCTTGCTTCTTTCTGCACCCCTTGCTTCTTTCTCCACCCATCATGCCTCTTTCACACCCCTATTCCCTCTTTCTGCACCCCTCTTGCCTCTTTCTGCACCTCTGTTCCTTCTTTCAGCACTTTTTTGTTTCTATCTGCACCTCTCTTGTTTCTTTCTGTGTCCCTCTTGCCTCTTTCTCCACCCCACTTCCCCCTTTCTGCATCTCTGTTGCTTCTTTATGCACTTCTCTTGCTTCTTTCTGCAACTCTCTTGCTTCTTTCTGAACCCCTCTTGCTTCTTTCTGCACCCCTCGTGCCTCTTTCTGTACTCCTCTTGCCTCTTTCTGCACCTCTGTTCCTTCTTTCTGCACTTCTTTTGTTTCTTTCTACACCACTCTTGCCTCTTTCTGCACCTCTGTTCCTTCTTTCTGCACTTCTTTTGTTTCTTTCTGCACCTCTTGCGTCTTTCTTCACCCTTTTGCCTCTTTCTGCTACCCCTCTTGCCTCTTTCTGCACCTCTGTTCCTTCTTTCTGTACTTCTTTTGTTTCTTTCTGCAACTCTCTTGCTTCTTTCTGCACCCTTCTTGCTTCTTTCTGTACCCTCGTGCCTCTCTCTGTACCCCTTGTGCCTCTTTATGCACCCTCTTCTGTTTTTCTGTACCTCTGTTGCTTCTTTCTGCACTTCTTTTGTTTCTTTCTGCACCCATCTTGCCTCTTTCTGCACCTCTATTCCTTCTTTCTGCACTTCTTTTGTTTCTTTCTGCACCTCTTGCTTCTATTCTTCACCCCTCTTGCCTCTTTCTGCACCCCTCTTGCCTCTTTCTGCACCTATGTTCCTTCTTTCTGCACTTCTTTTCTTTCTTTCTGCAGCCCTCTTGCTTCTTTCTGCACCCCTTGCCTCTTTCTCCACCCCTCTTCCCTCTTTCTTCACCCCTTGCCTCTTTCTGCAATTCTATTCCTTCTTTCTGCACTTCTTGTTTCTTTCTGCACATCTCTTGCTTCTTTCTGCACCCCTCTTCCCTCTTTTTGTACCCCTCTTGCCTCTTTCTGCACCTCTGTTGCTTCTTTCTGCACTACTCTTGCTTCTTTCTGCACCCTTCTTGCCTCTTTCTGCACCTCTGTTACTTCTTTCTGTTCTTCTTTTGTTTCTTTCTGTACCTCTCTTGTTTCTTTCTGCACCCCTCTTACCACTTTCTCCACCCCTGTTCCCCCTTTTTGCATCTCTGTTGCTTCTTTCTGCACTTCTCTTGCCTTTTTCTCCACCCCTCATCCCTATTTCTGCACCTCTGTTGCTTCTTTCTGCACTTCTCTTGCTTCTTTATGCACCTCTGTCCCTTATTTCTGCAATCCTTGTGCCTCTTTCTGTATCCCTCTTGCCTCTTTCTGCTCCCCTCTTGCCTCTTTCTGCACCTCTGTTCCTTCTTTCTGCACTTCTTTTGTTTCTTTCTGCAACTCTTGCTTCTTTCTCTATCCCTCATGCCTCTTTCTCCACCCCACTTCCCCCTTTCTGCATCTCTGTTGCTTCTTTATGCACTTCTTTGCTTCTTTCTGCACCTCTCTTGCTTCTTTCTGCACCCCTTGTGCCTCTTTCTGCACTCCTCTTCCCTCTATCTGCACTCATCTTCCCTCATTCTGCACCTCTGTTGCTTCTTTCTGTACTTCTTTTATTTCTTTCTAAACCTCTCTTGCTTCTTTCTGCACCCCTCTTGCCTCTTTCTCCACCCCTCTCCCCCTTTTTGCATCTCTGTTGCTTCTTTCTGCACTTCTGTTGTCTAATTCACTGCCCCTCATCATTATTTCTGCACCTCTCTTGCTTCTTTCTGCACTTCTCTTGCTTATTTCTGCACCCATCTTCCCTCTTTCTGCATCTGTTCCTTCTTTCTGGACTTCTTTTGTTTCTTTCTGCACCTCTCTTGCTTCTTTATGCACCCCTTTTACTTCTTTCTGCACCCCTCTTCCCTCTTTCTGCACCCCTCTTGCCTCTTTCTGCTCCCAAGTTCCTTCTTTCTGCACTTCTTGTGTTTCTTTCTGCAGCTCTCTTGCTTTTTTCTGCAGCTCTCTTGCCTTACTCCACCCCTTTTCCCTCTTTAAACACCCCTGTTGCCTCTTTCTGTACCTTTGATCCATCTTTCTGCACTTCTTTTGTTTCTTTCTGCAGCCCTCTTGCTGCTTTCTGCACCCCCTTGCCTCTTTCTCCACCCCTCTTCCCTCACCCCTGTTGCCTCTTTCTGCACTTCTGTTCCTTCTTTCTGCACTTCTTTTGTTTCTTTCTGCACTCTCTCTGCTTCTTTCTGCACCCTTCTTGCCACTTTCTCCACCCCTGTTCCCCTTTTTGCATCTCTGTTGCTTCTTTCTGCACTTCTCTTGCTTCTTTCTGCACCTCTGTCTCTTCTTTCTGCAACCCTTGTGCCTCTTTCTGCACCCTCTTCCCTCATTCTGCACCTCTGTTGCTAATTTCTGTACTTCTCTTGCTTCTTTCTGCACCTCTGTCCCTTATTTCTGCACCCTTGTGCCTCTTTCTGCACCCTCTTCCCTCTACCCTCTTGCCTCTTTCTGCACCTCTGTTCCTTCTTTCTGTACTTCGTTTGTTTCTTTCTGCAACTCTTGCTTCTTTCTGCACCTCTTGCTTCTTTCCACCCATCATGCCTCTTTCACACCCCTATTCCCTCTTTCTGCACCCCTCTTGCCTCTTTCTGCACCTCTATTCCTTCTTTCAGCACTTTTTTTGTTTCTATCTGCACCTCTCTTGTTTCTTTCTGTGTCCCTCTTGCCTCTTTCTCCACCCCACTTCCCCCTTTCTGCATCTCTGTTGCTTCTTTATGCACTTCTCTTGCTTCTTTCTGCAACTCTATTGCTTCTTTCTGAACCCCTCTTGCTTCTTTCTGCACCCCTCGTGCCTCTTTCTGCACTCCTCTTGCCTCTTTTTGCACATCTGTTCCTTCTTTCTGCACTTCGTTTGTTTCTTTCTGCACCACTCTTGCCTCTTTCTGCACCTCTGTTCCTTCTTTCTGCACTTCTTTTGTTTCTTTCTGCACCTTTTGCGTCTTTCTTCACCCCTTTTGCCTCTTTCTGTACCCATCTTGCCTCTTTCTGCACCTCTGTTCCTTCTTTCTGCACTTCCTTTGTTTCTTTCTGCAGCCCTCTTGCTTCTTTCTGCACCCCTTGCCTCTTTCTCCACCCCTCTTCCTATTTCTGCACCCCTATTGCCTCTTTCTGCACTTCTATTCCTTCTGTCTGCACTTCTTTTGTTTCTTTCTGCACCTCTCTTGCTTATTTCTGCACCCTTCTTGCCACTTTCTCTACCCCTGTTTCCCCTTTTTGCATCTCTGTTGCTTCTTTCTGTACTTCTCTTGCTTTTTTCTGCACCTCTGTCCCTTCTTTCTGCAACCCTTGTGCCTCTTTCTGGTCCCCTCTTCCCTCATTCTGCACCTCTGTTGCTAATTTCTGTACTTCTCTTGCTTCATTCTGCACCTCTATCCCTTCTTTCTGCAACCTTGTGCCTCTTTCTGCACCCTCTTGTCTCTTTCTGCACCTCTGTTCCTCCTTTCTGTACTTCGTTTGTTTCTTTCTGCAACTCTCTTGCTTCTTTCTGTATCCTCTTGCCTCTTTCTCTACCCCTCTTCCCCTTTCTGCATCTCTGTTGCTTCTTTCTGCACTTCTCTTGCTTCTTTCTGCAACTCCTCTTGCTTCTTTCTGCACCCTCTTGCTTCTTTCTGCACCTCTCGTGCATCTTTCTGCACTCCTCTTGCCTCTTTTTGCACCTCTGTTCCTTCTTTCTGCACTTCTTTTGTTTCTTTCTGCACCCCTCTTGCCTCTTTCTGCACCTCTGTTCCTTCTTTCTGTACATCTTCTTGTTTCTTTCTGCAACTCTCTTGCTACTTTCTGCACCCCTCTTGCTTCTTTCTGTACCCCTCGTGCCTCTTTCTGTACCTCTCGTTGCCTCTTTCTGCACTCCTTGTGCCTCTTTCTGCACTCCTCTTCTGTTATTCTGTACCTCTTTTGCTTCTTTCTGCACTTCTTTGTTTCTTTCTGCACGCCTCTTGCCTCTTTCTGCACCTCTGTTCCTTCTTTCTGCACTTCTTTTGTTTCTTTCTGCACCTCTTGCTTCTTTCTTCACCCATTTTTGCCTCTTCCTCCACCCCTCTTGCCTCTTTCTGCACCTCTGTCCCTTCTTTCTGCACTTCTTTTGTTTCTTTCTGCAACTCTATTGCTTCTTTCTGCACCCTTCTTGCTTCTTTCTGTACTCCTCGTGCCTCTCTCTGTACCCCTTCTGCCTCTTTCTGCACCCCTCTTCCGTTATTCTGTACCTCTGTTGCTTCTTTCTGCACTTCTTTTGTTTCTTTCTGCACCCCTCTTGCCTCTTTCTGCACCTCTGTTAATTCTTTCTGCACTTCTTTTGTTTCTTTCTGCACCTCTTGCTTCTTTCTTCACCCCTTTTGCCCCTTTCTGCACCCCTCTTGCCTCTTTCTGCCTCTCTGTTCCTTCTTTCTGCACTTCTTTTGTTTCTTTCTGCACCTCTCTTGCTTCTTTCTGCATACCTCGTGCCTCTTTCTGCACCCATCTTCCCTCTTTTTGCACCCCTCTTGCCTCTTTCTGCACCTCTGTTGCTTCTTTCTGCACTACTCTTGCTTCTTTCTGCACCTCTTTGCTTTTTTCTGCACCACTCATGCTTCTTTCTGCACCACTCTTCCTGCACCCCTCTTCCCTCTTTCTACACCTCTGTTCCTTCTTTCTGCACTTCTCTTGCTTCTTTCTGCACCTCTGTCCCTTCTTTCTGCAACCCTTGTATCTCTTTCTGCACCCCTCTTCCCTCTTTCTGCAACCCTCTTGCCTCTTTCTGCACCTCTGTTCCTTCTTTCTGTACTTCTTTTGTTTTTTCTGCAACTCTCTTGCTTCTTTCTGCACCCCTCTTGCATCTTTCTGTACCCCTCATGCCTCTTTCACACCCCCTCTTCCCTCTTTTTGCACCCCCTTGCCTCTTTCTGCACCTCTGTACCTTCTTTCTGCACTTCTTTTGTTTCTTTCTGCACCTCTCTTGTTTCTTTCTGTATCGCTCTTGCCTCTTTCTCCACCCCACTTCCCCCTTTCTGCATCACTGTTGCTTCTTTATGTACTTCTCTTGCTTCTTTCTGCGACTCTCTTGCTTCTTTCTGCACCCCTCTTGCTTCTTTCTGTACCCCTCGTGCATCTTTCTGCACTCCTCTTGCCTCTTTCTGCACCTCTGTTGCTTCTTTCTGTACTTCTTTTGTTTCTGCACCCCTCTTGCCTCTTTCTGCACCTCTGTTCTTCTTCCTGCACTTCTTTTGATTCTTTCTGCAACTCTCTTGCTTCTTTCTTCACCCCTTTTGCCTCTTTATGCACCCCTCTTGCCTCTTTTTGCACCTCTGTTCCTTCTTTCTATACTTTTTTGTTTCTTTCTGCAACTCTCTTGCTTCTTTCTGCACCCCTCTTGCTTCTTTCTGCACACCTCGTGCCTCTTTCTGCACCCCTCTTCCATCTTTCTGCACTCCTCTTGCTTCTTTCTGTACCTCTGTTGCTTCTGTCTGCACTTCTTTTGTTTCTTTTTGCACCCCTCTTGCCTCTTTCTGCACCTCTGTTCCTTCTTTCTGCACTTCTTTTGTTTCTTTCTGCACCTCTTGCTTCTTTCTTCACCCCGTTTTCCTCTTTCTGTACCCCTCTTGCCTCTTTCTGCACCTCTGTTCCTTCTTTCTGTACTTCTTTTGTTTCTTTCTGCAGCCCTCTTGCTTCTTTCTGCACCCCCTTGCCTCTTTCTCCACCCCTCTTCCCTGACCCCTGTTGCCTCTTTCTGCACTTCTGTTCCTTCTTTCTGCACTTCTTTTGTTTCTTTCTGCACCTCTCTTGCTTCTTTCTGCACCCTTCTTGCCACTTTCTCCACCCCTGTTCCCCCTTTTTGCATCTCTGTTGCTTCTTTCTGCACTTCTCTTGCTTCTTTCTGCACCTCTGCCCCTTCTTTCCGCAACCCTTGTGCCTCTTTCTGCACCCCTCTTCCCTCATTCTGCACCTCTGTTGCTAATTTCTGTACTTCTCTTGCTTCTTTCTGCACCTCTGTCCCTTATTTATGCAACCCTTGTGCCTCTTTCTGCACCCCTCTTCCCTCTTTCTGCACCCTCTTGCCTCTTTCTGCACCTCTGTTCCTTCTTTCTGTACTTCGTTTGTTTCTTTCTGCAACTCTTGCTTCTTTCTGCACCCCCTTGCTTCTTTCTCACCCATCATGCCTCTTTCTGCACCCCTATTCCCTCTTTCTGCACCTCTCTTGCCTCTTTCTGCACCTCTATTCCTTCTTTCTGCACTTCTTTGTTTCTATCTGCACCTCTCTTGCTTCTTTCTGTGTCCCTCTTGCCTCTTTCTCCACCCCACTTCCCCCTTTCTGCATCTCTGTTGCTTCTTTATGCACTTCTCTTGCTTCTTTCTTCAACACTATTGCTTCTTTCTGAACCCCTCTTGCTTCTTTCTGCACCCCCGTGCCTCTTTCTGCACTCCTCTTGCCTCTTTTTGCACCTCTGTTCCTTCTTTCTGCACTTTGTTTGTTTCTTTCTGCACCACTCTTGCCTCTTTCTGCACCTCTGTTCCTTCTTTCTGCACTTCTTTTGTTTCTTTCTGCACCTTTTGCGTCTTTCTTCACCCCTTTTGCCTCTTTCTGTACCCATCTTGCCTCTTTCTGCACCTCTGTTCCTTCTTTCTGTACTTCTTTTGTTTCTTTCTGCAACTTTCTTGCTTCTTTCTGCACCCTTCTTGCTTCTTTCTGTACCCTCGTGCTCTCTCTGTACCCCTTGTGCCTCTTTCTGCACCCCTCTTCTGTTTTTCTGTACCTCTGTTGCTTCTTTCTGCACTTCTTTTGTTTCTTTCTGCACCCTCTTGACTCTTTCTGCACCTCTGTTCCTTCTTTCTGCACTTCTTTTGTTTCTTTCTGCACCTCTTGCTTCTTTCTTCACCCCTTTTGCCTCTTTCTGCACCCCTCTTGCCTCTTTCTGCACCTCTGTTCCTTCTTTCTGCACTTCTTTTCTTTCTTTCTGCAGCCCTCTTGCTTCTTTCTGCACCCCTTGCCTCTTTCTCCACCCTCTTCCCTCTTTCTTCACCCCTTGCCTCTTTCTGCACTTCTGTTCCTTCTTTCTGCACTTCTTGTTTCTTTCTGCACATCTCTTGCTTCTTTCTGCACCTCTCTTCCCTCTTTCTGTACCCCTCTTGCCTCTTTCTGCACCTCTGTTGCTTCTTTCTGCACTACTCTTGCTTCTTTCTGCACCCCTCTTGCCTCTTTCTGCACCTCTGTTACTTCTTTCTGTTCTTCTTTTGTTTCTTTCTGTACCTCTCTTGTTTCTTTCTGCACCTCTCTTGCTACTTTCTCCACCCCTCTTCCTCCTTTTTGCATCTCTGCTTGCTTCTTTCTGCACTTCTCTTGCCTCTTTCTCCACCCCTCATCCCTATTTCTGCACCTCTGTTGCTTCTTTCTGCACTTCTCTTGCTTCTTTATGCACCTCTGTCCCTTCTTTCTGCAATCCTTGTGCCTCTTTCTGTACCCCTCTTGCCTCTTTCTGCTCCCCTCTTGCCTCTTTCTGCACCTCTGTTCCTTCTTTCTGCACTTCTTTTGTTTCTTTCTGCAACTCTTGCTTCTTTCTCTATCCCTCATTCCTCTTTCTCCACCCCACTTCCCCCTTTCTGCATCTCTGTTGCTTCTTTATGCACTTCTTTTGCTTCTTTCTGCACCTCTCTTGCTTCTTTCTGCACCCATTGTGCCTCTTTCTGCACCCCTCTTCCCTCTATCTGCACTCATCTTCCCTCATTCTGCACCTCTGTTGCTTCTTTCTGTACTTCTTTTGTTTCTTTCTAAACCTCTCTTGCTTCTTTCTGCACCCCTCTTGCCTCTTTCTCCACCCCTCTTCCCCCTTTTTTCATCTCTGTTGCTTCTTTCTGCACTTCTCTTGTCTCGTTCTCTGCCCCTCATCCCTCTTTCTGCACCTCTGTTGCTTCTTTCTGCACTTCTCTTGCTTATTTCTGTACCCATCTTGCCTCTTTCTGCATCTGTTCCTTCTTTCTGGACTTCTTTTGTTTCTTTCTGCACCTCTCTTGCTTCTTTATGCACCCCTTTTACTTCTTTCTGCACCCCTCTTCCCTCTTTCTGCACCCCTCTTGCCTCTTTCTGCTCCCAAGTTCCTTCTTTCTGCACTTCTTGTGTTTCTTTCTGCAGCTCTCTTGCTTCTTTCTGCAGCTCTCTTGCCTTTCTCCACCCCTTTTCCCTCTTTAAACACCCCTGTTGCCTCTTTCTGTACCTTTGATCCATCTTTCTGCACTTCTTTTGTTTCTTACTGCAGCCCTCTTGCTTCTTTCTGCACCCCTTGCCTCTTTCTCCACCCTCTTCCCTCACCCCTGTTGCCTCTTTCTGCACTTCTGTTCCTTCTTTCTGCACTTCTTTTGTTTCTTTCTGCACCTCTCTTGCTTCTTTCTGCACCCCTTTTGCCACTTTCTCCACCCCTGTTTCCTCTTTCTGCACCTCGGTTACTTATTTCTGCACTTCTCTTGCTTCTTTCTGCACCTCTGTCTCCTCTTTCTGCAACCCTTGTGCCTATTTCTGCACCCCTCTTCCCTCATTCTGCACCTCTGTTGGTAATTTCTGTACTTCTCTTGCTTCTTTCTGCACCTCTGTCCCTTATTTATGCAACCCTTGTGCCTCTTTCTGCACCCCTCTTCCCTCTTTCTGCACCCCTCTTGCCTCTTTCTGCACCTCTGTTCCTTCTTTCTGTACTTCGTTTGTTTCTTTCTGCAACTCTCGCTTCTTTCTGCACTCCTTGCTTCTTTTCCACCCATCATGCCTCTTTCACACCCCTATTCCCTCTTTCTGCACCCCTCTTGCCTCTTTCTGCACCTCTATTCCTTCTTTCAGCACTTTTTTTGTTTCTATCTGCACCTCTCTTGTTTCTTTCTGTGTCCCTCTTGCCTCTTTCTCCACCCCACTTCCCCCTTTCTGCATCTCTGTTGCTTCTTTATGCACTTCTCTTGCTTCTTTCTGCAACTCTATTGCTTCTTTCTGAACCCCTCTTGCTTCTTTCTGCACCCCTCGTGCCTCTTTCTGTACTCCTCTTGCCTCTTTTTGCACCTCTGTTCCTTCTTTCTGCACTTCTTTTGTTTCTTTCTGCACCACTCTTGCCTCTTTCTGCACCTCTGTTCCTTCTTTCTGCACTTCTTTTGTTTCTTTCTGCACCTTTTGCGTCTTTCTTCACCCCTTTTGCCTCTTTCTGTACCCCTCTTGCCTCTTTCTGCACCTCTGTTCCTTCTTTCTGTACTTCTTTTGTTTCTTTCTGCAACTCTCTTGCTTCTTTCTGCACCCTTCTTGCTTCTTTCTGTACCCCTCGTGCCTCTCTCTGTACCCCTTGTGCATCTTTGTGCACCCCTCTTCTGTTTTTCTGTACCTCTGTTGCTTCTTTCTGCACTTCTTTTGTTTCTTTCTGCACCCATCTTGCCTCTTTCTGCACCTCTATTCCTTCTTTCTGCACTTCTTTTGATTCTTTCTGCACCTCTTGCTTCTTTCTTCACCCCTTTTGCCTCTTTCTGCACCCCTCTTGCCTCTTTCTGCACCTCTGTTCCTTCTTTCTGCACTTCTTTTCTTTCTTTCTGCAGCCCTCTTGCTTCTTTCTGCACCCCTTGCCTCTTTCTCCACCCCTCTTCCCTCTTTCTTCACCCCTTGCCTCTTTCTGCAATTCTATTCCTTCTTTCTGCACTTCTTGTTTCTTTCTGCACATCTCTTGCTTCTTTCTGCACCCCTCTTCCCTCTTTTTGTACCCCTCTTGCCTCTTTCTGCACCTCTGTTGCTTCTTTCTGCACTACTCTTGCTTCTTTCTGCACCCCTCTTGCCTCTTTCTGCACCTCTGTTACTTCTTTCTGTTCTTCTTTTGTTTCTTTCTGTACCTCTCTTGTTTCTTTCTGCACCTCTCTTGCTACTTTCTCCACCCCTGTTCCCCCTTTTTGCATCTCTGTTGCTTCTTTCTGCACTTCTCTTGCCTTTTTCTCCACCCCTCATCCCTATTTCTGCACCTCTGTTGCTTCTTTCTGCACTTCTCTTGCTTCTTTATGCACCTCTGTCCCTTCTTTCTGCAATCCTTGTGCCTCTTTCTGTACCCCTCTTGCCTCTTTCTGCTCCCCTCTTGCCTCTTTCTGCACCTCTGTTCCTTCTTTCTGCACTTCTTTTGTTTCTTTCTGCAACTCTTGCTTCTTTCTCTATCCCTCATGCCTCTTTCTCCACCCCACTTCCCCCTTTCTGCATCTCTGTTGCTTCTTTATGCACTTCTTTTGCTTCTTTCTGCACCTCTCTTGCTTCTTTCTGCACCCCTTGTGCCTCTTTCTGCACCCCTCTTCCCTCTATCTGCACTCATCTTCCCTCATTCTGCACCTCTGTTGCTTCTTTCTGTACTTCTTTTGTTTCTTTCTAAACCACTCTTGCTTCTTTCTGCACCCTCTTGCCTCTTTCTCCACCCTCTCCCCCTTTTTTCATCTCTGTTGCTTCTTTCTGCACTTCTCTTGTCTCATTCTCTGCCCCTCATCCCTCTTTCTGCACCTCTCTTGCTTCTTTCTGCACTTCTCTTGCTTATTTCTGCACCCATCTTCCCTCTTTCTGCATCTGTTCCTTCTTTCTGGACTTCTTTTGTTTCTTTCTGCACCTCTCTTGCTTCTTTATGCACCCCTTTTACTTCTTTCTGCACCCCTCTTCCTGCACCCCTCTTGCCTCTTTCTGCTCCCAAGTTCCTTCTTTCTGCACTTCTTGTGTTTCTTTCTGCAGCTCTCTTGCTTCTTTCTGCAGCTCTCTTGCCTTTCACCACCCCTTTTCCCTCTTTAAACACCCCTGTTGCCTCTTTCTGTACCTTTGATCCATCTTTCTGCACTTCTTTTGTTTCTTTCTGCAGCCCTCTTGCTTCTTTCTGCACCCCCTTGCCTCTTTCTCCACCCCTCTTCCCTCACCCCTGTTGCCTCTTTCTGCACTTCTGTTCCTTCTTTCTGCACTTCTTTTGTTTCTTTCTGCACCTCTCTCTCTTCTTTCTGCACCCTTCTTGCCACTTTCTCCACCCTGTTCCCCCTTTTGCATCTCTGTTGCTTCTTTCTGCACTTCTCTTGCTTCTTTCTGCACCTCTGTCTCTTCTTTCTGCAACCCTTGTGCCTCTTTCTGCACCCTCTTCCCTCATTCTGCACCTCTGTTGGTAATTTCTGTACTTCTCTTGCTTCTTTCTGCACCTCTGTCCCTTATTTATGCAACCCTTGTGCCTCTTTCTGCACCCCTCTTCCCTCTTTCTGCACCCCTCTTGCCTCTTTCTGCACCTCTGTTCCTTCTTTCTGTACTTCGTTTGTTTCTTTCTGCAACTCTCTTGCTTCTTTCTGCATCCCCTTGCTTCATTTTCCACCCATCATGCCTCTTTCACACCCCTATTCCCTCTTTCTGCACCCCTCTTGCCTCTTTCTGCACCTCTATTCCTTCTTTCAGCACTTTTTTGTTTCTTTCTGCACCTCTCTTGTTTCTTTCTGTATCCCTCTTGCCTCTTTCTCCACCCCACTTCCCCCTTTCTGCAGCTCTCTTGCTTCTTTCTGCACCTCTCTTTCTTCTTTCTGCACCCCTTGTGCCTCTTTCTGCACCTCCTCTTGCCTCTTTTTGCACCTCTGTTCCTTCTTTCTGCACTTCTTTTGTTTCTTTCTGCACCACTCTTGCCTCTTTCTGCACCTCTGTTCCTTCTTTCTGTACTTCTTTTGTTTCTTTCTGCACCTTTTACGTCTTTCTTTACCCTCTTGCCTCTTTCTGCACCCCTCTTGCCTCTTTCTGCACCTCTATTCCTTCTTTCTGTACTTCTTTTGCTTCTTTCTGCAACTCTCTTGCTTCTTTCTGCACCCTTCTTGCTTCTTTCTGTACCCCTCGTGCCTCTTTCTGTACTCCTTGTGCCTCTTTCAGCACCCCTCTTCTGTTTTACTGTACCTCTGTTGCTTCTTTCTGCACTTCTTTTGTTTCTTTCTGCACCCCTCTTGCCTCTTTCTGCACCTCTGTTCCTTCTTTCTGTACTTATTTTGTTTCTTTCTGCACTCTCTTGCTTCTTTCTTGACCCCTTTTTCCTCTTTCTGCACCCCTCTTGCCTCTTTCTGCACCTCTGCTCCTTCTTTCTGCACTTCTTTTGTTTCTTTCTGCAGCCCTCTTGCTTCTTTCTGCACCCCCTTGCCTCTTTCTCTACCCCTCTTCCCTCTTTCTTCACCCCTTGCCTCTTTCTGCACTTCTATTCCTCCTTTCTGCACTTCTTTGTTTCCTTCTGCACATCTCTTGCTTCTTTCTGCACTCCTTGTGCCTCTTTCTGCACCCCTCTTCCCTCTTTTTGTACCTCTCTTGCCTTCTTTCTGCACCTCTGTTGCTTCTTTCTGCACTACTATTGCTTCTTTCTGCACCCCTCTTGCCTCTTTCTGCACCTCTGTTACTTCTTTCTGTTCTTCTTTTGTTTCTTTCTGTGCCTCTCTTGTTTCTTTCTGCACCCCTCTTGCCACTTTATCCACCCCTGTTCCCCCTTTTTGCACCTCTGTTCGCTTCTTTCTGCACTTCTTTGTTTCTTTCTGCAACTCTTGCTTCTTTCTCTATCCCTCATGCCTCTTTCTCACCCCACTTCCCCTTTCTGCATCTCTGTTGCTTCTTTCATGCACTTCTTTGCTTCTTTCTGCACCTCTCTTGCTTCTTTCTGCACCCCTTGTGCCTCTTTCTGCACCCCTCTTCCTCTATCTGCACTCATCTTCCCTCATTCTGCACCTCTGTTGCTTCTTTCTGTACTTCTTTTGTTTCTTTCTAACCACTCTTGCTTCTTTCTGCACCCCTCTTGCCTCTTTCTCCACCCCTCTCCCCCTTTTTGCATCTCTGTTGCTTCTTTCTGCACTTCTCTTGCTCTCATTCTCTGCCCCTCATCCCTTCTTTCTGCACCTCTCTTGCTTCTTTCTGCACTTCTCTTGCCTCTTTCTGCACCCATCTTCCCTCTTTCTGCACTCTGTTCCTTCTTTCTGGACTTCTTTTGTTTCTTTCTGCACCTCTCTTGCTTCTTTATGCACCCCTTTACTTCTTTCTGCACCCCTCTTCCCTCTTTCTGAACCCCTCTTGCCTCTTTCTGCTCCCAAGTTCCTTCTTTCTGCACTTCTCTTGTTTCTTTCTGCAGCTCTCTTGCTTCTTTCTGCACCTCTCTTGCTCTTTCACCACCCCTCTTCCCTCTTTACTGCACCCCTGCTTGCCTCTTTCTGTACCTCTTGTTCCATCTTTCTGCACTTCTTTTGTTTCTTTCTGCAGCCCTCTTGCTGCTTTCTGCACCCCCTTGCCTCTTTCTCCACCCCTCTTCCCTCACCCCTGTTGCCTCTTTCTGCACTTCTGTTCCTTCTTTCTGCACTTCTTTTGTTTCTTTCTGCACCTCTCTCGCTTCTTTCTGCACCCTTCTTGCCACTTTCTCCACCCTGTTCCCCTTTTTGCATCTCTGTTGCTTCTTTCTGCACTTCTCTTGCTTCTTTCTGCACCTCTGTCTCTTCTTTCTGCAACCCTTGTGCCTCTTTCTGCACCCCTCTTCCCTCATTCTGCACCTCTGTTGGTAATTTCTGTACTTCTCTTGCTTCTTTCTGCACCTCTGTCCCTTATTTATGCAACCCTTGTGCCTCTTTCTGCACCCCTCTTCCCTCTTTCTGCACTCCTCTTGCCTCTTTCTGCACCTCTGTTCCTTCTTTCTGTACTTCGTTTGTTTCTTTCTGCAACTCTCTTGCTTCTTTCTGCATCCCCTTGCTTCATTTTCCACCCATCATGCCTCTTTCACACCCCTATTCCTCTTTCTGCACCCCTCTTGCCTCTTTCTGCACCTCTGTTCCTTCTTTCAGCACTTCTTTTGTTTCTTTCTGCACCTCTCTTGTTTCTTTCTGTATCCCTCTTGCCTCTTTCTCCACCCCACTTCCCCCTTTCTGCAGCTCTCTTGCTTCTTTCTGCACCTCTCTTTCTTCTTTCTGCACCACTGTGCCCCTTTCTGCACTCCTCTTGCCTCTTTTGCACCTCTGTTCCTTCTTTCTGCACTTCTTTTGTTTCTTTCTGCACCACTCTTGCCTCTTTCTGCACCTCTGTTCCTTCTTTCTGCACTTCTTTTGTTTCTTTCTGCACCTTTTGCGTCTTTCTTTACCCCTTTTGCCTCTTTCTGCACCCCTCTTGCCTCTTTCTGCACCTCTATTCCTTCTTTCTGTACTTCTTTTGCTTCTTTCTGCAACTCTCTTGCTTCTTTCTGCACCCTTCTTGCTTCTTTCTGTACCCCTCGTGCCTCTTTCTGTACCCCTTGTGCCTCTTTCAGCACCCCTCTTCTGTTTTACTGTACCTCTGTTGCTTCTTTCTGCACTTCTTTTGTTTCTTTCTGCACCCTCTTGCCTCTTTCTGCACCTCTGTTCCTTCTTTCTGCACTTATTTTGTTTCTTTCTGCACCTCTTGCTTCTTTCTTGACCCCTTTTCCTCTTTCTGCACCCCTCTTGCCTCTTTCTGCACCTCTGCTCCTTCTTTCTGCACTTCTTTTGTTTCTTTCTGCAGCCCTCTTGCTTCTTTCTGCACCCCCTTGCCTCTTTCTCACCCTCTTCCCTCTTTCTTCACCCTTGCCTCTTTCTGCACTTCTATTCCTCCTTTCTGCACTTCTTGTTTCCTTCTGCACATCTCTTGCTTCTTTCTGCACTCCTTGTGCCTCTTTCTGCACCCCTCTTCCTCTTTCTGTACCCCTCTTGCCTCTTTCTGCACCTCTGTTGCTTCTTTCTGCACTACTATTGCTTCTTTCTGCACCCTCTTGCCTCTTTCTGCACCTCTGTTACTTCTTTCTGTTCTTCTTTTGTTTCTTTCTGTACCTCTCTTGTTTCTTTCTGCACCCCTCTTGCCACTTTATCCACCCCTGTTCCCTCTTTTTGCATCTCTGTTGCTTCTTTCTGCACTTCTCTTGCCTCTTTCTCCACCCCTCATCCCTATTTCTGCACCTCTCTTGCTTCTTTCTGCACTTCTCTTGCTTCTTTCTGCACCTCTGTTCCTTCTTTCTGCAATCCTTGTGCCTCTTTCTGTACCCCTCTTGCCTCTTTCTGCTCCCCTCTTGCCTCTTTCTGCACCTCTGTTCCTTCTTTCTGCACTTCTTTTGTTTCTTTCTGCACCTCTTGCTTCTTTCTCTATCCCTCATGCCTCTTTCTCCACCCCACTTCCCCTTTCTGCATCTCTGTTGCTTCTTTCTGCACTTCTTTGCTTCTTTCTGCACCTCTCTTGCTTCTTTCTACACCTCTCGAGCCTCTTTCTGCACCCTCTTCCCTCTATCTGCACTCATCTTCCCTCATTCTGCACCTCTGTTGCTTCTTTCTGTACTTCTTTTGTTTCTTTCTAAACCTCTCTTGCTTCTTTCTGCACCCTCTTGCCTCTTTCTCCACCCCTCTTCCCCCTTTTTGCATCTCTGTTGCTTCTTTCTGCACTTCTCTTGTCTCGTTCTCTGCCCCTCATTCCTCTTTCTGCACCTCAGTTGCTTCTTTCTGCACTTCTCTTGCTTATTTCTGCACCCATCTTGCCTCTTTATGCATCTGTTCCTTCTTTCTGGACTTCTTTTGTTTCTTTCTGCAGCCTCTCTTGCTTCTTTCTGCACCCCCTTGCCTCTTTCTCCACCCCTCTTCCCTCACCCCTGTTGCCTCTTTCTGCACTTCTGTTCCTTCTTTCTGCACTTCTTTTGTTTCTTTCTGCACCTCTCTCGCTTCTTTCTGCACCCTTCTTGCCACTTTCTCCACCCCTGTTCCCTCTTTTGCATCTCTGTTGCTTCTTTCTGCACTTCTCTTGCTTCTTTCTGCACCTCTGTCTCTTCTTTCTGCAACCCTTGTGCCTCTTTCTGCACCCCTCTTCCCTCATTCTGCACCTCTGTTGGTAATTTCTGTACTTCTCTTGCTTCTTTCTGCACCTCTGTCCCTTATTTATGCAACCCTTGTGCCTCTTTCTGCACCCCTCTTCCCTCTTTCTGCACCCTCTTGCCTCTTTCTGCACCTCTGTTCCTTCTTTCTGTACTTCGTTTGTTTCTTTCTGCAACTCTCTTGCTTCTTTCTGCATCCCCTTGCTTCTTTTTCCACCCATCATGCCTCTTTCACACCCCTATTCCCTCTTTCTGCACCCCTCTTGCCTCTTTCTGCACCTCTATTCCTTCTTTCAGCACTTTTTTTGTTTCTTTCTGCACCTCTCTTGTTTCTTTCTGTATCCCTCTTGCCTCTTTCTCCACCCCACTTCCCCCTTTCTGCAGCTCTCTTGCTTCTTTCTGCACCCCTCTTTCTTCTTTCTGCACCCCTCGTGCCCCTTTCTGCACTCCTCTTGCCTCTTTTTGCACCTCTGTTCCTTCTTTCTGCACTTCTTTTGTTTCTTTCTGCACCACTCTTGCCTCTTTCTGCACCTCTGTTCCTTCTTTCTGCACTTCTTTTGTTTCTTTCTGCACCTCTTGCGTCTTTCTTTACCCCTTTGCCTCTTTCTGCACCCCTCTTGCCTCTTTCTGCACCTCTATTCCTTCTTTCTGTACTTCTTTTGTTTCTTTCTGCAACTCTCTTGCTTCTTTCTGCACCCTTCTTGCTTCTTTCTGTACCCTCGTGCCTCTTTCTGTACCCCTTGTGCCTCTTTCAGCACTCCTCTTCTGTTTTACTGTACCTCTGTTGCTTCTTTCTGCACTTCTTTTGTTTCTTTCTGCACCCCTCTTGCCTCTTTCTGCACCTCTGTTCCTTCTTTCTGTACTTATTTTGTTTCTTTCTGCACCTCTTGCTTCTTTCTTGACCCCTTTTCCTCTTTCTGCACCCCTCTTGCCTCTTTCTGCACCTCTGCTCCTTCTTTCTGCACTTCTTTTGTTTCTTTCTGCAGCCCTCTTGCTTCTTTCTGCACCCCTTGCCTCTTTCTCCACCCCTCTTCCCTCTTTCTTCACCCTATTGCCTCTTTCTGCACTTCTATTCCTTCTTTCTGCACTTCTTGTTTCCTTCTGCACATCTCTTGCTTCTTTCTGCACTCCTTGTGCCTCTTTCTGCACCCCTCTTCCCTCTTTTTGTACCCCTCTTGCCTCTTTCTGCACCTCTGTTGCTTCTTTCTGCACTACTATTGCTTCTTTCTGCACCCCTCTTGCCTCTTTCTGCACCTCTGTTCCTTCTTTCTGTTCTTCTTTTGTTTCTTTCTGTGCCTCTCTTGTTTCTTTCTGCACCCCTCTTGCCACTTTATCCACCCTGTTCCCCCTTTTTGCATCTCTGTTGCTTCTTTCTGCACTTCTCTTGCCTTTTTCTCCACCCCTCATCCCTATTTCTGCACCTCTCTTGCTTCTTTCTGCACTTCTCTTGCTTCTTTATGCACCTCTGTCCCTTCTTTCTGCAATCCTTGTGCCTCTTTCTGTACCCCTCTTGCCTCTTTCTGCTCCCCTCTTGCCTCTTTCTGCACCTCTGTTCCTTCTTTCTGCACTTCTTTTGTTTCTTTCTGCAACTCTTGCTTCTTTCTCTATCCCTCATGCCTCTTTCTCCACCCCACTTCCCCCTTTCTGCATCTCTGTTGCTTCTTTATGCACTTCTTTTGCTTCTTTCTGCACCTCTCTTGCTTCTTTCTACACCCCTCGAGCCTCTTTCTGCACCCTCTTCCTCTATCTGCACTCATCTTCCCTCATTCTGCACCTCTGTTGCTTCTTTCTGTACTTCTTTTGTTTCTTTCTAAACCTCTCTTGCTTCTTTCTGCACCCCTCTTGCCTCTTTCTCCACCCCTCTTCCCCCTTTTTCATCTCTGTTGCTTCTTTCTGCACTTCTCTTGTCTCGTTCTCTGCCCCTCATTCCTCTTTCTGCACCTCAGTTGATTCTTTCTGCACTTCTCTTGCTTATTTCTGCACCCATCTTGCCTCTTTATGCATCTGTTCCTTCTTTCTGGACTTCTTTTGTTTCTTTCTGCAGCCCTCTTGCTTCTTTCTGCACCCCCTTGCCTCTTTCTCCACCCTCTTCCCTCACCCCTGTTGCCTCTTTCTGCACTTCTGTTCCTTCTTTCTGCACTTCTTTTGTTTCTTTCTGCACCTCTCTCGCTTCTTTCTGCACCCTTCTTGCCACTTTCTCCACCCCTGTTCCCCTTTTTGCATCTCTGTTGCTTCGTTCTGCACTTCTCTTGCTTCTTTCTGCACCTCTGTCTCTTCTTTCTGCAACCCTTGTGCCTCTTTCTGCACCCCTCTTCCCTCATTCTGCACCTCTGTTGCTACTTTCTGTACTTCTCTTGCTTCTTTCTGCACCTCTGTCCCTTATTTATGCAACCCTTGTGCCTCTTTCTGCACCCCTCTTCCCTCTTTCTGCACCCCTCTTGCCTCTTTCTGCACCTCTGTTCCTTCTTTCTGTACTTCGTTTGTTTCTTTCTGCACCTCTCTTGCTTCTTTCTGCATCCCCTTGCTTCTTTCTGCACCCATCATGCCTCTTTCACACCCCTATTCCCTCTTTCTGCACCCCTCTTGCCTCTTTCTGCACCTCTATTCCTTCTTTCAGCACTTTTTTGTTTCTTTCTGCACCTCTCTTGTTTCTTTCTGTATCCCTCTTGCCTCTTTCTCCACCCCACTTCCCTCTTTCTGCAGCTCTCTTGCTTCTTTCTGCACCCCTCTTTCTTCTTTCTGCACCCCTCGTGCCCCTTTCTGCACTCCTCTTGCCTCTTTTTGCACCTCTGTTCCTTCTTTCTGCACTTCTTTTGTTTCTTTCTGCACCACTCTTGCCTCTTTCTGCACCTCTGTTCCTTCTTTCTGCACTTCTTTTGTTTCTTTCTGCACCTTTTGCGTCTTTCTTTACCCCTTTTGCCTCTTTCTGCACCCCTCTTGCCTCTTTCTGCACCTCTATTCCTTCTTTCTGTACTTCTTTTGTTTCTTTCTGCAACTCTCTTGCTTCTTTCTGCACCCTTCTTGCTTCTTTCTGTACCCCTCGTGCCTCTTTCTGTACCCCTTGTGCCTCTTTCAGCACCCCTCTTCTGTCTTTACTGTACCTCTGTTGCTTCTTTCTGCACTTCTTTTGTTTCTTTCTGCACCCCTCTTGCCTCTTTCTGCACCTCTGTTCCTTCTTTCTGTACTTATTTTGTTTCTTTCTGCACCTCTTGCTTCTTTCTTGACCCCTTTTTCCTCTTTCTGCACCCCTCTTGCCTCTTTCTGCACCTCTGCTCCTTCTTTCTGCACTTCTTTTGTTTCTTTCTGCAGCCTCTTGCTTCTTTCTGCACCCTTGCCTCTTTCTCCACCCTCTTCCCTCTTTCTTCACCCCTTGCCTCTTTCTGCACTTCTATTCCTTCTTTCTGCACTTCTTGTTTCCTTCTGCACATCTCTTGCTTCTTTCTGCACTCCTCTGTGCCTCTTTCTGCACCCTCTTCCCTCTTTCTGTACTCCTCTTGCCTCTTTCTGCACCTCTGTTGCTTCTTTCTGCACTACTATTGCTTCTTTCTGCACCTCTCTTGCCTCTTTCTGCACCTCTGTTACTTCTTTCTGTTCTTCTTTTGTTTCTTTCTGTGCCTCTCTTGTTTCTTTCTGCACCCCTCTTGCCACTTTATCCACCCCTGTTCCCCCTTTTTGCATCTCTGTTGCTTCTTTCTGCACTTCTCTTGCCTTTTTCTCCACCCCTCATCCCTATTTCTGCACCTCTGTTGCTTCTTTCTGCACTTCTCTTGCTTCTTTATGCACCTCTGTCCCTTCTTTCTGCAATCCTTGTGCCTCTTTCTGTACCCCTCTTGCCTCTTTCTGCTCCCCTCTTGCCTCTTTCTGCACCTCTGTTCCTTCTTTCTGCACTTCTTTTGTTTCTTTCTGCAACTCTTGCTTCTTTCTCTATCCCTCATGCCTCTTTCTCCACCCCACTACCCCCTTTCTGCATCTCTGTTGCTTCTTTATGCACTTCTTTGCTTCTTTCTGCACCTCTCTTGCTTCTTTCTACACCCCTCGAGCCTCTTTCTGCACCCCTCTTCCCTCTATCTGCACTCATCTTCCCTCATTTCTGCACCTCTGTTGCTTCTTTCTGTACTTCTTTTGTTTCTTTCTAAACCTCTCTTGCTTCTTTCTGCACCCCTCTTCCCTCTTTCTCCACGCCTCTTCCCCCTTTCTTCATCTCTGTTTCTTCTTTCTGTACTTGTCTTGCTTCTTTCTGCACCCCTCTTCCCTCTTTCTGCATCTGTTCCTTCTTTCTGGACTTCTTTTGTTTCTTTCTGCACCTCTCTTGCTTCTTTATGCACCCCTTTTACTTCTTTCTGCACCCCTCTTCCCTCTTTCTGCACCCCTCTTGCCTCTTTCTGCTCCCAAGTTCCTTCTTTCTGCACTTCTTGTGTTTCTTTCTGCAGCTCTCTTGCTTCTTTCTGCAGCTCTCTTGCCTTTCACCACCCCTTTTCCCTTTTTAAACACCCCTGTTGCCTCTTTCTGTACCTTTGATCCATCTTTCTGCACTTCTTTTGTTTCTTTCTGCAGCCCTCTTGCTTCTTTCTGCACCCCCTTGCCTCTTTCTCCACCCCTCTTCCCTCACCCCTGTTGCCTCTTTCTGCACTTCTGTTCCTTCTTTCTGCACTTCTTTTGTTTCTTTCTGCACCTCTCTCGCTTCTTTCTGCACCCTTCTTGCCACTTTCTCCACCCCTGTTCCCCCTTTTTGCATCTCTGTTGCTTCTTTCTGCACTTCTCTTGCTTCTTTCTGCACCTCTGTCTCTTCTTTCTGCAACCCTTGTGCCTCTTTCTGCACCCCTCTTCCCTCATTCTGCACCTCTGTTGGTAATTTCTGTACTTCTCTTGCTTCTTTCTGCACCTCTGTCCCTTATTTATGCAACCCTTGTGCCTCTTTCTGCACCCCTCTTCCCTCTTTCTGCACCCCTCTTGCCTCTTTCTGCACCTCTGTTCCTTCTTTCTGTACTTCGTTTGTTTCTTTCTGCAACTCTCTTGCTTCTTTCTGCATCCCCTTGCTTCATTTTCCACCCATCATGCCTCTTTCACACCCCTATTCCCTCTTTCTGCACCCCTCTTGCCTCTTTCTGCACCTCTATTCCTTCTTTCAGCACTTTTTTTGTTTCTTTCTGCACCTCTCTTGTTTCTTTCTGTATCCCTCTTGCCTCTTTCTCCACCCCACTTCCCCCTTTCTGCAGCTCTCTTGCTTCTTTCTGCACCCCTCTTTCTTCTTTCTGCACCCCTCGTGCCCCTTTCTGCACTCCTCTTGCCTCTTTTTGCACCTCTGTTCCTTCTTTCTGCACTTCTTTTGTTTCTTTCTGCACCACTCTTGCCTCTTTCTGCACCTCTCTTCCTTCTTTCTGCACTTCTTTTGTTTCTTTCTGCACCTTTTGCTTCTTTCTTTACCCCTTTTGCCTCTTTCTGCACCCCTCTTGCCTCTTTCTGCACCTCTATTCCTTCTTTCTGTACTTCTTTTGCTTCTTTCTGCAACTCTCTTGCTTCTTTCTGCACCCTTCTTGCTTCTTTCTGTACCCCTCGTGCCTCTTTCTGTACCCCTTGTGCCTCTTTCAGCACCTCTCTTCTGTTTTACTGTACCTCTGTTGCTTCTTTCTGCACTTCTTTTGTTTCTTTCTGCACCCCTCTTGCCTCTTTCTGCACCTCTGTTCCTTCTTTCTGTACTTATTTTGTTTCTTTCTGCACCTCTTGCTTCTTTCTTGACCCCTTTTTCCTCTTTCTGCACCCCTCTTGCCTCTTTCTGCACCTCTGCTCCTTCTTTCTGCACTTCTTTTGTTTCTTTCTGCAGCCCTCTTGCTTCTTTCTGCACCCCCTTGCCTCTTTCTCCACCCCTCTTCCCTCTTTCTTCACCCCTTGCCTCTTTCTGCACTTCTATTCCTCCTTTCTGCACTTCTTGTTTCCTTCTGCACATCTCTTGCTTCTTTCTGCACTCCTTGTGCCTCTTTCTGCACCCCTCTTCCCTCTTTTTGTACCCCTCTTGCCTCTTTCTGCACCTCTGTTGCTTCTTTCTGCACTACTATTGCTTCTTTCTGCACCCCTCTTGCCTCTTTCTGCACCTCTGTTACTTCTTTCTGTTCTTCTTTTGTTTCTTTCTGTGCCTCTCTTGTTTCTTTCTGCACCCCTCTTGCCACTTTATCCACCCCTGTTCCCCCTTTTTGCATCTCTGTTGCTTCTTTCTGCACTTCTCTTGCCTTTTTCTCCACCCCTCATCCCTATTTCTGCACCTCTGTTGCTTCTTTCTGCACTTCTCTTGCTTCTTTATGCACCTCTGTCCCTTCTTTCTGCAATCCTTGTGCCTCTTTCTGTACCCCTCTTGCCTCTTTCTGCTCCCCTCTTGCCTCTTTCTGCACCTCTGTTCCTTCTTTCTGCACTTCTTTTGTTTCTTTCTGCAACTCTTGCTTCTTTCTCTATCCCTCATGCCTCTTTCTCCACCCCACTTCCCCTTTCTGCATCTCTGTTGCTTCTTTATGCACTTCTTTTGCTTCTTTCTGCACCTCTCTTGCTTCTTTCTACACCCCTCGAGCCTCTTTCTGCACCCCTCTTCCCTCTATCTGCACTCATCTTCCCTCATTCTGCACCTCTGTTGCTTCTTTCTGTACTTCTTTTGTTTCTTTCTAAACCTCTCTTGCTTCTTTCTGCACCCCTCTTGCCTCTTTCTCCACCCCTCTTCCCCCTTTTTTCATCTCTGTTGCTTCTTTCTGCACTTCTCTTGTCTCGTTCTCTGCCCCTCATTCCTCTTTCTGCACCTCAGTTGCTTCTTTCTGCACTTCTCTTGCTTATTTCTGCACCCATCTTGCCTCTTTATGCATCTGTTCCTTCTTTCTGGACTTCTTTTGTTTCTTTCTGCAGCCCTCTTGCTTCTTTCTGCACCCCTTGCCTCTTTCTCCACCCCTCTTCCCTCACCCCTGTTGCCTCTTTCTGCACTTCTGTTCCTTCTTTCTGCACTTCTTTTGTTTCTTTCTGCACCTCTCTCGCTTCTTTCTGCACCCTTCTTGCCACTTTCTCCACCCCTGTTCCCCCTTTTTGCATCTCTGTTGCTTCTTTCTGCACTTCTCTTGCTTCTTTCTGCACCTCTGTCTCTTCTTTCTGCAACCCTTGTGCCTCTTTCTGCACCCTCTTCCCTCATTCTGCACCTCTGTTGGTAATTTCTGTACTTCTCTTGCTTCTTTCTGCACCTCTGTCCCTTATTTATGCAACCCTTGTGCCTCTTTCTGCACCCCTCTTCCCTCTTTCTGCACCCCTCTTGCCTCTTTCTGCACCTCTGTTCCTTCTTTCTGTACTTCGTTTGTTTCTTTCTGCAACTCTCTTGCTTCTTTCTGCATCCCCTTGCTTCTTTTTCCACCCATCATGCCTCTTTCACACCCCTATTCCCTCTTTCTGCACCCCTCTTGCCTCTTTCTGCACCTCTATTCCTTCTTTCAGCACTTTTTTTGTTTCTTTCTGCACCTCTCTTGTTTCTTTCTGTATCCCTCTTGCCTCTTTCTCCACCCCACTTCCCCCTTTCTGCAGCTCTCTTGCTTCTTTCTGCACCCCTCTTTCTTCTTTCTCCACCCCTCGTGCCCCTTTCTGCACTCCTCTTGCCTCTTTTTGCACCTCTGTTCCTTCTTTCTGCACTTCTTTTGTTTCTTTCTGCCCTTTCTGCACTTCTTTTGTTTCTTTCTGCACCTTTTGCGTCTTTCTTTACCCCTTTTGCCTCTTTCTGCACCCCTCTTGCCTCTTTCTGCACCTCTATTCCTTCTTTCTGTACTTCTTTTGTTTCTTTCTGCAACTCTCTTGCTTCTTTCTGCACCCTTCTTGCTTCTTTCTGTACCCCTCGTGCCTCTTTCTGTACCCCTTGTGCCTCTTTCAGCACCCCTCTTCTGTTTTACTGTACCTCTGTTGCTTCTTTCTGCACTTCTTTTGTTTCTTTCTGCACCCCTCTTGCCTCTTTCTGCACCTCTGTTCCTTCTTTCTGTACTTATTTTGTTTCTTTCTGCACCTCTTGCTTCTTTCTTGACCCCTTTTTCCTCTTTCTGCACCCCTCTTGCCTCTTTCTGCACCTCTGCTCCTTCTTTCTGCACTTCTTTTGTTTCTTTCTGCAGCCCTCTTGCTTCTTTCTGCACCCCTTGCCTCTTTCTCCACCCCTCTTCCCTCTTTCTTCACCCCTTGCCTCTTTCTGCACTTCTATTCCTTCTTTCTGCACTTCTTGTTTCCTTCTGCACATCTCTTGCTTCTTTCTGCACTCCTTGTGCCTCTTTCTGCACCCCTCTTCCCTCTTTTTGTACCCCTCTTGCCTCTTTCTGCACCTCTGTTGCTTCTTTCTGCACTACTATTGCTTCTTTCTGCACCCCTCTTGCCTCTTTCTGCACCTCTGTTACTTCTTTCTGTTCTTCTTTTGTTTCTTTCTGTGCCTCTCTTGTTTCTTTCTGCACCCCTCTTGCCACTTTATCCACCCCTGTTCCCCCTTTTTGCATCTCTGTTGCTTCTTTCTGCACTTCTCTTGCCTTTTTCTCCACCCCTCATCCCTATTTCTGCACCTCTGTTGCTTCTTTCTGCACTTCTCTTGCTTCTTTATGCACCTCTGTCCCTTCTTTCTGCAATCCTTGTGCCTCTTTCTGTACCCCTCTTGCCTCTTTCTGCTCCCCTCTTGCCTCTTTCTGCACCTCTGTTCCTTCTTTCTGCACTTCTTTTGTTTCTTTCTGCAACTCTTGCTTCTTTCTCTATCCCTCATGCCTCTTTCTCCACCCCACTTCCCCCTTTCTGCATCTCTGTTGCTTCTTTATGCACTTCTTTTGCTTCTTTCTGCACCTCTCTTGCTTCTTTCTACACCCCTCGAGCCTCTTTCTGCACCCCTCTTCCCTCTATCTGCACTCATCTTCCCTCATTCTGCACCTCTGTTGCTTCTTTCTGTACTTCTTTTGTTTCTTTCTAAACCTCTCTTGCTTCTTTCTGCACCCCTCTTGCCTCTTTCTCCACCCCTCTTCCCCCTTTTTTCATCTCTGTTGCTTCTTTCTGCACTTCTCTTGTCTCGTTCTCTGCCCCTCATTCCTCTTTCTGCACCTCAGTTGCTTCTTTCTGCACTTCTCTTGCTTATTTCTGCACCCATCTTGCCTCTTTATGCATCTGTTCCTTCTTTCTGGACTTCTTTTGTTTCTTTCTGCAGCCCTCTTGCTTCTTTCTGCACCCCCTTGCCTCTTTCTCCACCCCTCTTCCCTCACCCCTGTTGCCTCTTTCTGCACTTCTGTTCCTTCTTTCTGCACTTCTTTTGTTTCTTTCTGCACCTCTCTTGCTTCTTTCTGCACCCTTCTTGCCACTTTCTCCACCCCTGTTCCCCCTTTTTGCATCTCTGTTGCTTCTTTCTGCACTTCTCTTGCTTCTTTCTGCACCTCTGTCTCTTCTTTCTGCAACCCTTGTGCCTCTTTCTGCACCCCTCTTCCCTCATTCTGCACCTCTGTTGGTAATTTCTGTACTTCTCTTGCTTCTTTCTGCACCTCTGTCCCTTATTTATGCAACCCTTGTGCCTCTTTCTGCACCCCTCTTCCCTCTTTCTGCACCCCTCTTGCCTCTTTCTGCACCTCTGTTCCTTCTTTCTGTACTTCGTTTGTTTCTTTCTGCAACTCTCGCTTCTTTCTGCACCCCCTTGCTTCTTTTTCCACCCATCATGCCTCTTTCACACCCCTATTCCCTCTTTCTGCACCCCTCTTGCCTCTTTCTGCACCTCTATTCCTTCTTTCAGCACTTTTTTTGTTTCTTTCTGCACCTCTCTTGTTTCTTTCTGTATCCCTCTTGCCTCTTTCTCCACCCCACTTCCCCTTTTCTGCAGCTCTCTTGCTTCTTTCTGCACCCCTCTTTCTTCTTTCTGCACTCCTCGTGCTCCTTTCTGCACTCCTCTTGCCTCTTTTTGCACCTCTGTTCCTTCTTTCTGCACTTCTTTGTTTCTTTCTGCACCACTCTTGCCTCTTTCTGCACCTCTGTTCCTTCTTTCTGCACTTCTTTTGTTTCTTTCTGCACCTTTTGCGTCTTTCTTTACCCCTTTTGCCTCTTTCTGCACCCCTCTTGCCTCTTTCTGCACCTCTATTCCTTCTTTCTGTACTTCTTTTGTTTCTTTCTGCAACTCTCTTGCTTCTTTCTGCACCCTTCTTGCTTCTTTCTGTACCCCTCGTGCCTCTTTCTGTACCCCTTGTGCCTCTTTCAGCCCCCTCTTCTGTTTTACTGTACCTCTGTTGCTTCTTTCTGCACTTCTTTTGTTTCTTTCTGCACCCCTCTTGCCTCTTTCTGCACCTCTGTTCCTTCTTTCTGTACTTATTTTGTTTCTTTCTGCACCTCTTGCTTCTTTCTTGACCCCTTTTTCCTCTTTCTGCACCCCTCTTGCCTCTTTCTGCACCTCTGCTCCTTCTTTCTGCACTTCTTTTGTTTCTTTCTGCAGCCCTCTTGCTTCTTTCTGCACCCCCTTGCCTCTTTCTCCACCCCTCTTCCCTCTTTCTTCACCCCTTGCCTCTTTCTGCACTTCTATTCCTTCTTTCTGCACTTCTTGTTTCCTTCTGCACATCTCTTGCTTCTTTCTGCACTCCTTGTGCCTCTTTCTGCACCCCTCTTCCCTCTTTTTGTACCCCTCTTGCCTCTTTCTGCACCTCTGTTGCTTCTTTCTGCACTACTATTGCTTCTTTCTGCACCCCTCTTGCCTCTTTCTGCACCTCTGTTACTTCTTTCTGTTCTTCTTTTGTTTCTTTCTGTGCTTCTCTTGTTTCTTTCTGCACCCCTCTTGCCACTTTATCCACCCCTGTTCCCCCTTTTTGCATCTCTGTTGCTTCTTTCTGCACTTCTCTTGCCTTTTTCTCCACCCCTCATCCCTATTTCTGCACCTCTGTTGCTTCTTTCTGCACTTCTCTTGCTTCTTTATGCACCTCTGTCCCTTCTTTCTGCAATCCTTGTGCCTCTTTCTGTACCCCTCTTGCCTCTTTCTGCTCCCCTCTTGCCTCTTTCTGCACCTCTGTTCCTTCTTTCTGCACTTCTTTTGTTTCTTTCTGCAACTCTTGCTTCTTTCTCTATCCCTCATGCCTCTTTCTCCACCCCACTACCCCCTTTCTGCATCTCTGTTGCTTCTTTATGCACTTCTTTTGCTTCTTTCTGCACCTCTCTTGCTTCTTTCTACACTCCTCGAGCCTCTTTCTGCACCCCTCTTCCTTCTATCTGCACTCATCTTCCCTCATTCTGCACCTCTGTTGCTTCTTTCTGTACTTCTTTTGTTTCTTTCTAAACCTCTCTTGCTTCTTTCTGCACCCCTCTTGCCTCTTTCTCCACCCCTCTTCCCCCTTTTTTCATCTCTGTTGCTTCTTTCTGCACTTCTCTTGTCTCGTTCTCTGCCCCTCATTCCTCTTTCTGCACCTCAGTTGCTTCTTTCTGCACTTCTCTTGCTTATTTCTGCACCCATCTTCCCTCTTTCTGCATCTGTTCCTTCTTTCTGGACTTCTTTTGTTTCTTTCTGCACCTCTCTTGCTTCTTTATGCACCCCTTTTACTTCTTTCTGCACCCCTCTTCCTGTACCCCTCTTGCCTCTTTCTGCTCCCAAGTTCCTTCTTTCTGCACTTCTTGTGTTTCTTTCTGCAGCTCTCTTGCTTCTTTCTGCAGCTCTCTTGCCTTTCTCCACCCCTTTTCCCTCTTTAAACACCCCTGTTGCCTCTTTCTGTACCTTTGATCCATCTTTCTGCACTTCTTTTGTTTCTTTCTGCACATCTCTTGCTTCTTTCTGTACTTCTCTCGCCTCTTTCTGTACTCAAATGGGAAGTGCAAGCTGTCAAGTTTAAAGGTCTGCGTGCTCTTGTGACTGAGGCATATGTCTACTTGTATATATATTCTCACATGTGTTATGCATCTGAAGATGGTATCTTAAAAGTGGGTAGCTTCTTCTATAGGATGTTAAATGTTCTCAGTTCTGCTCTTCCATTCAGTTGCACAGGCAGACATGTCTTATGTATGTAGGTGTTATAGAGCCCCTCAAATATGCTATTCAATACCCATGTGCCATGTATTAATAGCAGAAAGAAATACATACACCTTTTTTCACACATATTTACAGTGTATGCTGTTTGAAACACAGGTATTGAAGTATTTCTATGTTTATTTTTATGTAACATGTCACTCGGTAAAAGCAAAGACATGAATGCATACCTTCACAAACTTGGTCAAACTTATTTCAGTGATATGCTTAGGATTTCTGTTTTATATTTGGTAGGTAGGCCTAACATTCTGAGTAGTTGATTAATAGTGAACCTTCAAGAGAAAAGTGAGGTTTAAGACATCTTGGGAGAAGGATTAGTGATTAGGCTACTTTGTATGAGTCTGTTGTAAGGTACTGTCAAAGTAGGACTCTTTCTGCACCTCTGTTGGTTCTTTCTGCACTTCTCTTGCTTCTTTCTGCACATTTCTTCCTCTTTCTGGACTTCTGTTGCCTCTTTCTGAACTTCTGTTGCTTCTTTCTGCGCCTTTCTTCATCTTTCTGCACATGTCCTACCTATGTAGGCATATTTAGAAATTAGCATTTAAAAACCTTAGAAATTCACTGAAAAAAACAGAGGTTTCAGGGACGTTACAGTTAGGAATTAGCATTTAAAAAACCTTTGAAATTCACTGAAAAAAACACAGGTTTCAGGGACGTTATAGTTAGTTGGACATTTCACTCGTACAAAACCAGAGAAATTCGGCCGTTATAGTTAGTTGAGCTAACTATAACTCGTGCCCCCGCTATGCACTGATGATGACGTCACATATTACATCACTCATGACATGGTCAGTGACATCACTCATGACATTACTGATGTCATCTCAAATGACATCACTGATTACATCATCCACTTAATATCTGATGCACCTCATCACACCCTAATATAACCTTTCATACACCCACTCTAAAATACAGACTACCATTCTCGAAACCATAGACACACCAATACCAGTACTACATACCCACTCACTGATTCCTAGGTCTACTCATACACCCATACAGACACTCACATACTGCCACTCATCCACATAGATACTCACACACCTAGTCAGTCACCCAAAGACTCAATCACACTGCCATTTACTCACCTATACAGTTATACACACATCACCTCACTTATTCATACAGATACTAACACATACTTACTCTCTTATACAATCACTGACACAAGCACACACTCATCCACACAGCCACTCTCACAATCACTCACTCTCACATATAGTCACTTATATACTCCAACATTCACATATACTGCCTTTCACATATGTAGTTACTCATACATATACCACTGAGACATCCATTCACTCACCAACACAGTCATACGAACGAACAATCACTCACCCATACAGCCCCTCGCAGACGCACTCATGAACCCATACACCCACTGAATCACCCACTCACACAACCATGGAGGGAGTCACACACCCCCCACCCACCCACACAAACACTCAGGCACCCATACAGGTAATCAGACAACCAATCATTACCCATATAGACACTCATGTAGCTACTCACCAACCCATGCACCCACTTACACACCAACTGACAGACTGATACAGACATTCACACAGATTAGTCATTCACCCATGCATTCACTAACATGTTTAATCTCTCACTTAAACAGTCAGTCACGCACCCACTAAATCATCCATTCAGACACTCGTACACCCACTCATTCTTCAATACACCTTTGCGTATCTATAATTAACATTCTTAAACTTCTAAAAATCACCCAGTCTCTGGATGATGTCATCAGTGATATCATCAGTGATGTCATCAGTGACGTCACTGACTATGTCATGAGTGATATATTATGTGACATCATCAGCAGTGCATTGCGGGGGCGTGAGTTATAGTTAGCTCAACTAACTATAATGGCAGAATTTCTCTGGTTTTGTACGAGTGAAATGTCCAACTAACTATAACGTCCCTGAAACCTGTGGGTTTTTCAGTGAATATATATTTATACACATACATATATATATATACACACATATATACGCATTTATTTGTTAATAGCTATTTGTTATATTATTACATAATATTTCATTATTTAAAAAATTCTGAAATTATAATATAAATTAAAATCATTAGTTTAATAATAGTTTTTAACTAGATATATGTAAATACATATATATATATATATATTAATATATATGTGTCTAACTTTAAAAAAAAGTTTATTTGTTAAAATATATATTAAATCTATTTTTTTATTAAATTAATGTTACTATTTAATATATGTAATATTTAAAATATATATTTAAAAAACATGATTTTATATAACGATATTAATGACAACAATATTTTTTCTCAATATTTTTGTACTTACTATTATAAGTATAGGATGACGATATTTTTGACATCGATATTTTGGTCACGATATTTTGGAATGGGGATATTTTTATAGGCGATATTTTGTCAGTGAACCGTACAACAGTACAGGGACTGCCTGGGAGCCAATCCTGGGGACATCCTTGCTACATAGTTACAATGCTGAATCCAAAGAATTTATATAAAAAAGAAAAATGAAAGGGGCTAAAATGCCACCTTGCATGACACCTCGCATGACCTTTGTCAGGGCTGTGCAATCTCCAGTTTGTGTGTATTGCACTCTAGTTGTAGTGTCCCAATGTAAACGCTTGATAAGGTCAAGTAAAAGGGGGGCAATTCCTGCTTGTTCCATCAAGTCCCACAAAAAAAACCCTATCAACAAGGTCAAAGCACAGGAGAGGTCCATGAAAGCCATATTCTTTGTTCCTTTTCCTGGCCTTTATGTATTTATTCACTATCAATGTTAAATTACGGGTTTGTTCTACAGTCCCTAGTCCTGGTCGGAAACCAAATTGAAGTACAGTAAAAAGGAATTGCTCTCTGACCAGCTTTCTAATTTTGTTAAAATGACACGGGCAATAATTTTTGCCATTGAGTCTATCAATGAGATTGGCCAGTAACTTGAGGGCAAGTTCCTATTGCCCTTTTTGAAAATGGGTCCTAATATGGAGTCTGTCCAAGACATAATTAGACCACCTTTCGATTGTGTTTTAGTAAAGGTGTTGAGAAGTGCTGCTTTGATGCGTCACAAAGATAAGTGCCAATTGTTGATAAAAGAAATTGAATATTTCGGGTACACCATTTCTAAATCTGGGATAAAGCCAAGTGAAGATTTGGCCAAATCTATTAACAAGCACCAGCTCCTCAGGGTAAGGATCAATAGCAATCCTTCATGTGCTTGATTAAATATTGTGCCAAATCTGTGAACAATTTTTCAGAAAAGACTGAATCTATGAGAGAATTAAATAAGAAAGGGAAAGGAGATTGCATGGGGTGAAAGACAACAGCATGCCTTCATCAACATCAAAACGGAACTTGCAAGTGCAAGTATTTTAACTCCTTTTGACCATAAATGTACTGTCAGGGACTGTCCGGGACTATGTCGGGAACACAGTCAGGGACTTGGGCAAGGACTGGGAACTGGGTAGAAAACGTACAGTGCACAGAAAGAGTAGGAAAGCGTTGCCCAGGATCACACAAGGAGTCAGAGGAGAAAAAGGATCCAAAGGAGAAGCCTGTGCTAGTGAACAAGATGGCTAAGACTCAGAAAGGAAGGGCACTCACGAGGCAATTTAGCATTCAGACTAACTACACCCAGGACGGACGTGCAAGACATATATATAATACAACATTAACAATAAAGGGAATGTGGGGTAAAGCACTCTGGAGCTCCACACGGTAAGACTGAAGCTCAGCAAGTTCCTCACCCACAATTGCTGTTACAGATACTGACTGCGAATACCCACATATAGGATATGCATGCAAAGGCAGGGTCTGTGGAGCTGATACCTATGGTGATGTTATAAATGTAACTCAAAGACAATACTTACAGTGAACAAGAAACACCACCTAGGTAGGTAGCTGTGCCTACGGATCCTGGCGATCAAATAGGAACACGCAAGGCAGTAACAGTAAGGGGTTAGAACTAAACACAAGCACGATAGACAAGGAGCTAGCAAGGAGGAGTGCTTAATAGGAAAGGAAGGAAATCTCAGGACACACTTGGCAGAAAGCAAGTAACAAACATACAAGGTAATTCGGAACAAGACAGCAGAATAGAAAGACAGCAAACTAGGAACTGGAACCAAGGAAATGGGAAGAAAGGCAGGGACTGGAAAAGGATATACAGAAGGGGAGGCTACAAGGGTATATTAGAATAGTGCAGGTTCAGGAATCAAGAAAACAAAGTAGCATTTAAGGCAGTGCTGGGGCAGGAACAAGAATTGAGCAAAGACTCAGGAGTCAAGGTAGAACTGCAGGCAGTGCTAGTTCAGGAACAGGAAATTACTAAAGCCCAGAAGTCAAGGTAGCACTGCAGGCAGTGCTGGTTCAGGAACAGAGAATTACTAAAGCTTCAGGAGTCAAGGTAGCACTGCAGGCAGTGCTGGTTCAGGAACAGAGAATTACTAAAGCTTCAGGAGTCAATGTAGCACTGCAGGTAGTGCTAGTTCAGGAACAGGGAAATTACTAAAGCTCAGGAGTCAAGGTAGCACTGCAGGCAGTGCTAATTCAGGAACAAGGACTAGCTATAGCACAGGAATTCTGAAAACTAGGATATCAAAAGCTCAGGAAAAACTGGAAACAAGGATATCAAAGGCTCAGGAAACACTGGAAACAAGGGTCGGTCTCACTGGTACACAGCTACAATGGCCAACCTTGGCCTGAAGGGAGCTGGGGCTTAAAAGAGCTCACAGTAATCACATGCATCAGGTGTGAGCAGGCTAGCAGCAGCCAACCACAGGTGAGCTGAATTCCTCCACCCATCCTTGGCCTGCAGGGGTGGAGACGAAGCAGTGAGCAGGGAATTCTAAGTAATGGAGTTTCCAACAAGAGCAGGCTGGCTTCCACAAAACCCGGCATGGATAGGGAGTGGATGGCCATTTCCAAGTAGAGTTCAAATGGCTGGAAGTCAGTATGTACATGAAGGGGATGGTCTGGAAGCCTAGTAGAACACTGGAGAGTCCCACAGTTCAGCCCCCTGGTGGTGGACATGAGAACGCAGGGAGCGAGTCGTGACATGTACGCTCATTCTGACTGTACACATGAGTGCCCATGGCTTGGGAGCAATTTTGTCATAAATCACAGATGGTGTGGAGAAACTGGTAGCGTTTCCTTCAAAATCTCTAAATTTTACTGGCTGAAATTATGCAGTCATTGAGCAAGAGGCTCTAGCTGCTGCATGCACTGCTGAATAATTCCACACTTATTTATAGGTTTGGTGTCTCACATTGCATAGAGACCACAAACCCTTACTCAAAGTGTTGCAGCCACAGGTTCCTAACAAAGTTTCACCAAGGTAGACAACTTTTGCCTCACATTTACAAGAGTTTCAGTACAGAGTTGAGTATGGGGCAGTATGGAAAAACATGCAAGTCGATTATTTGCCTTGATTACTGCTGGAGGTACAGAATGTTGGAGATGGATATATTATGAAAATGATAAAATGGAGTGTGCAGTGACAAGTGTTGAAGATGCTTTGGAAGGGGAAGGTGGTGGTAATACGTGTGAGGAGTGGAAAAAGCTGTGCAAGCTGATGTAGTATTTCAGGATTTAGTTAAGAATGTACGTCAAGGATGAAGAAAGGAGTCAAGTGTGATGGCTCCGCTGCTGAGCTATGTCAAACTCCAGGATGAGTTAAGTATTGGTGTCATGGATGCAGTAGTCTTGAGAGGTGAGAGACTTGCACCCATGGAAGGGGTAAAGAAGAAACTTATTGAACTAGCACGAGGGTCACTTAAAGCATTCACTAACGTTAAGATATTTGTAGGACAAGTATTGGTGGCTGTGCATGGATAGTGAAGTGAAGGATTGGATAGAGAGGTGTGCATTGCATAAAGAAAGCAAGAGCTTTTGAAAGTAGGTGGTGAAGCAATGGGTTCTTTGATGAAGGTATGCGTGGATTTCATAGGTCCCATGGAGTACTTAAGGAGTCTAAAAGCTTTGCTGTTGTGGTAGTAAATGTATTTTTGTGGGATTTGTGAGGAATATTATGTCAGAAAGTGTTCTTAAGGTGTTCAGGATTTTTTGGGGAGTGAGGGTGTCCAGCAATGGTCATAACAAACAATGGGACACAGCTTACTTCCACAGTGATGGGAATGTTTTTGGAAGGTTATAGAATCAAACATGTGCGCACATCTTTATAGAACCCCAAAGTAATGGTATTGTTGAGTGGCAAACCAAGGAGCATATGTACAAGCCCCTATCACCACGGGAATGTCACTCTTTGTGACTTTCCCGTGGCTATAGAGGCCTTGCTTATGTGCAAGGCAGCGTTAAGCCACTTAACGTGGCTTAACGCAGCCTTGTACATAAGGCACCCTTTCACGCTATGTTTAGCGTGAAAGGGGCGTGCAGTGGGTGTTGTGGTGGGTGTTCCACTGCAACACCCATTGTATTTGATGCTGCCCCCTATGTACAAGGGTGGCGTACATAGGAGGCAGCACCAAAATTAAGGCCAGGAAAATCCTGGTCTTAAGTTGGCAAAACGAGGAGAAATGCATTATTTCTCCTCGTTTTTGCTTTTTCCATGTGTGCTGCCTTGTGCAGCACACATGGAAAAAGAAAAATGCCATGGTTTGTTTATGTACAGGAAGGTGTCCCTTCCTGTACATAAACAAACCTTTTAAAAAATGTAATTTTGTAACTTTCATGTGTGCTGCACGAAGCAGCACACATGAAAGTTACAAAATGACATTTTAGGATTGTTTATGGGCAGGAAGGGACACCTTCCTACACATAACCAATCCTCCCCTGCACACAGATACGAGGGCAAGGGTGCCTGCGTTGGCACTAAGTTGTTAAACTTAGCGCCATCGCAGGGGGAAACGCAAGGCTGCACCACATTCTTGTAAATATGGTGCAGCCTTGTGTTTCCGAAGTGACGCAGCGTGTCGTTAAGCCAAGGAGGCTAACGACACGCTCCGCCACTTCATTGTACATATCCCCCCAAGTGTTTAAGGGAACGATACAAATGGCAGTGAGTGGTAAGGCAAATGAGAAGAGAGAAACTGTTGAGAAGATGGTGTGGTCATACAATACCACTTTGAACGGACTTACAGGCAAATCACCTATTGTAAATATGATGGAGAAAGATCCGAAGAAAAAAACTTTTTCCCCAGTGGATGAAAGAGAGGAGTAGTGGGAATGAGTATAAATATATGCAGAGTGCCAGTAGGATTGTGGCAGGGGAATATGTAAATTGGGAAGAAGGAGTGATGGAGTCAATACATTCTCTGACCCTATGGGGGTGAAGAGTGTGCATAATTGACATGTGGTGCTGAAAAATGGGCAGAGATGGAATACGAATGGAGTCACTTTCTATTGTAAAAGAAATGGCGAGATTAAGAAAGATATGAAGGAGAGGAAGTTAGACAAACTAGGCTGCAGTACTTTTATGTTAATGAATGGCAGTGAAATGGCAAATTATGACTTTAATGATTCAAGGATGAGAGTAGCTTCAGAGGGAGCTTCAGAGGGTATGTATGAGTCGTGATCAGGAGATGAAAGAAGACCAGTGCAAAGGGAGGAGAACAGTGTGCATGTTGATGGACGCAGAGAACGTCGCGATCCCATTAGATTTCGAGGTTTGGTAATGAGTTAATATTACTGGTCATGTTAAATGTCAGCCGATTTTATCTTGTCCTATTTGATCTTGTTCGAAAGTGGAACCTTAACTCAGAATTGTGTAGCATGTGTTCGTTTTCATTTTGTAAGTGCTTTCATCAAGCATATTTATTTATATTCGCTGTTGTTGTGATAAAAGAAGATGGGCCAGATGTACGACGGTTTTTTGCATGCGCAAATGGGTTTTAGATCCGTTTGCGCATGCAAAACACATATGGCACATGTACTAACCCTATTTTGCGAGTCACTAATTAAAAAGCGGCTCGCAAAATAGGGTTAGCGACTCCCTATTAGGAAGGGGCGTTCCGAGGACGTCCCTTCCTAATAGCAAGTCTGAACCCTATGTAAGAATGTTTTGCAACCGCAATTGCGGTCGCAAAACACTTGCAGTTTACCACCCTATTCAAGAGAGTGGTAAACCATTCACAAACGGGAAGGGGTCGCCTGGGGACCCCTTCCCATTTGTGAATGGCTTACCACCCTCTTGAATGGCTGCGCAAACATTTTTTCAGAGCAGGCAGTGGTCCCAGGGACCACTACCTGCCCTTAAAAAATTAAACAAAAACGTTTCATTTTTTTAAAAAATGAATCCGGTTTTCCTTTAAGGAAAACGGTCTGCATTTCAACAAAAAAAACTGCTTTATTTAAAAGCAGTCCCAGACATGGAGGTCTGCTGACCCCCGCAGGCCACCATCCCTGGGAGTGCCAGCCATTCCCAATGGGGTCGCAAATTGCGACAGCTTCATTAATATGCATGAGGCATGCAATTTGCGACCCCATTGGTAATCGCAAACCAGACACTGTTGTACATTGGCAATTGCGACTCGAAAATTGCGACTCGCAATTTGGCGCAATTTGCGACTCGCAATTGCCAATGGTCGTACATCTGGGCCGATATGTTGTAATGTGATGGCGTAGTTATTCTGTCTTCAAACTTGGCTCTAGTTAGGCACCATATTCTCGTCATGTTGCCTCAGGAACGAGTGTTCTAGATAATCCCAGAGGTTCGACAGGTGCCGAGCAGGAGTTATGGGTGAGCAGGCGAAGGAGCTCCATGTACGCAGCTGGTCTACAGATGCTGTGATAATTTTAACGACTTGACCACATTACTTCAGTAGTCCTATCTGTAGCTAACATACATATATTTCAACTTGCTTGTAACCGCAAAAAGTAAATGTTTTAGAGAATATAAAAGTCTTTATGAGGAGCACAATTCATGCATTTATTAACATTTATTACTCCGGATAGCATGAAATAATAGGCAAATGCATCATTTAGATGAAAAGCAAGTAAATATAAATTGGGCAATGCATATATTGATTACGAAACGACCTGCTCTTTTTTTTTTATGTTTGAAAAGCTTTATTTAAATATTAATAGCAATACAAAGGTCAGCAAAACAGAAAATGACTTATTGAAGGTATACATAGTAGAAGAAATGGCTAACAGCAATTTAAAGAAGAAAGCTGTTTAAGATTATAATGGAATCAAGGGAAGGGGAAAAAAGGAGGAGTGGAAGGAGGGAGGGGAACAAGGGGAAGGAAAGAAGGGGGAGAGGGGATCTCTTACATTCTAAAATAGAGTATATAAGTTGCATATTTAACTAGAAATCTTAAACAGTAAACAATAATCAACATATGGAATAGAGGGTGACAAAAAATTATTAAGTTAGAAGTAAGAGGCAGAGAAAAGTAATACATTTACGGAGGTTTAAAATTCTCTGCATTTAAACAGGAGTTATCTGCCAATGCCAATTTATCTAAGAAGGTAGTAAGTGGGGTCCAAAAACATTCTCTATCAATCATCGGTTTACAGGAGGAAGCAAAAGCAATATCCAGGCGATGAAAATGACATAAACTGTTCCACCAATGTTGGATCGAAAGCTTTGTAAGTGTTTTCCAATTAAGGGTTATGTGTTGGAAAGCTAGAGCTATCATAAGGTCAAAGAGACCGTGCCTATGTGGGGGGAGATCTAAGGACTGAAACAGGCTACCTGCAAAAAGAAGAGGAAGAGAATAAGGAATAAGAATATTGAACATGCGAGAAATGTAAGACCAAACTTTCCCCCAAAAAATAGAAACAGAAGGACATAGAAAAAGAAGATGTATGAGATCAGCATTGGGGGATCCACAGGACCAGCAGTTCGTATCAGTAGAATGAGAACATTTAGCAATAGAGACATGGGTAAAATAGAGTCTATGATAGAGAAAAAACATAGATTGGGTAAGGGAGGCAGAACAAGAAATTTTAAGGGATCGGGACCAGAATTTATCCCAGAAAATAATGGTCCAATCACATGCGAGGTCAGATTCCCACGCGAGTTCCACCCTAGACTTGGAACGATCAGGATTAGGAGATAGGAAGAACTTATAAATGAGAGAAGCGTTGGGGAGAAGAAGAAGAATTTTATGTTGAGGATTCTGAACCGAAGATGGAGAGACCGAAGGAAGAGAGTAAAAAGACTCCAGAATAATCGCCATAAGGGTGGAGAATCTCTGAAAAAAGGAGCAGGGATATTGAAAAATGAGTTGAAATTGGGGGAATGAACAAGGATCGGATCCATCAAATAGATCTTTAACCCATATTATCCCCCTAAGTCTCCAAGACTTCCAAAAAATGGATCTACCATTGATTGTAATAAGAGAATTATGCCAGATTGGAGACTCCAAAAAAGATTCTCTGGAAAAAGGTTTTTTATGCAATAAAGGGTTTAAATAAAGGGAGTGAGGAAAAGGAAGACTTAACGGAAAAGGCCAAAACTTCCTGAAATGAGAAAGGAGAAGCCAGGGTACGTTCGATCGTATACCACAGTGGGGTATAGGGCGACTGATCTTCTAGGAGCCATTTTGCGGCTTGACGCAAGCAAAAAGATTTGTGATATGTACGAAAATCCGGGAAATTAACCCCTCCATTTTGTTTTGTCTTACGCAGGGCAGATAAAGCCATCCTGGGTCTCTTGCCCTTCCAAAGAAATCTAGAGAGAAGGGAGTCAATTTTTTTTAAATAACAAGCAGGAATGTATACTGGAAGCGTGGAAAGGGTATAGATCAGAATTGGGGTTATCATCATCTTAATGGAGTCTAGCCGACCCCACCAGGAAAGAAAGAGAGGATTCCAAGAAGAAAGTAAATTGTTAATCCGAGAAATGATCGCGGTCATATTTAACTTAACAGAAGAGGAAATGGAATTAGCGAATGACATACCTAAATATTTAATTTTTACAGGAGACCAAGCAAACCCCGTAGAAGAGAAGGAATGTGGAAGACAAAATTTTGTAAGGGGTAAAATTTCCGTTTTATCTGAATTTATTTCATAACCAGAGACACGGGAAAAAGAGTCAAATTCATCTAATAGAGGAGGAATAGAAGTCTGAGGATTGGAAATAAAAAGAAGGATATCATCTGCATATGCGGAAAGTTTTAAATTATGGTCGCCATAGGAGAAGCCAGAAATCAGGTCATTATTACGAATTGAGGTTAAAAGGGTTCGAGAGCCAGAATGAAAAGAAGCGGGGAGAGAGGACACCCCTGACAAACACCACGTCGAAGAGGGAAATATGAAGAAGTACATCCATTAACTAATACGGAAGCACGGGGAGCCAAGTATAATAGGGAAATAAACGAAATTATCTTAGGATCGAATCCGTGCCACTTTAGGGCGGAAAGTAGAAAATGACCAGTCAACTCTATCAAATGCTTTTTCAGCATCAAAAGAGATGGCAGCCAAAGAAGAGGAAAGAGATGGAATCTTGTTAAGAACATTTAGAAAAAGACGAGAATTGTCCGAAGTCAATCTGCCCTTAACAAAACCACATTGCTCCTTACCCACCAAGTGCGGCATAAGAGGGTCCAATCGCAAAGCCAGTGATTTGGCAAATAATTTATAATCTACATTAAGCAAGGAAATTGGACGATAATTTAAAATAAATTTAGGGTCACGTCCATCCTTATGTATGAGACAAATTATTGCCTCCTGAAAAGTGCCCAATGTCCCATCAGAAAGAAGAAAAGATTGAAATAGATATAAAAGTCTAGGAAGTAGTAAATTAGAAAAGTGCAAGTAAAATTCAACGGAAAAACCATCAGGGCCAGGGGATTTACCTTTCTTTAAAGTGGATAAAGCATGGGATAATTCCTGAAGGGATAAATCTGATTCCAGTTTAGAAAAATTAAGATGATCGTTAGACGGAATCGGGAGCGCATCAAGATAAGATTGGATATGGGAAGAAGAAGGAGGAGAATCAGGGGTATATAGATCTTTGTAAAAAAGCATAAATTCATTCAAAATGTCCTCATTCTTATAAATAGGGGAGCCATCCGAGGAGCAGACCACATCAATCTGAGTACGTTCTTTACGGGACTTGAGATAATTCGCTAGAAGTTTCCCCATTCTATTGCGGCCTCCATAGTACCTAGCGCTACTGCGCAGCAGTATGGACGATGCATTATCCGTCGCGGATTTATTAAAAGCCAACTTGGCACGAATAAGAGCGGGCAGAACTGAATCTGCCGATGAAGTATAGAATTGATGTTCTAATGATTTAATGTTCGCAAGGGCAATTTTATGTTGTTGGAGAAAACGTTTCTTCCTCTTGGAAACGAAGTCCATGACAAATCCTCGTGCTGTAGCCTTAAATGAGTCCCATAGTATATGTGGCGGAATATTAGGGGTACTATTTAGGTCAAAGAATTCTTCAGCAAAGTTCGTAAAAGAAGAGGAAAAATTAGGATCAAGAAGAAGAGAGTTATTAAAACGCCAACGGGAAGTGTTAGGGCAAGAGGGAAGTAAATCAAGGTCCATCACTATTGGAGCATGATCCGAAATAACAATAGGTTCAATAGAGGAGGACAATAAATTTTGAGATAGAGATTTAGATAGAAAAAGATAGTCAAGCCAAGAAAGAGAATTGTGAGGAGGAGAGAAAAAAGAAAAATCAAGAGAGTCAGGGTGGGTAAGCCTCCATGCATCTACCAGCTGGGTCTGGTAAATGGTATCTAAAAAATGTTTGTGTGTCTTATGAGGGACAAAACGTGTTTGCGATTGGCGGTCAAGAAAAGGGTCAACGACCTGGTTGCAGTCTCCTCCTAAAATAAAGAAATCATTTTTAAACTGAATACATTTCTGAGTTACTAAAGGCCAAAAAGCACAATCAGGATGCGTGGGGCCATATACATTAAATATAGTTAGAGAAACATTGTTGATTAATAAGTTAGCCAGTATCCATCTACCTTCAGTATCATTTTCTTGCGCAACGACTATACAATTTAGCCTCTTATGACACAAAATAATCACACCATTTTTCTTGTTAGATGAAGGTGATATAAAAACCGAGCCCACCCAGCCTTTTTTCAGTTTTAACGCCTCAGGTTCTGAAAGATGAGTTTCCTGAAAAAGCACCAGATCTGGATTGTATGAGGCAAGGTGTGAGAGTATTCTCTGTCTCTTAATTGGACTAATAAAACCCATTACATTCCATGAGATAACCTTGAATGTAGAACTAGCAAAAATACATAGTAAACAGTATATGCAACAATCCTAATAAAGAAGAGAAAATATGAAAGAAGGGAGAAGAATAATGGATAAATAGTAAAGGAGATCCATGTAACAAGAGTAGCGGGGAAGAAGTCCGGGGAGAAAAGAGGGAAGAATATGAAGGTGGGAAAGGAGAGAAAGGAAAAAAGGAATAGAAACAAGAAGAGACAGTACATGGCAATGTGAGAAGTTGGCCTGGTATATGCTGTCCATTAATTATAGTGGGCACCTTGCACCAGTCCAAACAACCCCTTATTGGAGATAGGTTAAAGACAACCTTTATTGAAAGCTATCCTAGTGGTAGCTATGGAGAGCAGCCTTCAGGCTAAGTCTTGAAGGAATGTAAAGCAGCTTGTTTTACCAGTCTATAATCTCTTGAGTGACCCTTGCGCGTCGGTGGGCGGCGTCGTGCGACTCCGCGTCCGTCGTCGGCGTCGTGATCGCCGGGATGACGTCGCGGGCAGTACCTAGCGCCGCCCCTGCGCGCTGGCGTCAGTTCTGTACACGACTTTCCGCGCCAGGAACGCAGAGCCATGCAGAAGCTGACACAGGTGTCTGAAAATACTAGGAGCCCTGAAAGGGATGTCGCCTAACCCTAGAAATCAGTTCGCAGAGCGGGGGAGGATGGGTGGGGCGGTGAGGATCTATCACTAACTACTGTCTCTTACAGATATATCGTTACACAAGTTAGTAACTTGTGCATCTGAGAGACACGTTAGTGATAGATTCCTTACCTTAGAATAGATACCCCAGCAATACCAGCCCGGTGGTGGGTCTGCGAACAAAGATCAGACAAGGAAGTCCTGGAGGACAGAACGGCCAAGAAGCCGTCCCTCCGGACCTGACTGTCAGGCAGTAATGCTTAGTAAACGTGTGCAGCGAGGCCCACGTAGCTGCCTGACAGATAACCGGCAGCGGAACACCGCGGCCCAAGGCCGTGGTAGCAGCCGTTGCCCTGGTGGAATGGGCACGCAGCCCAACAGGAGAGCTCCTTCTTAGCCAAAGAATAGCAGGTCTTGATGCACAAGGTAACCCAGCGGGAGATGGTCCTCTTGTGCACCGCCCGACCTTTTCTGGCGCCCACGTAGCCAACAAAGAGCTGGTCATCCACCCGGAAGTGTTTCGTGCGGTCGATATAGAAGGAGAGCGCACGTTTCAGGTCCAGGCGGTGGAGCCTCTCTTCCTCTCTGGAAGGATGCGGAGGCGGAAGAAGGTGGGCAAAGTGATGGTCTGCCCAATGTGGAAAGCAGTAACCACCTTTGGCAAGAGAGGACGGACGCGTCCGAAGAACAGCCTTGTCTGGATGAACAGACAGAAAGGGAGGTTTGCAAGATAGAGCCTGGAGCTCACTCACCCGCCGAGCGGAGGTGATGGCCACCAGAAAGGCTGCCTTTAGAGTCAGAAGACGAAGAGGACAGTTATGCAGGAAGCTCAAAGGGAGCGCACATTAAAGGTAAGAACCAAGTTCAAGTCCCACTGAGGCATTACAAAGCGGAGACAGGAGGGAAGAGGTGAGTAATGCCTTTTAAGAACTCTGTTAACAACAGGGGACTTGAAAAGGGAGGGCTGATCAGGGAGCCTGAGGAAGGCCGAGATAGCACAAAGATAACCCTTGATGGTACCCAGGGCAGAACCCTGTTGGGCCAGAGTGGAGAAGGAACAGAAGGACCTCAGAAAGAGGGGCAGAAAGGGGATCCACAGCCTTTGCTGTGCACCCATGCCACAAATTTGTTCCACCTGCAGGCGTATACCGCCCAGTGGAGAGGCCGCCTGGCTGCCAGAGATCACATCACAAACTTCGGGAGGCAAGT